>JAKZAP010000014.1:18517592-18838934 GCA_023053575.1 Branchinecta lynchi | reverse complement strand
TGAGTCATTTTCTTAGCCGGACATTAATCCTCCATCAAACAAATGACCGCGGATACGATTTTTTTTTTTACGGCAATCAAGGCATAGCATCTTTGTGGAATCGCGGAAAAACGCCTTTCGTTACTGCCTCAGGTCCTTCAACGGAAAGAAAATTTGAACTAAAGCAAACCTGAAGCAAGGACGCCACGTCCCCGTCTCTGAAACTTAGTCCAAAGACATTGCCATCAATTCGACTTCCATTTTCTATCAGGTAGGCAACGTTCACCCCCTCTAGCTGATCTTCTATTCGACTTCGGTGTTCTTTACTCGTGGCTACAAGCACACCGTCAAAATTGGATAAGTGGCTCCAGTCGACGTTGCTGCTGTTGATGAAAAATTCCAGGGAGACGCTTGCGTGGTGGTGAAGATCGACTTGGGCTTCCAATGCGTGCACATCCTACAGACAGGAGTGTCAGAAAGTGTGTAAGCACTTGGTACACTACATGCCCAATAGGTTGATATATTAGTGTACCGGGTATTTTGTCAATCGACCTTGTGTGGTTTCGACCCTTTTATCTATGGCCATTTTGTAGAGAAGTTCAAATTTTAAACTTGCCGATTGCAGGTTTAGAATCTGCTGCATCTAGAATTACAGAAGAAGGGTGAGTGAAATCACTTTCCGATTTTGTCTTATATTTTTTCTTTAATGTTTTATTTTACCTTCAGTCTGCCATATTGACGTCTTTGTATACTTTTTATTTTATTTTTTATAAGGCTATGTTTAATTGAGACCGTGCTTTCTCTCGATTGATGTGCGACTGTTTGGGTATGATTCGTCATGTTGAAGCTATTTTTCTTTTGTTTATTTTTTCGCGAGCGCTCGAGCTCTGCTCTCGGCAGTGGAATGTGTTAAAGATATACATAGTTCGTAAATAAAATGACCTTGAACTATAACTTGAACCTTTAATCTTTTTTATATGGTTAATTGTGTTTAACTGTGTCCGTGCCTTGCTCTCGGTTGATGTACGACTGTTTGACTGGGGTATCTTTCGTCATGTTGAATCTATTTTTCAATTTTTTACGTTTTAGCGTGCGCTTGAGCTCTCCTCTCAGCAGTCGAATGTGTTAAAGATATGTTTAGTTTGTAAATAAAAATAACTTGAACTTGTTTTCTTTTTATATGGTTAATTTTGTTTTGTTACCATGCCATGCTCTCGGTTGATGTACGATAGTTTGACTGGGGAATAATTGGTCATGTAGAAGCTATTTTTCGTTCTTTTATTTTTCCGCGTGCGCTCGAGCTCTGCTTTCAGCAGTCGAATGTGTTAAAGATATGTTTAGTTTGTAAATGAAAATAACCTTGAACTATAACTTGAACTTTTTTCTTTCTTATATGGTTAATCTAGTTTAATTGTGTCCGTGCCATGCTCTCGGTCCATGAACGACTGTTTGACTTGGTTATGTTTCGTCATGTTGAAGCTATTTTTCAATTTGTTTAGTTTTTCGCGGGCGTTCGAGCTGTCCGTGCCTTGCTCTTATTGGGATCCCAAAACGAAAGTGGAGGGATACCTATGACATCGCTAAAGTTGTCCGTCTGTCCGTCCGTCTGTGAGCACGATAACTCGATCGGAATGAGATATATTTTGATGAAACTTGGTGTGACGATTCTTTGGGTCAAGAGTAAGGTCGAGTTCGTAGATGGGCAATGTAACTCTAAAATTAGGGGTGGGGGAGGGGGTTCAAATTAAGGGACTAACAAAATACTTTTAAACAGCTAATGTGATAGTTGATTGTGAGGTAAGAAGGCATGCTGAGCACGATAGGGAAAACCATTTTCTCGCCGGACAAGTAGTTCGTCCGGAATCCGGCAAAAACCGGAAAGTTGGTTAAAAGTAAAAGCTTTATCTGAAGTTGATTAAATGGTCGATTCAGGGGTAAGAAGACATGCTGAACATGATGGTGAAAACCATTTTTTCGCCGAACAAGTAGTTCGTCCGGAATCCGGCAAAACCGGAAAGTTGGTTAAATGTAAAAGTTTCATTTGAAGTTGATTAAATGTTCGATTTAGGGATAAAAAACATGCTGAACACGATGATGAAAACCATTTTCTCGCCGAACAACTAGTTCGCCCGGAATCCGGCCAAAACCGGAAAATTTGTTAAAAGCGAAAGTTCGATTAGATAACAGATTAAGGGGTAAGAAGAGAGGCTGAGTCTGTATATGACAATCATTTCTTACCCGGACATATAATTAGTCCGGAATCCGGTTGTAACCGGATTTAACTTTTATTCAAAGTTGATTAGATGTTCTTTATAGGGATAAGAAAAACGCTGGATTTGTTTCTGAATTTTCTTTTTTTGCTGGACTAGTAGTTCGTCCGGAATTCGGGCGAAACCGGAAATTTGGCAGAAGTAAAGCAGGAAGTCTCGGTCAGTATCGTCAAAATCAATATGGCTTATAGAGGTATATCTTAACTTGGTTTTCTCTGATGATTAACCTGGCGCAGACTGGACCTGGCGAAGACAAGACACGATTGCCTGAATCAAATATTAGATTTTTGGGATCCCATCGACACGTTTAGTATTGTTTATATGGTTGATTATGTGTAACAGTGTCCATGCCATGCTCTCGGTTGACTGTGGTAAGATTCGTCATGTTGCAGCTATTTTTCAATTGATTATTTATTCGCGGGCGCTCGAGCTCTGCTCAGCAGTGGTATGTGTTAAAGATATATTTAGTTTGTAAATAAAAACGACCTTGAACTATAACTTGAACTTTTTTTCTTTTGTATATGGTTAACTGTGTTGCGAGAGCAAAACTTTGGTTTTATCGTGTGTTTTTTTTTCCAGTACCCCGATTTGCGCTTATTCTCAGAAAGTGGTAATGGTCTAACCTGTGCGGTTTTTACGGAAAGTTTGGACCTTAGGCCGAACTTTGACGTTACATTTTGGAAAGCTCCGTAGAACTCCTGCCTGGGGCCAAAAAGGATGGTTTTTACTTATAATTGAGCCACAGCCTACAGTGTGCGAACTAAAGTGGAGCTGTATAGCCTGTGTCAGAGAGGACTATCTGAAGTTATGCAGCCAAGCTTTCGTTTCATCAAACCATGTTTCTGCTTTCGAGTGGAAAGCTCCGTTCTAGCAGGCAAGAAGACAAGCACCAGTTTTAAACTGAAGATGGACTAAAATCTATAAGTGTGAAATATGTGCGGCAGTTCCCTGGCCCCACAGCCAACATAGCTTCTTTGAGTGATAAATAGAAAAATTTACAGAATCAAAACATTTTCGCACAGGTCCGGAAGTGTTTCTACCCGTTTCTGTTTGTGATTTCAGCTGAGTTTATCATTCCATTTCTTACACTTGGGAGTGAGGAAGATCAATGAAATCAGACGGGCCTCTTAAAATAAAAGTTCTCTCACTGCTGAAGAAATTAGAGCTTATCCATTGCTCCTTTCTAAGTGGTGAAATTAGAAAGTTGGCCTACGGCAAAAAAAGTCAACTTTTGAACTAATACAGATAGAATTTTTTTTTCAATGGCATTCAGTAGATCTCGATGAGCTGGTCAAAGTATGCGCCATCTGTTTTTTGGTTCAAAAATTCCTTCATGAGATACAACAGTTTGAAAGTTTGGAGGGGTTGACAACTTCAGTAGTGAGGTACACACTGAAACCAAAAAATAGGCCGATCCCAATCGTGAGACATGTAGGGTACTTGTAAGCAAACAGTCGGCTGTTAGAGCATAATCATCTTCGGTGATAAGGGCTTAGTAATGTTGGTAGTTGGTGTACCTATTGATCCTATTATTTCTTTCCCGTGTATTTGATGTGTTTGATCGTTTGAACAATTTATTACCATGTCTATAAAGGGGAGATTGACTTGTAAGTATGAATCGGTTGCTAGAAGGGGTTCGTGAGGGGGCTAGAAACTTGTGAAAAGATTTTCACATTTTTTTTATCTCTGTAAATCAGAGGGTAAGAAAATTAGTCTACCTGGTCTATCACTGTGACATGGAGTTAAGTCTTTGAGGGTTCGACAAATTTAATTATAGGGTAGAAACTCAAACAAAGAATAGGCGGAACCCAATTGTGAGACATGTCAGGGACTTTTCAACTCTTGCTTTGACGGTGAGAGGTTTCCGACCGTGTTAACGCGACGGATACAGAAGATAATGTAAAATAACGACATAGTTTCGAAATAATTAGCAGAGTGGCATCTATGGTATTTTGATCCTAAAAAGTTACGGATAGCTTTATGATACCAACTAGATTATGTAAGCTAATGTTCGAAGTTTTCACCACGATGTCGGCGACTGAAAAGGATAAAGTTGAACTGGCTGCAAAATTAATTTAGTCCCTACTTCCGATATTCTTCTTTTTTTTTTTACTTGTAAGGAAAAATCGACTGTTAGACCATAATCATTTTCGGCGATGAGGGGCTTGTAACATTTGCTAGTTGGTGTACCTATTAATCCTATTCTTTGTTTCTGGTGTATATGAATTGAAAACAATTTGATACTATGTCTATCACGATGAGATGGACTTGTAAGTAGGAATCAGCTGCCATAAGGGATTCATAAGGGGCTAATGAACTGCATAGGTTACCAGACCCTTACCACTTTCTAAGAATAAGCGCAAATCGGGGTACTAGGGATGGACTTAAAAGTAGGAATTGGTCGCTAGAATGGGTTCATAAGGGGCTAGAAACTAGTACAAATTGCTGAACATTTTATTTCATCTCTTTAAATGTGAGTGTAAGAAAATGAGTCTCCATGGTCCATCACTGTAACTTAGAATCAAGTCTTTGAGGGGTTGGCAACTTTAGTGGTAGGGTAAACACTCAAACAAAGAATAGGCGGAACCCAAAAGTAAGTCAGGGACCAGGGATTTGAACTAAAAAGCTAGGGATAGCTTTGTAATGCCAACTAGGTTATATTAGTAATGTTCCAAGTTTCCACAAGTCACGATGTCTACGATTGACAAAGTCAATTTAGTCCCTACTTCCGATAGTCTGTTTTTTTTTTTTTTTTACATTTTGTATTTGATTACACATTGTGCCATCAGTTCAGAAAAATATTCTTCATGGATTGGAACATACCATTTTGAAAACCTCGATGGGTTGACAAATGCAGCATTTAAACGTTAGCGAAGAAACAAAACCAAAGTGTTGTTCTCGCAAAACTTTAGTCAGCGAAGCCGAACAAAGGTTGCTGCAACACTTCACGTTGCCCAGGCAGCGTAGCTCTAGTTTATATTTCGTTTCAAAGGAAGACAAAGATTAAAGAATTGACTTTTCGTAGAATTAATATTGTAATATTGTTGGGGACTCTTAGCAATAAGGTTGGGTTTTAGCAGTTCTTCTCCGTAATCAACCAGATTGGGCATGATTAGCATACCTTAAATGCTTATATTGCAGCTTGGAGCAATTGAGGAATTTTCCTTCGTGTAGCATCCTCAGCATTCCTTCGTGAATTGCCAGGTGGATGAACTCGGGAATTTTGTTGGCAGTTCGGGTGAGTCGCTTGGCCTTATGCTCTGGTCTGGGACTTCAGGGCATCCCATTCCAGGCTCCATTGCTACTTGCTCCACTCATTGTCAAGGGAGCCTTTGAATTCTTCAACGGTCCTGCTAGATCCGTATCTTCGCTCACAATGCGAGCACACGATCAGGATTCCTGCACTTTCATCATCAAGTTGAAGAAATCTCAACTTTTCCATATGGAGGTGATGATGGTGCCGAAAATCCGGCAGTAATTCCTAACCGGGAGTGCCCAACCTTTATCGTGTATTTGCACTATTAAGGAGTTCGACAGGTCAACAACCTAGTTGGTGAGAAAGTGGTTGCGTTCCATCTTCTGGGAGTTGAGATTTATGAGCTTCTTAGAGTGACCTCTTGTTCGCTGTGTCTGGTGGGTGAGGAAGAGATCGCGGATTGTTTTGGGTCAGTTTATAGATCCAAAAAACTACAACTTTTTTGCCCTCTGACCCTTGTGCAAAGTTATCTACAATTGTACCGTGTTGTTCAAAACTGTGCCAACTACATTTTCATTATTTTTGGGCCCAGTTTTGTGTATGCCATGTGCATGAAGAAAGTAGGAACTCAGAAAGTTAAAACTATTAGATAGATTATAATCTACCTGTTAGATGGGGCTCATGTCGTCATCTAACACTTAGCACAATTTAACAGAATACCATATCGCTATGTTCTTTCCAATGGTATAGTTAACTCAGTTTTCAAATTTTTTTCAGTTAGCACAGTTTTGAAGAAAACGGTTCAATTGCCCAGGACCTTCACGTTTCTGCCCTTGGTCATTTCTCCGCATTCCATCTAGGAATAAGATTTTTTAGACCCAATTAGTCCTTTTTTTTTAATGTTTATTTTTTTTATTTGTATATTTACTACATTATTGAAAGCTCAGTGTATTTTTTCTTTTTCTTTGTCTGCACTGCACTACTTTCCTCTTCAAGTGCGTAAATAAAATTTCATCATCATCATCATAGGTGTGAATCATATCTTCCTTTTATTTCTGTAGGTCATGCTGCATATGTTCAGGGTTTGCAATCTCATCGGATAAGGAAGATGTGCTCCTCTCCAAACCTATTACTTCTTTTTCAGGATATTTACTGCAAGTATCGATTGCACATGGAGCGAGAAGACACAATTACTACCAAATGCTCCGTCACTGAAGATGCTGATTTTAACCATTCAAGGATCTGTGGGTACAAGAGTGTTACCCAACAGGTTAGTCGTTAAACTAGCTCCCTATCCCTCTCATGGAACTCCAGCTGATCGTCCTGCCTTTGATTATAAGACACTCGTAGACGGCGAATCTTCTAAAGGTCCTGCTAGTTCGCCTTGCTTTTCGCAACTGAATTAACTTGTGTAGAATACGCCCCTGATAAAATTCCTCTCAGATTAGTTTTTTTTACCGCTAGGTCCGCTATCGTTAAGAAAACAATGACACGTTACTTCTTTGTGTACGTTTATCCAGGTTTGTTTAGCTATTTTCATTTCCTTTTAGGCCTAACCATGTTTAAAACTGTTTAAAATGCTTCTTCCCCTATTTTTGCTTTACCAAGCTCTGTTCTGTCAAGCGTCATCAAGTTTGTCATTTCTAACTTCCGACTTCAGTGCTGAGTGCTGGCTGTCTTTTCGACGGGGCTAATGCGCGACTCTATATGAAGCGAAAGCCTAATCCCTCATTCACGCGTCAGATAACTTATCCCCAGATCTCGCGTTTGATTGTTATTGTTCCTCTATCGCGTCTGGCGGCAATTCGTCATCGGATTTTATGAAGGACGTATACACTCACGCGAGCGACTGCTACTTGCTTTGCTGGTTAGACGCGGGTCCTCGGAGTTTTCAAATGCGCAAGATTTCAGACGTCGAGTCTAAAGGCGTTGTTCCGTGCTCCCACAAACCGTTTGTGGGTCGACTGTGGCTCGAAAAGAGTGTTTTGGCGGTCTTTCATGCTGCCCACAAGTGTGTTTCCACGACCAACAAGATTTTCGGAACTCGCTCAAATTCGCTTAACAACTGATTGTCGATTTTCTCGGTTTTGAGGAAAATTCAGAGATAGAAGCAAAATAATGTTAAAACGATAAAATGAAAACTTTCTCAAGTATGTAGACATAAAATTGAAGATTCTGTTTGCACGGAATGGTAAGGACGAAAGCCTGGAGTTCTATTAGTTGATGTTTTTATATCTTTTTTATTTATGTAACATTTGAAGTTATCACCCAAAAATAAACAAAACGGCGTTTCCGCGAGATTCAACTTGTGGCTCGATTATGTGGCACACAATCATGTTGCTGCGGCTGATACTCAGAAGTTTGTGGCCCACAATTGTGTCTCGGAAAAATGCCTCTTCTGTCAAAAACGATCACCCTGCGAGTAAAGCCGTAAAAGTGTCAGAACTCAGTGCCGTTCTTACACACTAGAACACACGTCAGGCTAGGTTGTTATTCTGGGGTCTAGGCAAACAAAAACTGGCGACCCCCCCCCCCCCTGACCCGCTGGTCGCTCGCCTTTGCTTTTATTTTATCAGCACAGTGTGGGAGTAGGGGGGGGGGAGTATCCAGGACCCGTTTTTCCGATACCTACCGAGATAGTCTGGGTACGAATCTTTTCCGGTTGAAAAAGAGAAAACAAATCCCTAGGAGGTGTTTTAAATGTCAAGGTTTTTCGCATGTTGGAAAAAAAAATGCATGGCCACGTCCTGCAAGTGCGCGTGTTGTGGAGGTGACGATGTCTCTTCCAAAAGTAGTCCTTGCACTAACCCGATCAAATGTGTTCAATGCGGGTCGTGAGGACACCCATCGTACAGTTTCAGTTGCCCTGTTGTGAAAAAGATGGCGAAATATACGGTCACAAGACAAGTTTAGTGTTCTTAGTCAATTTTTAACTCCTGAAAATTCAGTTCTTTGCCTACAAGAATATCCCTTACTTTGCCAGTCTGTCCCCCTTTTAAATTCTCTTTTGCCGTTTCACGATGTACTTTGTGTTCCTGCTTTGCCCAGGGGTGGCCGCCGTTCCGGAGGTATTATTACAATAATTCCAAAACATCAAAATTCTAGTCTTATTCATACAGATCTAACTTTTATTGCATGCCGTTTTTCGAATTATACTATAGTAAATTGTTTGTTATCTACCGACAAATTATAACAACGATGAGTCCCTTCAGTTCAGAGTTTTACAAATAGTTGCCGGAGACAGTTGTTTTATTTCGCGTTTAAACTTTGGTTCTTACACAGTTTTTGGGATCCCAAAACGTAAGTGGAGGGATACCTATGATATCGCAAAAGCTGTCCGTCTGTCGTCTGTCTGTGAGCACGATAACTGTCGAAGGGAATGAGGTATTTTGATGAAACATGGTGGGAGGATCCTTTGAGGCAAGGGAAAGATCGAGTTTGTAGGTGGGCTGTGTAGCCCTACATTAAGGGGTGGCGGAGGGGGTTCATATTAAGGCGATCGCAATTTCTGTCCGTCTGTCGGTGCGGGTTTTTCTAGTTCGGGCACTTCCACATAAGCTAGGACGATGAATCTTGGCTGGCATATCAGGGACCCCAAATGATTAATCGGAAATAGTAACTTCCCCGATCCGAGCATCGTGGGAGGAGTGGAAGGAGAGGGAATCCGGAATCTTGAGGTATTCATAACTCTTGAACGGATAATCGGATCTTAATGAAACTTGGTACTTGGAAAGACTTCGTGTCTTAGATCGTTTACTTTAAATCCGGACCGGATCCGGTGACTTCGGGGGAAGCTGGAGAGGGGAACCGCAAATCTTGGGAAACGCTTAGAGTTGCGAGATCAGGATCAAACTTGGAGGGAAGAGTAAGCACTAGTCCTAGATACAGCATTGACATAACCGGACTGGATTCGGGCAATACGGGGGGAGTCGGGAGGGGGGGGGGGGTCGGATTCTGATTATCCGTGAATTGGGTACTTCCTGATGTACTAGAACGATGCAACAGGGCAGCCATGTCAAGGACTCGAACAAACTGAGTTGACAACAGTCGTTTGCATGATCGGATCATCGTGGGAGTAATGGAGGGATGGCGAATCCGGAATCTGAGGTACTTATAACTCTTGACTGGGTGATCGGATCTTAATGAAACCTGGTATTTGGAAAGACTTCGTGTCTCAGGCGATCCACATAAGATCCGGTGATTTCGGGGGGAGTTGGAGAGGGGAACCAGAAATCTTGGGAAACGCTTAGAGTGGAGGGATCAGGATGAAAGTTGGTATGAAGAGCAAGCACAAGTCCTAGATACATCATTGACATATCCGGATCAGATTCGAGCACCATGGGGAGAGTTTGGGGGAGTGGAGGGAGGGAAATCCGGAATCTGGTGGCATTCATAACTGTCGAGCGGGCGATCGAATTTGAATGAAACTTGGCAAGTGAAGTGAAGTGGAAAGATGTATCGTCTCAGATGTTCCATGTCAAGCCCGAACCGGATTCGATACTTGTGGGGGGGGGGGGGGGCGTTGGAGGGGGACACCGGAACATTCGTGAAACGCCTAGCGCCGACGGATCGGAATGGAATTTGGTTAGAAGAACAAGCATAAGCCGTAAATAGATTCTTGACAGAACCACATGATATCGGGTCTCTTTAGGTAGAGTCGGAGGGGGTTTACGGGAATTCCGGGGATCGCGAGATATGTTTCGTCAAAATAGATATGACTTATAGGGGTAAACACAGATACTGAATACATATCTGAACTTGGTTTTCTCAGATCTACCAGTTTTTGTACTGTCTTTTGATAATGTAAAATTTTTTTTTTTCTTAGTTTCGAATGTGTTTCAAGTATAGCTTAAGTGTTGCCCAATTGCAAGTGCTTTTTTGTACTTTTCTTGGGGCGGTACTGGCATCATAGTTAAATGTATTTTGGTCGTGAAAAATAAACTGAACTGGTCTGAACTGTTGGTCTGTTTCAAAATTTTAAAAATAAAAATATTTAATTGTCTGGATCAAATATTAAATTTAGAAAAAAAACATACCTTTAAGCGCAAGGCATGTTTTAGATCCCATCGAAACCTTTGGTCTTGTTATCTTAGGTGATTTTAATTGTGATTTATTGGTTTCTAACGTACGTAGTTGTGTTTTGAGTCTTCGCTTCCAAATTTTAACCTTGTAAGAAAAGATTTTGATTACACAGATCTTAACTGGTCAGGAAACAAAAGCAACCTGGACCATGTTCTTGCGAATTTCTCTTTGTCCGACGTTGTACATATTTCGCAAGATTTTGAAGTGAGTGATCATTGTCCGCTTAAAGTTCAATGGGCACATCAGACTACCCCAATCCCACTCTGCAACAACCTAGGAACAATGCTTACCCCCTAGATCAGCAGCTTTTTCATCAGTTTCCTCTCTGTGATATTTCAAAGCGTAATTTTTTGGGCCAGTACAGCTCAATTTACTAGCTTGGACAAAGATAAAAGTGATGTTTCTTATTCTAAGAGACGAATACCAAAATGTTTCTCGTCTACTAGAACAAGACCAAAGGTTTTGATGAGATCCCAAAAATTTAATATCTCATCCAGACAACTGGGTCCTATCTTCTCCAGACTCCTTAAGCATTTTTACTACAAAAATTCAGAAACAGATTATGGCCAAATAGCTAATCATCTGAGAAAACCAAGTTCAGATAATGTTCAGCATGTATGTTTACCCCTATGAGTCATATTTGTTTTGATGAAACTGATCGAAACTTCCTGCCTTAGCTTACTTCTGCCAAATTTACGGTTTCTACCGAATTCGGGAAGTACTTATCCGACATAATAACAAAGCTCAAAAACGAATTATCGAACATCTAATCGACTTCAAATAAACCTTTTACTCGTGACAAATTTTCCGGTTTCAGCGGGATTCCGGGCGAACTTCTTACCCCTAAATTGGAATCTAATCAACTACAAATAAGACTTTTGCTTTTAACAAATTTTCCGGTTTAGGCCGGATTCCAGGCTAACTACATGTCAGGTGAAAAAATGGTTCCAAAAGTTATAATTCCAGATAAAAATAATTTACCTATTTCTGATATTGTTTTTGAGCTCAACCTTACTTTTTTCAGTTGATCCATATTTTAAAGTATGCAGCAGATAAAGTTTTACAGTTAAAACTTCGAAATTTGGGACTGAGAAGCCTTGCTGGTCGATGAATCAAGATTTATTAGATTCGAATCGAGAAGCGAAAAATACTTTTCAATGGAGGCGGTCCTTGGGAAAACCTCGTGGCGACAGCCCCTCTTTTATTATAATCAAGAAAACAAAGGCGCCCTTCCATGCCCACTTGCGCCCTCATAATAATTTTTTAATCGAAAATGTATCTACTGAAGTCGACCGTAACCGTATGGAGCTTTGGAAAGCTCTCCAAAGAAGTAAACGGTTAAATCAACCAGAAAGTAATAACGGTCCGTCTCCAGAGGACTGGGAACTACATTATGCAGTTCTTGCAGCGTCGTATGATGTTCCCGATGATTTAGAGAAAATTGCTTATTGTTTAAATAATGACACCATTGATTTCTCTATAGATGGTGAAGGTTTAAAAAATGGAGTTATAAAGCTAAATTAACAATTCTTAATGGATCACGACGGAATATTTTCTAATCATATTAAATTTGCACCTCCTAGTTTCTTTCTGATTGCCCAGTGGTTTTGGGATCCCAAAACGTAATTGGAGGGATACCTATGACATCGCAAAAGTTTGTCCGTCCGTCCGTCTGTAAGCACGATAACTCTCGAAGGAAATGAGATATTTTGATGAAACTTGGTGTGAGGATTGTTTGGGTCAAGAGGAAGGTCGATTCGTAGATGGGCTCTGTAGCCCTATAGGGGTGAGGGAGGGGTTTAAATTAAGGGAAAAACAAAATATTTTAAAACAGCTAATGTGATAGCTGATTATGGGGTAGGAAAACATGCTGAGCACGATGGTGAAAATCATTTTTTCGCCGGACAAGTAGTTCGCCCGGAATCCGGCCCAGACCGGAAAGTTTGTTAAAAGTAAAAGTGTTATTTGAACTTGCTCAGATGTTTGATTAATAGGTAATAATACATGCTGAACACTATTGTGAATACCATTTTCTCGCCAGACAAGTAGTTCGCTTGGAATCCGGCCAAAACCGGAAATTTTTTTAAAAGAAAAAGTTTTATTTGAAGTTGATTAGATGTTCGATTTACAGGTAGAAAGACATGCTGAACACGATTATTAAGACTATTTTCTCGCTGGATAAGTAGTTCACCCGGAATCCGGCCAATACTGTAAAATTTGTTAAAAGCAAAAGTCTTATTTGTAGTTGATTAGATTCCGATTTAGCGGTACGTAGAGATGCTGAATCCGTACATGACTATTGTTTTTTACCCGGATGAATAGTTCGCCCGGAATCCGTCTGAAACCGGAAAACTTGGGATGAGTTAAAGTTTTATTTGAAGTTGATTAGATGTTCGATATAGGGGTAAGGAGATACGATGAATTCGTGGTTATTTTTTCGGATAAGTAGTTCCGGAATTCGGCAGAAACCGGAAATTTCGCAGAAGTAAACTAAGGCAGGAAGTTTCGATCATTTTCGTCAAAACCAATATGATTTATAGGGGTAAACACACAGGCTGAATCCATATATGAACTTGGTTTTCTCAAATGATTAGCAATTTGGCCTTACTCTGTTTCTGAACTTTTGTAGTAAAAATGCTTAAGGAGTCTGGAGAAGACAGGACCCAATTGTCTGGATGAGATATTACATTTTTGGGATCCCATCGAAACCTTTTGTCTTGTTTTTATTCGATTCTAGTGGTTGGTTTTGTTCCATCTTCTGCCAGCTTGGTACTGTCACCCCCATTCCGAAAAGTGGAAAGCAAAATCTGTTTTTATGTGATTCTTACCGTCCGATCACCCATCAATATTGGGTAAATTGTTTGAAATTTGTATTAAATGTCTTTTTGAAACCTTGATGTTGGTGAAAATCAAGTTGGGTTTAAGAAAGGTATGGGTTGTTATCCTGCCCGCGCTGCATTTTCACAAATTATACTTGGATCTAGAAATAAAAATGAAACTTTTTACGCTCTTTTAATTGACATAACAGGAGCGTTTGATAATTTATTTCACGCTTTTTCGAAGAACGTAAACTAAAATTTTTGGGAATTTGTTTATTGTTTGGAATAAATTATAGGTTTAATAGCAAGAATGGGGAATTATTATAAGATTTAAGGGGGAAAATAACTTAAAAATTAAATTTTGGTCGATTTACGCTTTGGTTTGTAGTACTGGACTTTTTTATCGTTTAGTTTAAAGTAAGCGTTACCTTATGACAACTTAGGCCTAATATCCCCATTTTTCTTGAGGTATGCCCCAGATAAGTGAGGCAAGTCCTCTATTTATGAGTAAAAATATGGGTAATAATATTTTTATTTTGGGTAATTAAGGATATTTATTAGGTGAGGTTCCACTAATAGCATGATTGATGGGTCCATTAAGATTGCATTTGCCAGAAGTTTTGTAACTTCTTGGGCTGGTTAATAGTTAGTATGACTGTTACATATTATTTTTTGATGAATATTTATGATATATTATTCCCTGATCAGGAATTTATCTTTCATGAATTATGTGGAGCATTTTCATATTAATTTTTCACCAGTGGTTTTGTTGTCATCGTTGTTTGTGTTAGTCAGGAATCGCGACCTGAGCTAACAAATAGCCTCACAGATTAGAATTTTGTATGGAAATGGATGTTACGTCCATATTTTCCTGTTATGACAGGAATTATGACCTGTTCTGACATTACAGATGATGTTTATGAATGTGAATATAGTTTAGTGGTACGATTGTGTCCCCTATTTTTTTTTAGTCATCCTTCTTTGCTGCCAGTTTATCCGTTATGTTTACTTTATAACTGGGTTGGTTAGCTAAGTTGGAGACCCTCCCCCCCTTGTATGCTTGTTGATATGGTACCAGTAGGCCTCACTTTTTTTTAGTCAACCTACTTTCCTGGCAATGTATCCCTTATGTTTCCTTAATAAGTGGGTCGTTAGGTTAAGTTGGGAGACCCTTCCCCCCCTATAGGCATATTTATTGAGATGAATTGTGGTGCTATTAGTCCCTGTGTTATTATGTTCCCCTCTCCCTGAGATATAGCACCACTGTTCTAAGACCTTTGTCAGAAGGCAAGAAGGTATTAGCCTTTATTATAAGGCTTTATTGAGAGATGATGAGTCACATTGTGACCATGCCCCTTCACGTAGTTTTATTATTCCCCCCTCCCCCTTACCTGATGGGCTATTCTCTTAATGATAGAGATTTGTATATGACATTGAAGTCATAGTGAGTGAACTAAAAAGTAATGTCATAGGTTAAGGACCATGTATCTTTCTATGAGGCTGTATGTTAAACAAACAATGAATAACCCATTTGTGTGAGATGTTTTTTTTATATGATATGTAATATTCCAGTCATATTTCTTAGTTTTTTGACAAAAATATTCTTCAAGAATTAAAAATACCTCATAAAATGAGAGATTTATGTGGTAATAATTCACATTTGGTATTTAGGTTAGAAGAGTTGGAACCTCACATATTTTTTTTTTACAAGTTGTCATATGGTAGTGTTTACTTTATTGGTTGTTGCCCCCATTGTATATTGGTCCCTGGTCAGTCTTCTCTTTTCTCTCATATTTTTTTTTTGAATCTCATTTGGGAGATTTCTCTTTGATATTTTTGTTTATTACATTGAATTAAATCTAAAAAGTAAGAAGTATTCTGATTATATTGAATAAGTTAATGGTATAAAGATAGTATCTAGCTTATTCATGATTCCAAACCGACCAAAAACTACCAATTGGCATTTGATTCAGATTCAGGAGATAGTATTCAGTCAAATCAATCATCCCAGGCTTTAGCCCAGCCTTTAACTTCAACAACTTCTAATAATTCGGAATCTAACCTTAATGAATCCCCAATAAATCCGCCGGCTGCTTCTGTCCAACGCGACGAGTTCGAGCCGACGCCTACTTCGTCTTGGTATGGGACTCCCTTACCGTCCCCGACGCTGCACGACCGACCCATCTTCATCCCTTCCCCATCCCCCCCTGAAGTCTTCAACGCTCCAGTCCTGCCTATCCCGACTACGGCAGCGTCTTTCGTCGACCCACCAACTTCTCCCATTCCGTCGACCTCCACCCAGCCCATTCCGGAGCTGCGACGTTCGGTCAGGCACCGCAACCCACCTGAGCGGTATGCCTCTCACGACCACAGACATTAGACCTGTCCCCCAGACACGGCGACATCTCCAACCCTGACGTGACATTTATACATTTCTGCGCCAATGCGCCATTTACTCCGCCAGCGGCATATATGCCTTTGCAGCCTGGCCGTTTTCAAACCCTCTACCCTGATGTGACACTGACATCTGATGTAAATAGTTTACCGTGATAGTCTCGCGTACCTGCGGCCACAATTCATAAGGCCCATCATGGCAGATTGCCTACTATTTTGTGTGTTTAGCATATTCGGCCAAGTTCGGCTCGGCTCTGTCCATGCTCGCTTGTGTGCTTGACAAGCCGCCATTAGTGTTCCCTCTTTATACCACTTTAATGTTTGTACTGCCTGTGTGGCCGATTCTGTTCGGCTCAGTTCTATTCGCCTGTGTGGCCGATAAGCCACGAACATCGTTTCTTTTGTGTTACGTTATGTACTGCCTGTGTGGCCTAGTTCGGTTCTCTTGTGATATTTGCCTGTGTGGTCGACTAGCCGTCGCTAGTGTTCCCTCCTTTTTATTATTTAATGTTTATGTACTGCCTGTGTGGCCGAGGCCGGTTTCGCCTAAATGTACAGTCCTTTGTTTTTCTGACAAGCTCAAGTTCAAGTTCCTTCTTTGTTGTTGCCTTTGTGGCTTATTTTTTTGCAAATTATGCCCTTCTGGCCAAGTATTTGCAGAGATTCATGATCTCATGATGGATTTTGTGGCATTTTGTCACTGTTATATATATTATGTTTGTTATGTTGGCCTTCTGCCTCTATATCAATTTAACCTTGGCATTTTGCCGTTATATTAAATTAAGCCTTCTGCCATTATCCACTTTGGTCAATATTGTTTATTATTTATTTATATGAAGTTTTGTTGGACTTAGGAGTTTAGCACCTGTTAACCCCAAACTGGCATTCGGGTGGTTTTTCTTTTATTGGGTGGACATCGGGTGGTATAATTATTTTCGTATCTTTTATATACGAAGAATCTGACCAATTCTTTCTTTTTTTTCACTTTTATAGAATTCACTTAACATTACATAAAATTAATTAAACTTTAAAAACAATCCCCTGTTCCTTTCTTTTTATTGTCCCCTGAGGGTGGATCAGTACGCGGTACATCAGCAGCCCAGCGCAACTTCGGCCATTTCCAGCAGCCCAGCGCAAATCCAGCATAAGCAGCACCAATTTCCATCACCTCCAGCCTTAGACAATATCAGCTCCAGCCTAAACCAACATCATCATATCCAGCGCCTGAATCAACATCGTCCTATCCAGCGCCCGTACCAGCTCTGCGACGCACATCTCGCCAGAGTACGCTCCACCTGCCCAGCCAACTCGCAGTCTTCGGCCACCTAATTAACCAGCTCCAGCTTTAACCACCATCTTTTTTTTGCTACGTTAGTAGGTGTTAGTAGTTTTGATTAAAACTTGCACCATGCCTATCAAAGGTTGTGGTGGAGGAAAGGCGTAGGACAAATTCTTAAATTATGCCCTCAGTATCTGAATTTATCCTCACCGATTATAGGGAGCTTGGCACAGTTGCCCATGATCCAAGTCGAGGGGAAGACTTGGGACCCTGTCGATTCGTAACCATTTTCGTTGTTTCAACCCAAACCATTGATAAATTACTGGCGTATTTGTGCCCGGTTGTCTTTGGACCGGAAGGGTGAATTTAATGAACCTTCATATTACAAACCATGCTTCCAGACCCTATGATCTTTAAGAAAACAACGTTGAGAGAGTAAAATAAGAGCAAAATAACAGAGCAAAATAACTCTAGAAAGTAATGCGCGAACTTTGAAAAAATGACACACGGTCAAATCGCAGCGACAATAGCTCCGCTAGAGGACACCAACATCCCTACTGAAACTCAACCAGTCCGCTGCCTCTGATCTTGTTTAAATCTCTTGCCAGAATTTTCTATGTCCGCCACTGCACACACGAACAGTTTGCTGAAGCTTCTCTCGCGAAGCGAGCTGGGCGGCGCTGCGACGGAGGCCCATTTTTGATGCATGGGAAGGATAGGTCTTCGCATTACTCTCTAGAGTTATTTTGTTCTGGCACTACCTCTATTCTTTGTGATGTCACGAACTTGACTGGCTTTGCAATCTGAGCCAAGTTGTCCAAAGACGGGTAGTGAGGGATTCTAGTTACAAGTGGTATGTCCAGACCATGTGATTTTCTGAATGTCAAAAATTTGCTGGTCCTGTTCTACCCGTTGTCAAGTCAGGAATTCAACTCACGCAGCATGGGCCCAGTTAATCATAAGATGCAAAAAATGCTTCTAGAAGCTAGGGTATGTGATAGGACACGAAATTTCATCGTCCTGTATCCATCCATTGTCAAGGTATGAACTCAAGTCACTGGGCAATCTGTTTCCAGTTGCCCCTGAACCGGATGGATCTGTAGGTGAACACCAAATGGCAAATTGAGGCTCCAGTATTAACCCACACAAAATAAATCTCAATTGATATCTATTAAGTTGCGTTTTTGCAGATACCATGGTATCTGTTGCCACGGTAACTGGATCTGCAATTAGTCGTTTTTGTAGTTAACGTGGTATCTGATATACGATTGCTCTGCAAAAACAACAATTGCCGATATTGCGCTTTTCGAAGTCATCCCAAAAGAAAAACATCTAGTCAGCCACATCACTAAGTCTTAAACTTCTTTCTCACCAATCTGACGAAATTTGATGAAAGTGAGATGACTTTTCAGATACCACGACCAGTCACCACGGTCGGACCGTAGTATCTCAGTATCAGATATCACGCTAACTAGCCAGAACGCCTGCAAAAACGCCTTTTGACCGTGGTATCAGATATCACGATAACTGCAAAAACGACTTTAGACCGTGGTATCAGATACCATGGTATCTGCAAAAACGCAACTATAGTTCACGAGTTGTGGACTCCATTGAAAATGGGAAAAAAAAAAGCAGCAGGAAGAGTGAGTTGTTCAGAAATAAACACTCCACTAAAACACTCTTCCGGAAAGAATCACGAGACAGTGGAAGGGTGCGGGACAACGAAGAGCGAAAACCGTCGGATGTCTGCGCTACTAAATCGTTGCATCAAAAACAAGACTGTCGGAACTGACGAGATGGTTTATGAAGTCAAGTATTCAAAGACACAGAATCCCTCCCTTTAGTATCCTTCCTTTGCGTCCTTCCTATTGTGTCTCATCCTGAATCCCCCCCCCCCCCCCCCCCCAGTTACGTTACACGCTCGCTTCGGTAGTGTCAGTAACCATGGCAGAACCGCAGCCGTTGACGGTAGGTCGCACGCAAGTTCATTCGTTAGGCCAATGTGAGACCCGTTACGAATAAGCTGTATGTCGATAACTTTGGTTAGTGAGACAGAACTGATTTTCCACTGTTTGGTTTAACAAATTGAAAGAATCCTCCTATGTCACCCGACCGTCGGGTCTCCAATTTACTAATGAACTTAGGATAAGAAATATCCATTGTAATGCTCTTAAGTGGTCTACCAACGTCAACTGCACTACACTCTTGTTCTAATGAATCATTTTTCTTTTTTCCCAAAACGGAGAGGATACATATGAAGTTATGGGGATCGACTAAAAAGAGGCACGACATAGTGTAGGAGGCACAAGAACTAAAAAGAGGCACGAAAACTAAAAGGGTCCTTTCAGGCTTCAGAGTGAGGGCAGGAACAATCTTCCAACATCTTTTAGGCTCTGGAGTTACGAACTCGCACTTACTTGTCTGCTTCTACTGCTTTCTAATCTCTTATTATTATTCGTGCTTCCTGAGCAATGTCCTGCCGTGCCTCTTTTTAGTCGATTCCGAAGTTATGCGCCCTCTGTCTGCCGGTTAGCACGATAACTTTTGAAGGAGTAAAGTTATTATGTTCAAACGTGGTTTGAGGGCCCTTAGGGTAAAAGTACAGGTCGCTCTGAGATGCTTCCCGTAACCCTATCTCTAGGGGTGGAGACGGGATTTAAATTATGGCGAGAAAAAATATTTTTGTTCAAGAGAGTCGTTCTCATGCTGAATCCATGTCTGAGGACATATATCGATCAATTAGTGACGAACTTGGAATAATCTTGGAACTTCGAACTCCGCTGCTAATCTCTAGTCCATTATCTTAACTAAGACTTTTCCTAAGCGTCTTTATTTTATTTACTTATTTCTGTTTTACTCATTTGTTTATTCATTGCCGTTAGTACGTGTATCCGTGGCCGCAGTACTGTTTTTCTTCCCGTTTCCAGAGGCCCTTAATACCCTAAGTACACGCTGCCAAGTGCTTATTTCATCCACGAGCGCAGTAGTGTTTTTTTCCTTGTTTTATGTGCGACTTTCGGTCAGGAACAACGTCTTCCTTGACTTTCAAAATGATTTTTGCCGATTTGCCACAGGAACGGATTTCATTGAATCAATGAATTTAGTATTAAAAGCTGACTTACAGGGACAATCTTTAGAATAGTATAAATTGACTTGATGACTTTTTAGGAAAAGAACTTTGAGATGGCAGATAATTTGTAATGATCCGGACCGCCTTATTTTGAATAATCCTCAGCGGTTTAATATGTTTCTGAAAAAAGTATTGGTCATAAATAATTTTCTTTTATTGATTTGTTTGTTTTTATGGCACTTGTTGCCTCATGCTCAATTCAAGTGCCATATACCGATTACAATCCCGTCTGTCGCTCGGGTGGTCTGTCCCATGATTGCGAGTTAGAATAATACTTCCAGATGTGCTAAACTAAGAAACTTGGCATACCAGGGGCATATATTCAAATAATGCATCAAAAGGATATGTCAGCTACGATGCTTTGGCAGCGATATTTCGGCCCTTCTTTGCAAGAGTCCTCGTCAGGCTGTCAATCTTTAGGGTGAACTTCGGGGAACGAAACAAACCTGAAATTCCGGAACTTGAGTCGTGCCTAACTTCCGAACGGGTGACCGGATTGGAATGAAACTTAATAACTTAATTAAGACATGTCTCTAAATATTCTTTGAGCCCAAGCTGACTTTGAAACATTTATTCAAACAATGTTTTCAACGGATACGTCAGCTACGATTCTTCATCAGCGATATTTCTGCCCTTCTTGACAAGGGTCCTCGTCAGGCTGTCAGTACTCTGGTTCAACTTCGGCGAAGGAAACAAACCTGTAAATATCTCTGATGAAGAATCGTAGCTGACGTATCCGTTGAAAACATTGTTTGAATAGACATGTCTCTGATGCCCCATTTGTACTTGAGTAGTACTTGAACTACTACTTATGTACTATAATTCAGTCATGTAAGAAATTTGGCAGTTTGAACGAAAAATTGACGCTATATGTTGAACAACTGATTCACATTCTGGTGCAGGTATTTGGTAATGGACTAGAAGCATGGCTAAGCACTCAAACCTGCGACATATACCCGATAAATTCTTCTTGGAAACAAAATAGAGCCATTTATTCCAGCAATGTTTTCAACGGATACATCAGCTAAGATTCTTCATAAGCGATATTTCGGCCCTTCTTGGCAAGGGTCCTCGTCAGGCTTTCAGTCCTCTTGTTCAACTTATGGGAAAGAAACAAACCTGTAATGAACCCAATTGGTTCTTGTGGACTTCCCGTCTTCACCAAATCGCTTGAACATTTTTCATCCCTAATAAACTCCTCATCAGATCCGATAGATAATCTCCAGTCCAGCCAGGGCCAAAACTAGAATGTCAATACTATTTGAAATCTCATCGAAGACATCACATCACTGTTCATTTCGTGCCCTCACTTCGACACTAGAACCGACCTCCGACAGAAATTTTGTTTTTCACCGATTTTTATTGTGCCGGATTCCGGGCAAACTACTTACCCGGCAAGAAAATCCAGGGTTGGTCCCCAAAAGTAACTTCGTACACCCTGGAAAGTAACCCGATGTGACCTAATGTAACCCAATGTAATGGAACCCAAAGTAACTCGTACACCCTGGAAAGTAACCCGAAAGTATCTCAAAGTAACCCGATGTGACCTAATGTAACCCAATGTAATGGAACCCAAAGTAACTTGTACACCCTGGAAAGTATCTCAAAGTAACCCAATGTACCCTAGTGTAACCCAATGCAATGGAACCCAAAGTAAATCGTACACCCTGGAAAGTAACCCGAAAGTATCTCAAAGTAACCCAATGTAACCTAATGTAACCCAATGCAATGGAACCCAAAGTAGCTCCTACACCCTGGAAAGTAACCCGAAAGTATCTCAAAGTACGTAACCCAATGTACCCGAGTGTAACCCAATGCAATGGAACCCAAAGAAACTCGTACACCCTGGAAAGTAACCCGAAAGTATCTCAAAGTAATCCAATGTAACCTAATGTAACCCAATGCAATGGAACCCAAAGTAGCTCGTACACCCTGGAAAGTAACCCGAAAGTATCTAAAAGTAACCCAATGTAACCTAATGTAACCCAATGCAATGGAACCCAAAGTAACTGGTACACCCTGGAAAGTATCCCAAAGTAACCCAGTGTAACCTAATGTAACCCAATGCAATGGAACTCAAAGTAACTCGTACACCCTGGAAAGTAACCCGAAAGTATCTCAAAGTAACCCAATGTTACCTAATGTAATCCAATGCAATGGAACTCAAAGTAACTCGTGCACCCTGCAAAGTAACCCGAAAGTATCTCAAAGTAACCCAATGCAATGGAACCCAAAGTAACTCGTACACCCTGGAAAGTAACCCGAAAGTATCTCAAAATAACCCAATGTAACCTAATGTAACCCAATCCAATGGAGCCCAAAGTAACTCGTACACCCTGGAAAGTAACCCGAAAGTATCTCAAAGTAACCCAATGTAATATAATTTAACCCACTGCAATGGAACCCAAAGTAACCCAATGTAACCAAAAGTAGCCCAAAATAGCCCTGAGTAACCCAAAGAAGCAGTAGTAAGTAAGTAGTAACCCAATGCAATGGAACCCAAAGTAACTCGTACACCCTGGAAAGTAACCCGAAAGTATCTCAAAGTAACCCAATGTAACATAATGTAACCCAATGCAATGGAACCCAAAGTAACTCGTACACCCTGAAAAGTAACCCGAAATTATCTCAAAATAACCCAATGTAACTTAATGTAACCCAATGCAATGGAGCCCAAAGTAACTCATACACCCTGGAAAGTAACCCGAAAGTATCTCAAAGTAACCCAATGTAACCCACTGCAATGGAACCCAAAGTAACTCAATGTAACCAAAAGTAGACCAAACTAACCCTGAGTAACCCAAAGTAGCAGTAGTAAGTAAGTAGTAACCCAATGCAATGGAACCCAAAGTAACTCGTACACCCTGGAAAGTAACCCGAAAGTATCTCAAAGTAACCCAATGTAACATAATGGAACCCACTGCAATGGAACCCAAAGTAACCCAATGTAACCAAAAGTAGCCCAAACTAACCCTGAGTAACCCAAAGTAGCAGTAGTAAGTAAGTAGTAACCCAATGCAATGGAACCCAAAGTAACCCAATGTAATCAAAACTAACCCAAAGTAACCCTGAGTAACCCAAAGTATCGTGAAGTAATGAAGTAACTCGTACACCCTGGTTCTTGGTGACCAACCTGGGCGTGTGCTTATAAATGATCAGAACAAACCCACGAATTGGCAAATTCCATCTTTCATCCTCCGAACTACACTGTAACAAGTTTCTCCGAATAAGGATGCAGTATTTGCTACTGGGATTAATATTATCTCTGTTGAGATAAAATTAATCCGAATTAGGGATAATCTTATCTCAATAAAGACAAGATTAATCCCAGTAGCAAATACTGAAAGATTTATTTGTACAGTGTAGCCTTTCAAGTGCCATATGAGCTTCTAGCCCTGGTTTTCCGTTAGTTCAAAACATAGTATGAAAGCATGAGGGTTAGGTACAATTTTAGTGAACCAGTTATTTGATTCAGGGAGTGAAGAATATTGACACGAGGTACTTCTTTACGATGAGTTTTTAATTTTAATATTCTAATACCCACTAGCTCGCCACGAGTCGAATGGTAATAAGGTTGTATATCGGAATTGTAGAATTCCAGCTTCCCGTCCGATTCTCTTGTTATTTTCTGCGTCGTCCAGTGACAGTTTCTTTCATTTCCAGGTCGTTGACTTTCTCGTAAGCGGTCACGTAACCATTTACCTAATTGGAAGACAGAAAATTCGAGAGTCTGCTTTTGCTAGGAATACTGGACGTACGACAGAGGAACTCTTGAACGAAGATCGCAGCATATTTTCCAAGTAATTAATCGTTTCGTTTTGTTTGGTGCATCAGAGACAAAGCCTCTGGAGTTGGGAACGTGGTCGCATGGTATAATAGTTCCTTTTCCCCCTACCGCCACCGCTGGTTTTCGAGAATAAGGTCTTACGTATGAGTGTCCATCATACATGGCGTCTGGGAAGTGTTAGTAGGACCGTGGCGTGCCCGATGAAAAATTTATCTCAGAATAGTAGTATGAAGTTGTACGAAAAAGTAGCATGGAGTACTAGCTGATGCTATTATATGCTTCTACTTCAAGGCTACCGTGTTACTGCATTCTACTACATGCTACTATTAGCAAGACTGGATGCTGCTATAGCGAGACAGGATGCTACTGAATACTACTACTTAAGATTGGTCCAGTCCCAGGCACATTAAATGATAGTACTCTTTACTATTACATATCACTAGATGCAAATTTTTCGTACAACTATCATACAACTACGCAGGCTACAAACTTTTGATCGGGTGGGACCCGTCAGGTCGAACGAATAACTATTCAAGCGATCGATTTATTTATTACCCGTCAAGAGAAACAATGGAGGGCTTGTAGCCCTAGTGACGGAGCACAAAAAAAAAATGCAATACCAACAAGAAAAAAGACAACGCACGTAGCAAAACTTTACACTAAGCACGTATTGTTTGCGCCTCTGCACTTTCATAGTGGGACAAGAAGCTGAGTTCCGTGTCTGCGGTTGTGCCTAGGGTACCAAACTAGTAACCAACCTTGAGAGCAATCCTTGCGTAAATCTGGTGATTTCCAAAAAGTACGCCATGTTTAGTTTCGCTTTGTACCTTGTGCTTGTACCACCCACAAACCAGCCTATTAGAGATTACAATACGCCACAATCTCTAACAAATTGATTACTATAGTGAATCTGTTCTTGGTGAGAAACAGGCACCAGTTGTTCGGATCAGCATAATACCTGATAAGCCAGGAGTTTTCCAAAATATTAACAGTGACTGAGTTACTAGGTGGGGATTTAAACCCTAAACCAGAAAAACAACCGGAGGTTGGTTTATTATGTGTGATAAATCCAGTAATCCAGTAAGTCCAGTAATCCACTCCTTAAATTGTCATTCTCTCGGGCCCAAACATGCGGCCATCGTTACCTGTGTGGATGGCATGGAACCGTGAGCTGTATTCAGTATTTGTTTTTGGGTAGCTTATTGTTTTTATATTTTTGCCCACACCCATTCTTAGTTGTTAATATTTATTGTTAGTTGTTTAGTCTGGCCCAAGCTGGCCGTTTTATTAGATTAAATAAATAAATAATGGGTTTGTTGTCTCTTTGCTTTTCCCTGATGTCTTGATTTTCAGTTGTGTACTAAACTTATAGTTTGTAGGGAACTGAGAGGCATACACTGTAAAAGTCCCTCCTTGGTAATTGTGCCTGACCGAAATAGGAGATTTTATTCCGAGTTCGGAGGGTTAAATCCGATGGACGATTAAAACACTAGAACGCAACATACTGTAGATTAAGTTATTCGAAAGCGATAATTTTTTACAGTGTAAATGAGCAATAGGTTTGTTTATTTAGTTACATAAAACAGTATAAATCTGAAGTAAACCCTTGTGCGTAAACCTTATATTTTGCAGTGGAGATGCTGTTGTAGAGCTTTGAACCTTTACACGCTGATCCCTAGGCTTGTAGCCCAGTCACTAGACTGTTGCCAACGCCATCCTACGCGAACCATCAGCGTACGATCTCATATTTCAGAGGACTTCTAACGGATAAGTACAAAAGCTAGAAGACCTCTAGGTCAGTGGTTCCCAACCTTTTCCGTACCGCGTACTCCTAATCAAGGTTCGAAAAAGATTGCGTACCCCCTTTTCCAGAACGTGAAAAAGACGATATTTATTATCATAAATGATAAGGCATACGTGTGTAGAAACATATACAAAATCAATGAGGAAATCACTAGAGGCTGCTGTGTAGCTAAATTTTGTCGAATCTCGGCTCGACGTCATTAACGGCAATATTATTTCGGGTTATCACGGTTAAGGTCCTTCCAGATATGCTAAACGATGAAACTTGGCAGGCCTGCCAGGAACCCGATCAGATTGACTTGACACGATTGACCTCGATCCGACCATTGGGGGGGGGGGGGGAGGAGAAATCCGGGATCAGGAAGGCTAGGCAAGCATAACTCGAGCGCATCGGACAGAAATGAAACTTTAAGTTGGAAATAGTTCTGGCAGCGGATGTCCCGTTTCGTTTCCGGACCGGATCCGAAAACTCTCCGGATCCGAAAACTCTAGAACCGGAAGGGGGGCCGGAAATCTCGATACAGGCTTAGAGTGGGGGACCGGGATGAAGCTTGGTGAGAAGAACAAGGACAAGTTGTAAATATGTTTTTGACAGAAACGACGGGATCGGCGCACTGTGGAGGGATAATGAGTTAAAGCACTTAGATGCACTTGGAAGAGTGATATTCTCCATGCTTTCATCAAGCTGCATCGCAAACTTTTTCGTTGTTTCAGTTTGCAACTTGCAATGTCTTCGATTCTTCTTAAAACAATATTGTTTGACACTGGAACAGATTTTACGGCAGTAGGCTAGCTGTTTTGGAATCAATTTTGTACGGCCAATTGGCTATTAAATATATTCATATTCATTATTTCGCTGACTTTCACTAGGGCTTGTAATCAGAGGCGTCACGCACAGGTTGACAACACCCCTCCCCCAAAAATGATAGGCCAGACGGTTAAAAAGAAAAGAGTTCCTTCGCGTACCCCTTGCAAGGGTCTCGCGAACCCCTTTGGGTACGCGTACCACCGGTTGGGAACCACTGCTTTAAGTGATAACCAGGAGTAAGTGTACGGACTAAAATATTCCCATCTGTTTTTTTAAGCAGACCAATTTCTTTTCAGGACTACATTATTTCGTCCTGGTCATACTTGGGGGCAGAGGTCCGGTAAAAAAGATGATAATGCTGATCTCCTACTCCTCCAGAGGGCGTACAACAGGTCAAAGCATAAGCTGGTATGTATACATATCAAATATTGTTCTTTTTCCATTTGTTTGAAATGAATGGTTTTGAAATAGAATTCAAAGCCAAAACTACTAGTTGTTTTACTTCTTTCCTACCAAATTAACGAGCAACTACAAGAAATGATGCTGAACAAAAACACTCGTTCACGTAGAAATACCAGTCGTAGACTCACCTTAGAATTCGTGTACCCACAGATAATTCATCAATAATAATTAATGCGCCGATTGGAACTTCAGCGCAATCATACTATACTATGTTTAAAATTGAATTTTGGGTTTATTACTTTTTTATTCGCTGCGGTTAGTAGGTCTTTGATAAGATTTACTTTTGTGTGGATACTGAGTGAAATTATGTAACAGTCTAATATATCTCAATTTCATCATTGTCGACAGTTACTTGCCTAAACCTGTTTTGCTCCACCTGGCGTGGGACGTGTTAGCAGAATATCGGAACTTAGGTTTCAGCTGTGTTGCCAGATTGGCGGATTTTACGTCAAACTGCCGGATTTTGTTGTAGACTGGCGTAAATATTTTTGCAACTGGCGTGTGGCGTGTAACGTGGCTGTTCTTGGGGTCCCAAAACGTAAGTGTAGGGATACTTATGACATCGCAAAAGTTGTCCGTCTGTCCGTCCGTCCGTCTGTAAGCACGATAACTCTCGAAGAGAATGAGATATGTGGATGAAACTTGGTGTGAGGACTCGTTGGAGCCCTACATTTGGGGGTGGAGGAGGGGGTTTCAAATTAAGGGGCAAACAAAATATTTTCTAACAGCTAATGCGATAGTCGATTATGGGGTAAAAAGACATGCTGAACACTTGTGTGAAAACAATTTTCTACCCGGACATGTAGTTCGCCCGGAATCCGGGAAAAAACGGAAAATTGTCAAAGGTTAAAATTTTATTGGTAAGAAGAGATGCTGAGTCTGTGTGTGACAATCATTTTTTTTACCCGGACATATAGTTCGACAGGAATCCGTCTGTAGTCGGAAAATTTGTTATAAGTTAAATTTTTATTTGAAGTTGATTAGATGTTCATTATTGGGGAAAGAAGATACTTTGAGTTCGTTTTTTTCTCTGAGTTCGGCCAAAACCGGTAAATTGGCAGAAGTGTAAGCAAGTTTTCGTCAAAACAGATATAACTTATAGGGGTAAACACACATGCTGAATCCATATCTGAACTTGGTTTTCTCAGCTATTTGGCCTTAATCTGTTTCTGAATTTTAATAGTAAAAATGTTCAAGGAGTCCGGCGAAGACTGGATCTGGCGAAGACAAGACTCAGTTGTCTGTATCAGATATTGAATTTTTGGGATCCCATCGAAACCTTTGGTCTTGTTCTTTTTAACTGGCGTATTTTTTGGCGGGATGTGAAAAATTGACTATCTTTACGAAAAGCGACTGTTTTTCAGAAAAGTTTACTGTTTTACAGAAAATTTGACTGTTTCTACGTCGTTTTAATCGTCGCCGGAAATTTAAGGCCGGAAATTTTTCTTGGGCTATGTGTTGATAGTCATTGAGATTTTGGGAGGTGTACACTTTTCGGGTATATTTTTGGCGTACTTTCAAAGGCCGAGGCTTGTCTTTTTTACCACGAATAAAATAGTATTAGAATAGAATAGTAATTTATTCACTCACACTTTCACGCTTACAAAACCAAAATTGGTGAGTACCGTCTGTAACATATACATTTAAAAGCACGTACAAATGGTCAAAGCCTATTTAAAATTTCAACAATCTTTGGTATGAAACTATTTTGGTAACGGCTGTGTTTGGCCACTACTGGTTGGAACATTGGGACCTTTGTAACAACACTGGCTTGGAGTGTGTATGCTTTCCCCTCGAGCTCGTTAGGGAACAACTTTTTCTTTATTTTTTTAATTGTGGATGGTTTCCGTGGGATCCCGGACTAGAGTGTGTTTTGGCTTTCTTGATCAAGTCGCCAACGGTATTGTTGGTAAAGGGAAAAGAAATTTACTATACTCAAAGACTGATTTAAGCAATGAGGTTGGATCATTTTCGTTCCTGCAAAGTCCTTTTGTGCTTACGCTGATCGGTCCGAAATAGACGCCTTGCAGATCGTTACGGTGCTAGTGACATATTATGTTCGCTGGAAAATTTGCAGACCGGTATTGGTGCTGACGTGTGTTTCTGTCAAGGTGCGCACCACGGCCTCATCCGGCTTTTTCATAGAGTGCTCTTCTTTTGTGTGTAGTTTGTGTACTCTCTTTATTTATTTCTTTGATTACTCCACTATCTTAAATCTGTACAGTGGGTCACAAATTAATATTATGTTATTATTATTACATTCACGATTGCTGTGTGTATACTTGAGACATCCTCGGAACTCCGATTAGAAACATCTGGCGGGAAAACGATTGCCGTAATTCAATCAATCAATCAATCACGTTTAATCCGAATAGCTAAAAGCTAGAAAAGGAATACAAATTTACAAAATACACAGACACACATGAAACAAATTAACTAATATACTTACAAGAAATTACCAGAAATAAATGAGGGGATGAAACTACGTAAAAATTGGGTAGTAGCTGGATATGGGGAAAACTTATTGCCAGTATTCCTCTTGGAATTAATTAATTAAATTATCTATTAATTCGCATTGCGGAGTGAATAAGGTCCATGATGAATCTGTCAAGCTCTGGGTTATGTTGGTTTTCTGTTTGGATGATCTTGCTCGCTTTAATGACGTGCTGACGTGTGTTTCTGCCTAGGTGCGAACTACGGCCTCATCCGGCTTTTTCTTTTGTTTGTATTATCAGGGACCCATATATTTCCTGTAATGACTCGCCATTCAGGTGGCTTGTCAATAAGAGATTTCTGATGCGCTCTTGCCGAGCGTCAGATAGTTCGAAAAATACCCACGGGGATAAAAAATACCCCACTATCCAGACAGACACAATTTTTCGCAGCTGTTGTGCTGAACTAGGAATATTTCTCTGTAATGGAAGAGTATCCTGGATCTTTTGTCCTAGCTTAGGGACCTGGTGGCATGCTGAATAGTCCTGACTTGTGCCAACAAATTTTGTCTATCTGAGCAAGAACGCCGATTCGACCCAAGCGGAATTTTTGGAAACTAGGCTCGGGCAATAAAGCAACATAGAAGCATAGGAAATGACAAGCCCCCTGAATGGCGAGTCATTGCAGGAAATGTATGGGTCCCTGGTAATATGTTGTACTCTCTTTATTTATTTTCTTTGATTACTCCACTATCTTAAATCTGCACAGTGGGTCAAAAATTAATATTACGATTGCTGTGTGTATACTGGAGACATCCTTGGAACTTGGATTAGAAACATCTGGCGGGACAACGATTGCCATAATTCGCATTGCTGAGTGAATTAGGATGTGATGATCTTGCTCGCTTTAATCTTCATTGTGAGAACTAGTCCAACGCGATTTATTAACCTCCTTCGGTATTTGAATATTTTTTCTCTCAGTTGTTGCCTAGACGAGATTTGAATGTTGCACTGTCAGAAGTTTCATAACAGACAACAGAAGGATGCACGGTTTCAACAGATAGTGCGTAACAGACAACACTTGGGATATTATCTATTGTGTTGGAAAACGTTATACATAAAATGCTATGCAGAACAAACATTGCCAGGAACAGCCAAAAACAGCCAAAAACATCTATGACTTTGTTTTGTCGTTTTTATGTCGGAAGATTCAGCAGAGGCTTTTTGGCGATTTTTCGTCTCTTCTTGATGGCAAGGCTTGTCATGCATAACATTTTCAGACACAACAGACAACATCCAAAATGTTGTCGGTTACGCATTGTCTGCTGAAACCGCACATCCTTCTGTTGTCTGTTATGAAACTTCTGACAGTGTAGATTAGGTTTCCTCTGTTACCAGAAATGTTCACCACCCTCGACAAGAATTTTTCGTCTTACTGCGGTGCGTGAAATCTTTATTTCAGTTTCCTTTGATTTTCTAAACTGTTGACTTCGCTAAACGGAGTCAATCCACGCGGAATCCGCGGACGGAAAACAACGAGAACACGGGGAACGCTTCGAAGTGGATTTTGTTCAAACAAAATATTTACAGGTGACGGAATTGTCCGGATCCGGTTTTGTTTATTCTAATCGTTTTCATTTAACTTTTAAACTGTTGTTATTTACGAACAAAAAAAATGTAAACACAATGAACAGGAGCTACGAGCTCATATGGTACTTGTTACGAGTAGGTGGTGTGAGAAGCGAGAAAGTAAATCAGAGCATTTTCCCGGGAATTCCAATATCCCTCCCTACAGTGCTCGGATCCGGTCCAGACCCTAAAATATGTCATCTAAGGCATACAATCTCTATCCTATCTCGCGATCACTCTAGTTCCGGGAAACCCCCTCCAACTCCCCCCAAAGAGCCCCGACATGATACGGCTCTGTTAAGAACGTATTTAATGCTTATGCTTGTTCTACCCACCAAATTCCATCCCGGTCCCTCAATACTAAGCGTTTCACAAATTCCAGTGCCCCCTTCCACCACCACCCTCCAGTCGGATCCGGTCCGGAATTGGCATGGAACATCTGAGACAATAGCTCTTTCCACTTGCCAAGTTTCATTCAATTCCGATCACCTGTTCAAAGGTTATAAATGCCACTAGATTCCGGATTCCGCATTCCTTCATTCCCCCCACGATGTTCGGATCGTACTAACGACTATTCCTAAGTCGGTCTGTTCGGATTCATCATACTCCTGCCGAATTTCATCATCCTACTACATCAGGAAGTATCGAAGTCGCTGGATCACCAGAATTCCCTACACCTCCCCCCCCCCCCCACAACTCCCCCCACAGTGCCCAGATCCGCTCCGGCATTGTTAATGATGTATCTAGGACTTGTGTTTGTTCTTCCCGCCAAGTTTCATCCGGATCCGTGTTTCCCCGATCCTGAGCGTTTCCCCAGATACCCGGCTCCCCCCTCCAAAGACCTCGTGTCTCAGAAGACCCACTTCAAATCCAAACCGGATCCGGTTTGGATTTGGAGTGGGTCTTCTGAGACACGAGGTCTTTCCAAATATCAATTCTCATTATGATTCGATCACCCGTTCAAAAGTTACAAATACCTCAAGCTTCCAGATTCCCCCTCCCTCCACTCCCCCCACGATGCTCGGACCGAGGAAGTGACTAGTTCCAACTTAATCTTTTGAGGTCCTTGATATGCCTGCCAAGTTTGATCGTCCTAGCTTATGTGGAAGTGCCCAAACTAGCAAAACCCGGACCAACCGACGGACGGACAGAAATTCCGATCGCAATTGACCGAAGGGAAAGTGCCATAAAAACATACCGTTTTCTCAAAATGAGTTTCAAACCACAATCCAACTTAATATTGATATTAGAAACTTGTATAAACCATCTCTAAAATCTGTTTTAAAAATAAAAGAATACCGTTAGAAACTCCCAAAATCGATTCTCCTCTGAACCGGAAAGTGAGGTCTTTTTACTATGGTGATGATAATCGGAGCCCCCCCCCTTCCTCCGTGGGGACTCGCTAGAATAGGGGGAGTGAGTAACAAAACTGCGGGGACTCCTCGGGAACGGCGAGAGTATGCCCCATAATTTGAAAATTACGGAATGAACATGAATGCTCGACCAATCTCATTAGAGAGACGAGATGAAGGTAAATGACATGGTCAACTTAGATTTGCTGTTAGTCTTTTTAATTCTTGAGATCTAGAGTGTAGTCGATTTCAAAGATGGTCTTTGAAACTCAATATTTGGGAGTGGGGAGAGGGCCGACAAATTAGATGTGAAATAGCTATCTAATCAGACTGAACAGATTGATTTGAAGGATGGTTTAGCTTGGAAAGGACATGCGTGATCAGGAATTAGTTTTTGCTTTAGCCGAATCCTCCAGAAATTTACGAAAGACAACAATTTGGATTGACTAGAATTTGACCAGATTGTAAGGAAACAACATGATCCACTGTAACTTTTGATCTAGTTTCTCTTTAGGCTACGGTGTGTGTCCTTCAACGATACAGATCAATGCCATAATTAACGAAGCATCATTTGCTGTAAGCCCCGGTAGGTCTGACGCTTACATGGACGTATTAGCATTTCCGTTAAAATAAAATTGTACCTTATCTTAGATGCTGATGATCAGTCGTACACTGTCAAGTGTTTCATAAGAGATAACACGAGGATGCGATGCGCGGATGCGTGGTTTCAAGAGATAATGCGTAACAGATAACACTTCGGGTGTTATCTGTTGTGTTTGAAGACGTTATGCATGAATGTGTTAAGCATAACAGGCTTTGTTAGGAAGACCCAAAAAAGCATCTGCTGACTTAATTCCTTATCGTCATGATTTCGGAAAACTCAGCAGATACTTTTTGGTGTTTTTATGGCACTTGCCTTACGGCCAAGTGCCATATACCGATCACTTGTCCGTCTGTCTGTCGCCTGTGTGCGTCGCTCGGTTAGTCCGGTGAGTTAGGGTACTTCCAGATGTGCTATGACGATGAAACTTGGAATGCATATTAGGGACCCGAACAAACTAACTTAGAAATAGTCACTTGCCCGATCCGACCATCGTGGGGGGGGGGGAGGGAGGGGAGCCGGAATCCGGAGTTTAGTGCCATGCATTACTTTCGAACGTGTGATCGGATCTTAATGATTCGTAGTGACAATAGTGTGGTAGAAATACAAAATGTTCTGGTCCCCTTTATTCTGGAGATAGGTCATTTGTTAACCTAAATGAGCCTGCGTTTATCTATGACCGCCGCAAGGTCTTTGTTACGGAAAAATTCCTCCTATAGTTCCGACTTGCATCCCCGTTCATACCTCAGGGCCAATTCTTCTGTTTGCTTATAGGGAGCGGTGACAAAGATTGTGGAACTCGCCGGATCCTCTGGACGAAAAGACGTCCCTGTAGCATTCCTTCAAGTCGTTCTGACCGCCAGTTCCGCAGACGAAGTAGAATCGCTTTTGCACAGATTGGAAGGAAACGCAGTGAGTATTGAATTAATTTCTGCACTGTCAGAAGTTTCATAAAAGATTATACAAGGATGCGCGGTTTCTACAGATAATTCGTAACAGACAACACTTCGGATGTATCTGCTGTGTTTCAAAATGTTATGCATAATAAGCGTTGCCATCAGAAAGAACAGAAAAACCGCCAAAAAGTATCTACTGAGTTTTCCGACATCATGACAATATAGAATAAAGTCAGTAGATGCATTTTTGGCTCTTCCTAACAAAGCTTGTTATGCATAACATATTCTTGCATAATGTTTTCAAATACAACGGATCACAGCCCAAGTGTTATCTGTTAATCATTGTCTGTTGAAATAGCGCATACTTGTGTTATCTGCTATGAAACTTCTGACAGTGTAGTCTTTCGTGGGATTTGCCAGAGGCGGGGATGCTACCGTTGTCTAAATCTCTGCTATCGGACATTTCACTAATGTGGATCACTAATGTTGCAGTTTTGCCATATGGGGATTTTTCATGGGTATGTGTTCCCCTCATTTTGGAAGTAGATGCTAACAACGCATTACGGGGATCCCGAAGCAATTTTAAATGACGCCACACGATATACCAATATTTAAATTTTCAGGGTCATGGTTATCACCTGATGGCCCCATCAGAGCTAAGCAACCCACATACATGCCACATCACCTTGTATTTATACCCCATGCTACGCCATATTTACCATCCCCATTGTACAGGAGGGTTGCATGTAGCTGCCCTTACTATGGCACCGCTCACCCCCCAATTGGCCATGGTACATGATCCTGCCACCTTGGATCATGAAGCTGCCACCCCCAGAAAAATCATGCAAATTCCAAGAAAACAGCAAATTTTGTTATTTGCAAAAGGTCAAGGAACCTCTCTGACCAAACAGCTGGCTTCTAACTTCACCATGTAGCAAAATACCATTTTTAGCAAAGTGGGCGACTTCATGATCACTTGGGTGCCTATATTCTTTTGTGTTCTCCAGCTTAGTCTTGAACAATTACAAGTAAACTATGGTACCAGCAGAAAGCGAAGGTTCTAAGCTTCCTTTCAGGATACTCCACTGAATTTTATTTCAACCTTTACTCTTTTTCCTTAAGTCATTTCCCCAAAATAGGAGTTTAGGGTGGCAGCTTCATGCAACACTCCTGTATATTCTTTACCGTCCAACAGTATCTTTGAACCCCCCACTACGGTACGATTTCCAATTCTGCTTACTTGTAGTACACATATTCTTCAGAAAATATCTGTTTTTATGGCACTTGCAAGTGCCGTATACCGATGCTATTCGGTCGGTCTGTCGGTCCCACCATGGCGAGATGTGCACTTCAAGATGCGCTAGGACGATGAAACTTGGCAGGCGTATCAGGGACCCGACCAGATTAACTTGGAACTAGTCACTTGCCCGGAAGCGCAAGTGCCGTAAAAACGGACAAGACCGTGATCCCGGGGAAACACCGCGACCGACAGCTTTCTAAGCATCTCGTTAAGTTTAACGGTCATATCTGTGACTGAAATTTGTATTGATAATCTTTAGGTTTTTGTATCAAATTGGCAAGTAGAGAAGCACTTTCAAGTATCGGAAGTATGCAATTCGAATTGCAATTTTCTTTTTCTTCAGCAGAGGGTAAAGTCTAGAAAGGTAAAGGACCGAGTGGTCGCAGTAAGTGTCTTCGAGCTTGGCGGTCATATTTAGACACATGTCGAGTGAATTATGCCCGCGTAGTTCTCTGAGACATCTTAGTGAGTTACATAAGACAACTTGGAACTGTTACTAATTTGTTTTATTTTGATTGTTCGGTCGTGGTCTTCGTCTGCTCAGTTTTTGCCTCCCACCCCCCAAAATGTCGTCGGATCGGCTCTTACCTTGTCACTCTTTATTCTTGCTGCTCAAGAGGAATGGGACGTCGTGAGTTACAAAAAGAGTAAATCCAATGTCTGTCGTCTATTATAAACGTTCAGCGGTGGTTAGGGACATCATTTATCAGTAAGGGGGGACGCACTTAAAGGACACCAGAATGAAGAGTACCAAGTATCATCACCCTATCTGTATGACTTCCGTTAACATTGCCTGCAGAAAACCCAATCCAAATACGAAATAACGTTTCCAAGCTATGATTTTTGATCCATTTTGCATCTGTCCGTATTTCAGTACCGAAGAATTTTAGAAATGAACAAATATCTCCAATCAACCCTTCTTTTGGAATATGTTTTAACTAGTTAAGCCCAAACGTATATCTAGAAGAAATTCCAATACGATCCGGCCAGCGCTGTACAATATTTGAATGAATTGCGCTTTTTGTCTTGGAGTCTGCATGTGCAAACCTCCAGAAACGAACATCCGTATTTTGAAAACGTCACGCTCAGGAGAAGAACCCTCTTTGTGGCCATGTCTGTAAATGCATTCTCCATGGTGTGTTCAAGTATGGTTTCATTGTTCAGGTGTCTTTTAAGTGGGAAAGATGCGGAATATGGTCGAATCTAAGAAGTGCCACAACTATGAAGGCCTCCGCAATTCAGATTCAATTCTTCGATAGTCGATAAAAATTGTTTTCTCCCAACAGTCTTGTAGATTTTGTTGCCTATGAATTATGTATTTTTAACAGGCATATTTATTATTACCGCATCACGTGGAGGAACTGGCCTGATCCTTGAAAGTCGAAGATGCGTAACATAGAGGTATACTCTACTTCATTCACTTGCTGCAGTTCAAGTAAAATACTGGTCAGTCAAGGTAGTCCCTCAAGTGTTCCTGAGAACTTCTGGGTGCATATTTTTTGCTTCTGGGTGCATAATTTCTCTTTCACCTTCCTCGACGTTATAGGAATTCCAGTATAGCTGCAACTTTTTTGCCCTCTGACCCTTGTGCAAAGTAATCTTCAATTGCACCTTCACGTTTCTGCCCTTGGCCATTTCTCCGCACTCCATCTAGGAAGAAGATTTTTTAGACCCGATTAGTCCCTTTTTCTTTTTTTCTTTTTTTAAAATGTTTATTTTATGATCTCGTGCATTTACTACATTATTGAAAGCTCAGTGTATTTTTTTCCTTTTCTATGTCTTCTATGTTTTCTATTTTCCTCTTTTTAAGTGCGTAAATAAAATTTCATCATCATCATCATATATTGGATTTGTGGTTTTTTTTTTTAAGAAGAAACTCACTGTTTAAAGTTAATTAACTGTTCAAAGGCATACCTCTATTGTATTTCAGTAGCCTTCGATTGTCGGTCTACGATTGACAAGCTTCTTCTCAGAGAAGAGTAATTAAATAACCGTAACTTTCTAAGTTCCCGAGCTCTTGATTCATGCTGCTGAAAGATTGGACGATTGGAGGAATGACATTCCGATAATATTTTCGCACCATCGTTAGTGCCCTACCGAAGGATTGAGGTTCTTCCAACTTCGGCATGAAAATGAAGAACAGAAAAACCTGAGAGCTTGGTCACACTGGGCTCAAAAAGCCGCCTATTCGACAAACAACTGAAAATCCATAGGGGACGTGAGATTTGACGGCTTTGTGGCAGCTTATTGGGGATAACGAGCAGACTGCAATTAGGGGTCAATTAGGGTTCCTGTAACATAATTAATTATGGACGTTGTTTTGCTCTAATTGATCCCCTGAATTTACAAGGACAACATTCAGAATTAGTTGTATCTTGTTCTTTTTTTGGGATCCCAAAACGTAAGTGAAGGGATACCTATTACATCGCAAAAGTTGTCCGTCTGTCTGTCCGTCTTTCCGCACGATACCTCTCGAAGGGATTGAGATATTTTGATGAAACTTGGTGGGAGGATTCTCTGGGTCAAAGTACAGGTCAAGTTTCAAATTAAGGGGCAAACAAAATATTTTTCGAAAGCTATTCAGATAGTTGACGTAGGGGTAAGGAGACATGCTGAACTGGAACATGAAATTTATTTTCTCGCCGGACAAATAGTTCACCCGGAATCCGGTGAAAACCGGAAAATTTGTGAAAAGTAAAAGTTTCATATGAAGTAGATTAGAGGTTCGATTCAGGGACAAAGAGACGTTCATCGAATATGAAATTTATTTTCTCGCCGGACAATTAGAATTGGTTAAAATCAAAAGTTTATTTAAATTTGATACGATGTTCGATTTGCTGGTAAGAAGACATGCTGAATTCGCATGTGACAATCATCTTCTCACCGGATGTGTGGATCGCTCGGAATCCGGCTGAAATCGGAAAATTTGTTAAAGGTAAAAGTTTAATCTGAAGTTGATTAGAGTTTGGATTTAGGGGTAAGAGACATGCTGAATTCGTTTTTGAGCTTTAGTTTTTTGCCAGACAAGTAGTTTGTCCGGAATCCGGCCGAACCCGGAAGTTGGGCAAAAGTAAGGAAGGAAGAGATACGACGTAGGCTATTGGGTAAACCATATGCTGAATCCATATTTGAATATTTGACAGCGCAAAACGGATATCTGAGTTTATCTGAACTTGTTGAAATTCAGCTGGCGTATCCGGTTTGCACTGTCAAATACGAATTTGGTCTTCTCCGGTTATTACCATTGGCCTGTTAAAAGTATAACTGCTTAAAAAGTCTGTTGAAGCCCGAATATCTACAAGACCGAATTGTCGGGAGCAAATATTAAAAATGTTTGGATCCCATCGAAACCTTTGGTCTTGTTTTTCTACTTTTGCAACCCAAAAAGCCAGGAAATGAGCCAAGTGTGACCAAGCTCTGGTCGATTATCTGCAGTATCAAGTGAGGAAGCTGATGCTCACTTTTGTGAGGGAAAACTCGAACGGGATTTACTTACAGGTTTTGCTTAGTTGTGGAGTCTTTTAAAATCAGGATGAAAGCTGACTGAGATTGAAAAAACAACAACATTGATTCAGTGAATTCTAAAGATTCTAAAGCTAACGGATTTTATCGCACTTGCACATCGCAAATGCGGTCAATAGTCCTGCTACCTGTGAAGTTCAGCCAAATAGGATGACTCGTTAGGATAAACAACAAAGGCTCCAGATCCCTCTGCCACAGAGGCGTTACTAGCCAAAATGTTTGGGGGGGGGGGCGGGGGTGAGGGACTTACCGACTGGCTGGTAATTTTTACCGACTTTTTCTGCAGAAAAAACACCGTTTTCAACAACAAAAATGACATTTTTGAAAAAAATCGACTGATTTCTGAAAATCCACTGATTTTCAGGAAAAAACGACTATTTTGACGAAAAATCGACCAATTTCAGAAAAACCGACTGTTTTCATGAAAAAAATCAACTGTTTTGACAAAAAACTTTACCGACTGGCTGACAGCATTGCCCCCCCCCCCCAGTCGTGACGCCCTTGCTCTGCCACCCCAAGTATTATGGAATCCGGAAAATGAGGATTTCCGGTAAATGTCCTGTAGGTCCCTAACGAGCCCTACTGATCTGCCAAGTTCCTTTTCCAAAACGTGCGGGAATGTTCGTTTTCCAAATCTTTTGTGCTCAATCTTCAGGATTCGGAACCTGCGAATCCCAAATACGTACTTGTGTCATTTCTGTATATTCTGCCTACCAGATTTCGTCCCAATCCCTCTCCGGTTCAGCCCTAATGTGTGTCACAGGATTTCTGTTGGCCTTCCTCAAGCACCCCACAGCGGCCGGATCCGGTCCGGGCCTGTAAATGGCACATCAACGACTAATAGTCGGTTTGCCTACCAAAGTTCATCCCGGTCCAAACATCCGTCGAATGAAAATTTACCAGATTTTTCCGGAATCTGAATCTTCTCTCACGAAATTCTCCGCAGTAGTTTGTTACTACAAACGTTCCTGACTCCCGGAAGGATCGTTCCATCGCCGGGTCAATAAGATAAGATAAGATAAGATTTATTCCACTAAAAGCACAGAGGCCATGGGAAAAAAATAAACACAAACAAAAATAAGAAACACAAACCAAATAAATGCTAACTATTTTACATGTTCCTTTACAGGAATCTTTCTCTGTGGTTCATCGAGACCGAAAGGAATCTTCCCAACTTTTCCATATCACCAAAAATTTTACTTCCCATTACTTTTACCAACCAATCCTCCCCCCAATTATTAACACCAAGAATTTCCCCACGAAGATCTGAAAGCTTAAGATAACTCAACCGGGATCCGGCGAAACCGCCGGCGACTATAAATCATTGTATGCTATTTTAACTTACAAAATTAACCCAATTTTTTCAAAAAAAAAAAATCAAAATTGACCCAACACACGATGAGGATTTCCCGGCCGGATTTCCTGCACTTTCATCATCAAGTTGAAAAAATTTCAACTTTTCCGTATGAAAGTGATGATGGTGCCGCAAATCCAGGCAGAAATTCCCGCACGGAAGCTCCCTATCCTCATTGTGTGTTCGCACTATAAAGGACCCATCTTACTTAATCTGCATTTTATGTTTTCCCTAGCTCCCTTATGGAATTACAACCTTAAGAAATTCCCGCCGTTCGCCATTATTTTGTTTTACCAGTTTTCAGCATTTTTTCGGCCGAGTCGAGTATCCCAGTCGTGCAGCGCAAACTTTGCCAAAAGATTGAAATTTTGCCGACAACTCTTTAAAACAAGAGCTACGAGCTCATATGGCACTTGTACGAGCCATATTTGCCATATTTCACTATTTTCCGTGTTCGTTATGCTCCGAAAGAGTTTTCGCGTCTCATGCTACAGATGCGTAAAACCGGTTTTTTTTTTATTTTTAATTTTGGAGATAGACCAACTGGTATATCTTATGTTTGGTAACGGTAACCGAATTCCGGCTTCAGATCCGGGATCCGAGATCCGGGGCCCTTGATATGAGTGCCAAGTGATATGAGGGGCCCTTGATATGAGTGACAGTAAGGAGCATTCGAAAGACGTTGTTACAAGTTATGATGATAAGAGGAGTAGCCAGCTGTTTATTGTGGTATTGTCTTGAAATGAAAATAATATCACCGTGGACCATTCTGACGAGAAAAAGCTGCTGAACAGATGTTATTGCCGATTCCGATCATTATAAATAAAGTTGTAACGATCGTATGAATGAATGAATGAATGAATGAATGTATTCCCCAAAAAAGCCCTATGGGCCATAGCGGGACAAAATATAAAAATAAACAAGCACTCCAACTGCAATGTACCCATCCAAATATTCAACATCAACTCATACTTCTAATAACTAAATAACTATTAAACAAACTAACACCTATCCCTACCACAACATCAACCTACAATAAAACGTTCACGGTGCTCCATGGCAACCTTCAGGAATCTACCCAACCGACGCAACTCTTGGAAAACTTTACTACCCATCAAATCTTTCAAAGACCTCTCTTGAATAACCTCCGTACCAAAAACTTCTCTCCTCAGATCCCCCAACTCACTACAAGAACAAACCAAGTGTTCCACGTGACGATTGTCTTGTGGAATGATGAGAGGGAGGAGCTAATTTTTTTTATTTATTCTGGTGGTGGAACGAAAATATATCGAAACAATCGTAGCTTGATAATAACCCGTTGGAACGCAACCTTAGTTTTGCTGACAGTGATGTGCGCAGTTGCACGCAGTCGCATTACCCGTAAGCAGATAGTATCCTACGAGCTATTTTATAGCGCTACGAGCTATATATATATTATAGCTCGTATGCCGTAGCCTGTAGCATCAGTGGTTGGTACATATATGTATAAGCGTTGTAACGGGCAATCTCCTGTACTTTCATTTTTCTTCTGTAACACAGATCATGGAAACCAAAACATCTCCATTATGAAATTGCAAATTGCTTTACTTCTTTTATTTAAATTTCCTTTTTATTCCAATCGGTTTTTTGGCCTTGTCTTGTAATTACAGAATTTGTGGTTACCTTTAATTGTTCATGTATGATATAAGGAATAAACGATTCTATTTCCTTTCTTGATTTTGGTTTCGATACAGGGACCCTTCTCTTGAAAACGTAGGTTACAAACTAAGAACAGAATGGAATTCGTCCAGTCGTCCGTCGTTCCCTTTCAGTCGTGATTTACCACCTCACGACAACGGTGACAGGTACCATCACGTCCGTCGAAATGTAATTGAAAAATGGAATTGATTTATTGTTGTTATGACCACGCTTGAACCTTTTAGCTTTGGTTCAGAATTTGCTACACTGTCAGGACAGGGGCGGTTCGAGGGGGGGAGGAGGTGACTGCCCCCCATCCTCCAGAGAATCTACTCTCAGTCGTATTTTTTGAGCTTGTCTGTATGGCAGTCGTGTGTTTTCAGCTTTTCAGAATGACATACAGTCAGTTACCAAATGTTTTCACCCACAAATCACATTTTTTAGTCGTATGGCTACGAAGAAATTTATCTTCGTATGTTTCCAGATGCACAGTTGTGTATTGTGAGTTTTCCAGAATGAAATTCGTATGTTTGAGCTTGCCAGAATGACATCAACCGGTTGTGACAAGAGAATCATTTTTCTTTCCTATTTTCTTATTTTTTCTCTTTATTTACCTCTTTTTTCTTTCATTTTTTTGAAAATATATTAGATTAGTTTTTATGTCATTATTTATTGAATAATTTCAAGTTAAAAGGTGGTTAGAAGATACAGCAACCCACAGGATTTTTTTCTTTTATGTGGTTGTTGAGTTTTTTGTACAATGTAGTTGTTTTGTACAATGTAGTTTTCCAGAATGAAATTCGGATGTTTGAGCTTGCCAGAATGACATCAACCGGTTGTGATAAGGGAATCATTTTTCTTTCCTATTTTCTTTTTTTTTCTCTTTATTTACCTCTTTTTTCTTTCTTTTTTTTTGAAAATATATTAGATTAGTTTTTATGTCATTATTTATTGAATAATTTCAAGTTAAAAGGTGGTTAGAAGATACAGCAACCCACAGGATTTTGTCTTTTGTGTGGTTGTTGAGTTTTTTGTACAATGTAGTTGTGTTTTTTTGGTGAAGTAAAAAAATATCTGAATAAATCTGAATTTGGCCTGAAAAACCATTTTTTGTCGCAGTTTACGAAGGGATTTTCTAATTGTAAATTAGAGACAGTCGTAAGTGTTTACCTTGCCAGATAAAGGCAGAGAAAGCAGTTAGCTAACCGTGAACTTCGCCTTCAAATGACGTGTTTCTAGTCTTATTGTTCCAGAGAGATTTTATTAGTATATTTTAAGCTTGTCAGATTCACTTTTTTGTGTTCTCAGTTTGTCCGGATCGCAGTCGTATGGAACTTGCCAGAATGACATCAACCGTGAATTTTCCCTGAAAACTACCTGTTCCTTGTCGTGTTTTACGAAGAGATTTTCTAGTCGTATCTTAGAGACAGTCGTCAGTTTTCAGCTTGCCATATGAGGCAGTTAGGTGAATTTCGACAGCAAATGACCTCTTTCTGGTCCTATGGTTGTATAGAGATTTTCTATAAGTCATTACATTACGAAATATCGTGTGTTTTGACCTTGTTTGAATGAAAGTCGTACATTTCGAACTTGTCGGAGTGACATAAATGCCATTACCAAGTCGTGATTTTCACTCTGTGGCGCTGAAAACAGGCTGATTTTCGAAAACTTCGCCTGCGGCGTGACGTTTCAACACTATCCTATCTGGTTTTGCGCAAAAATCTCCTTATTTAAAAAGAAACAGTTTTTATGGCACTTGAGCTTACTCAAGTGCCATATAGCGATTGTAATTTCTGTCCGTCATGTCGGTCTGTCGGTCTGTCGGTCCCGGTTTTGCTAGTTCGGGCACTTCCAGATAAGCTAGGACGATGAAACTTGGCAGGCATATCAGGAACTGAACCAGATTAAATTAGAAATACTCGCTTCCCCGATCCGACCATCTGGAGGGGAGTGGAGGGAGGGGGAATCCGGAAAAATGAGGAAAAATGAGATATTTTTAGCTTACGAACGGGTTATCGGATCTTAATGAAACTTGATATATGGAAGGAACTCGTGTCTCAGACCCTCCATTTTAAATCCAAACCGGATCCGGTGACATTGGGGGGAGTTCGAGGGGGAAACCGGAAATCTTGAAAAACACTTAGAGTGGAGGGATCCGGAGAAACTTGGTGGAAAGTACAAGCACAAGTCCTAGATACATGGCTGATATAACCGGAACGGGTCCGCTCACTTTGGGGGAGTTGGGGGGGGGGGGAAGTCCGAATTTGTAGTGATCCCGCGAGTTCCGTGCTTCCTGATGTGCTGAGACGATGGAAATTGACAGGCATCTCTGGGACCCGACCAGATTAAAAGGGAAATCGTCAATTCCCCGATTCGACCATCTGGGGGGGGGGGGGAGTGGAGGGAGGGGGAAGCCAAAATTTGAGGTATTTTTATCTTGCGAACGAGTCATCGGATCTTGATGAAATTTTATATTTAGGATGACCTCGTGTCTCAGACGTCCCACTATAGATCCGGACCGGATCTGATGACACTGGGGGGAGTTGGAGGAGGGAACCGGAAATCTTGAGAAACGCCTAGAGTGGAGGGATCGGGATGAAACTTGGTGGGAAGAACAAGCACAAGTCCTAGATACGTCATTGATATAAGCGGACCAGATCTAAGCACTCTGGGGGAGTTGGGGGGGGGGGGGGGGGGTCCGCATTTCTAGCGATCCCGCGAGTTCGGCATACTTCCTGATGTGCTAGGGCGATGAAACTTGGCAGGTATGTCAGGGACCCGAACAGGTTCACTTGAGAACAGCCGTTTCCCCAATCCGACCATACTGGGGGGAGTGGATGGAGGGGGAGTCCGGAATCTAGTGGCGTGTATAACTTTTGAACGGGTGATCGGATCTTGATGAAATTTTATATTTAGGATGACCTCGTGTCTCAGACATCCCACTTTAAATCCGGGTGGATCCGATGACACTGGGGGGATTGGAGGAGGGAACCGGAAATTTTGAGAAACGCTTAGAGTGGAGGGATCGGGATGAAACTTGGTGGGAAAAACAAGCACAAGTCCTAGACACGTCATTGACATAACCGGACCGGATCAGGGCACTGTGGGGGAGTTGGGGTCGGGGTCCGGATTTCTAGCGATCCCGCGAGTTCGGCATACTTCCTGATGTCCTAGGGCGATGAAACTTGGCAGGTATGTCAGGTATCCGAACATATTGACTTGAGAACAGCCGTTTCCCCGACCCGACCATCGTGGGGGGAGTGGGTGGATGGGGAGTCCGGAATCTAGTGGCGTGCATAACTTTTGAACGGGTGATCGGATTTGAATGAAACTTGTCTGGTGAGCTATCGCCTCGGACGTTCAGTGTCACGTCCGGGTCGGGTCCGATACCTGTGGGGATGGAGGGGGGGGGGGAACTCGAGAAACTCTAAAAGCAGAGGGATTGGGACGAAACTTAATGGATGGAACAAGCATTAGGCCTAGATGAAATTGAAGGAGCCAGATGGTTTCGGGGCTCTATGGGGGGAGTTGGAGGGGTTTCCTGGAATTCCGGTAGTCGTGAGTTAGAATAGTTCCAGATGTAAAACGACAACGAAACTTTGCAGGCATATTAGCGACCCGAATTATCTTGACTTAAAAACCTGACACAACATACCCCCGGAAACTTCCGTTCCTAGATCCGAGCATTTTTTGGGGAGCACGAGAAGAGAAATATGGAAATTGACTTCTACAAATTGCAAACGAGTGGTCTGATTCGAGTGAAACTTTATGGGTGATACGAATCGATGGCCTCGACATGTAAAACATGCGTTCGAACCATATGCGACCACGATTAGGGGAATTGGGGGTGGGGGGACTTTTGACATGCACAAAAACCAAACGGATGGACCGAATGAGATGCAAATTCGACAGTGCCGAGTTTATGCGGCCTAGATTTGTTATTTGGCGTCCGGGCCGAATTCCGCCAAGGTAGGGGGGGGGGGGGTACTGGAAACTTGCAGATAGGCTAAGCTCCAATTTCAGTAAAACTTGATGGACAGGAACAGGGAATTAAGAGATTGGGCCCGAACCGGCTCCGACAACGTTGGTGGGAGGGGGGGGGGGTACCGGAACTTTGCAAAAATGCTCAGATTCGAGTGAAACTTGATAGATGGTATAAAAGAAGATGCTTTAGGTGGTCGATTTTTTATATTCCGAACCAGATTCGGCCACGGTAGGTCGAGATAGAGTGGGTACCGGAAATCGTGTAGCACGTCTAGGGATCAAACAAATGGATTTATTGGGATGAAAGTTTGAACAGTCATGTGCATTTGTTACAGACAATCGAGACGATGCCGGAACTGCTCAGAAATGAGTGAAACTAAATATCCTATTTCTATTTCCGAACCGCATTTTTGGATGGCGGGTGTATTTTGTGACGTTCTCATCTACTTTCTTGTACAGCCTACTCGTACAAGTGCCATATGAGCTCGTAGCTCTTGTTTTTTAATGGCTTGCGGAGTAAGGTTTGCACATAAACAGGCTTTGCAAGCACTACTTTGTAATTTCGCTACTTTTTTTGTAGTCTAAATTCAAAGTGGAAGCACTGCCACGTACCAACTTCCGGGAATATATCCCATTCCGTTTGCGAGTTAACTGGGCATGGACAGATATGTGATATCGTAGATATCGCCTAGTTCCTGTTACTTATTTGTTTGTTATCTTGTTACTACAATGGCATTTTCCGTAGCGTTTCTGAACTTATAACGTTAACATTTCTTGAGCATGCCGGTGTTTTTCGTGTATTTTGAAGTCCTCACCCCCCCCATGCCCAAGCCCTTCCAACTGCACCTGTGTCAGGGGTTTCATAACAGACAACAGAAGGATGCGCGGTTTCAACAGACAGTGCGTAACGGACAACACTTGGGGATTTATCTTTTGTATTGGAAAACGTTATACATGAATAGCATAACAAGCATGGCCAGCATGAGCCAAAAAAGCATCAACTGCCTTTTTTGTTTGTCGTCATGATGTCTGAAATTTAACAGATGGCTTTTTTAAATTTAACAGATGGCTTTTTTTTTTAACAGATGGCGTTTTTTTGGCTCTTCCTAGTGGCAACGGTTGTTGTGGATAACATTTTCAAACACAACGGGAAACATCCTTCTGTTGTCTGTTGAAATCGCGCATCCTTTTGTTGTCTGTTACGAAACTTCTGACAGTGCAGGCTTGCCGGCTTACCGACGAAACGTCCCCATGACAAAACGTCCCCGGCGAATCGTCCCCGTCACAAAAACGTCCCCATGACAAAAAGTCCCCGTGTCAAAGCGTCCCCATGTCAAAACGTTCCCGTTACAAAACGTCCTCGTGGCGAAACGTCCCCAAGCATAGATTTTGAGGTAAAACAACTTCACAGAGTGCATTACAGATGTGGGAACATTCCTTAAAGTCCGCTGTGGCTCAAAGAGAGTCAAACAAGCAAAATGCAAAAATAAGCGTAGTGCCGCTATGCTGGTTAAAACAAAAAACATGGGAAGCGAGGAAACAAAAGCGGATGGAATGATTAGTTAGGCAGAGAAACATGGTTAATTTAGGTTAGACGGTTTTGAACCTTTAGTAAAATCTTTTAATAATAAATATCAACAAATTAAATATCGAACAAAAGCGAGATCAAATGAGTTCTATCGCAGCTTAAACTAACACACAAAATAACAAGACCAAAGGTTTCGATGGGATCCCAAAAATTCCATATCTGATCCAGACAACCGGGTCTTGCCTTAGCCAGATCAAGTCATCGCCAGACTCCTTGAACATTTTTACAATTAAAATTCAGAAACAGATTAAGGCCAAATAGCTAATCACCTGAGAAAACCAAGTTCAGATATGGATTCAGCATGTGTGTTTACCCCTATAAGTCATATCTGTTTTGACGAAAACTTCCTGCCACTTCTGCCAATTGCCCGGTTCCCGCCGAACTCCAGAACTACTTGTCCGGCGAAAAAAGAAAGCTGAAAGACGAAATCAGGGTATCTTCTTTTCCCAGTTATGAACATCTAATCAACTTCAAACAGAAATTTAGCTTATAAACAAATTTTCCGATTCCAGCCGGATTCCGGTCGAACTATATGTCCGGGTAAAATATGATTGTCATACAGGGACTCGGCATTTCTTCTTACCCCTAAATCGCTTACTTAATCAACTAGAAATAAAACTTTGACTTCCAACAGTTTTCCGGTTTTGGCCGGATTCCGGGCGAATTACATGTCCGGGTAGAAAACTGTTTTCACCTAAGTGTTCAGCATGTCTTCTTGCCCTAAATCGAACATCTAGTCAACTCCAAACAAAACTTTTAATTTTGACAAACTTTCCGGTTTGGGCCGGATTCCGGTCGAAATACTTGTCCGTCGAGAAAATAGTTTTCACCATCGTCTTCAGCATGTCTTCCTACCTCTCAATCGAACATCTAATCGACTTCAAATAAAACTTTTGCTTTCAACAAACTTTCCGGTTTGGCCGGATTCCGGGCGAAATACTTGTCGGTCGAGAAAATAGTTTTCACCATCGTCTTCAGCATGTCTTCCTACCCCTAAATCTACCATCTAATCAATTTCAAATAAAAATTTTACTTTCAACAAACTTTCCGGTTTGGGCCGGATTCCGGGCGAAATACTTGTCTGTCGAGAAAATAGTTTTCACCATCGTCTTCAGCATGTCTTCCTACCCCTAAATCGAACATTTAATCAACTTCAAATAAAACTTTTACTTTCAACAAATTTTCCGGTTTTGTCCAGATTCCGGTTGAACTACTTGTCCGATGACAAAATGGTTTTCACCATCATGTTCGTCATGTCTTCTTACCCCATAATCGACTATCACATTAGCTGTTTCAAAATATTTTGTTTGCCCCTTAATTTGAATCCCCTCCCCCACCCCTAAATGTAGAGCTACAAAGCCCATCTACGAACCTGACTGGTACGACGACCCAACGAATCCTCTCACCAAGTTTCATCAAAATATCTCATTCCCTTCGAGAGTTATCGTGCTTACAGACGGACGGACGGACGGACGGACAGACGGACAACTTTTGCGATGTCATAGGTATCCCTCCACTTACGTTTTGGGATCCCAAAAACCAATTAAATAAAAGATGAAAGACTAAATCTTTGCGCTTTCCTTAAAGGACCTGTCTTACTTATAATACTAAAGCAACCTACTTCCGCAATTACTCCATATATCTAAACCCGGAAACCCCAATTTCGTACGGTACATTCTAACCCCTCTAACAAACCACGCTGATTTTCTCACTTGCCGTGTTTTGATACCTTGGACGTGTACCACGCTGTCGACGGTTGTCTGCGTGAACTTTTTCCATCAGAGAAACCGGCTATGTAAATTGTTTCCTGTTTTCGCTACAAGTCAACGGGTCTCGAAAAGGCTTAAAACAGCCACAACCGTGGGTTATTTGTTACAAACACAGACTAGTATTCACATATTTTAACATACTGTAAGTTGAAGAGTAAATAGTGCGAGGAGTCCTTTAAGAAATGGCTATGGCCGGGAGCAAGAGTTTGGTTGGTTTCTTGAGTATCGGTTAAATGCTGAAGTAGTCAACCCATCGTGGTTTGTAAAAGTTTATATTCCAACAACATTTCTTGTCTTAACTGATGACGCAATCAGTAGTCTCATAGGCCTAGCTATCCCTCAGCGATGAAAACAATATTCTATAGCCGGGGACGTTTCGCCATGGGGACGTTTCGCCAGGGGACGCTTTGACCGGGGACTTTTCTCCACGGGAACGTTTCGAATGGGGACGTTTTGCCGACAACCCGGCTTGTCGGTTTCTTGAAAAGCTAGAGGAAAAGAGGAGAAGAAACACATGTGGTGTTGACCTTCTCCCCAAGCCATCTGATTTTCTCTCGCTTTGCTCGCAGACTGGGACATATCAGGTCATTCATGAAAATTGAACTTTTTAAATTCGAGATAGTGACCTTTTGTTCGAAGATCGACTGTCTTCAGTGCGCGATAAATATCTTTGTAACAATGTAACATCACTTTACGATTTTTCTTGGATAGTTGAGGAATTAAAGTGAGGGCACAGAAATAAGAGTTGGAAGGGCAAAGGAAGTCAGCAAACACTCAGTGCCTTTTCCACCTAACCCCAACTTGTTTATTTTGTAGAACGGTAAGAAAAGTTTTAAACCTTTGTTTAACGTGGGTTACAGCAAAGGCTACTCTTTTCAGTTTTGTTTTGGATGGTCATTTGTTTGGAAAGGGTCGAGTTGAAGCACCGTCATGTACTAGTTTTCAGTTAAGTGTCTCACACTGTTTGAAATACGACGTCATCAAATACTTTGCGCTGATCTATGATCCCTTCCTTTGATTTGTGATCCAAAAATACACTCTGGTCAGAAAGAATTCCGAAATTTTCGCCTGTGGCCCTTTTTGTTGTACACTCTGTTTGGGCTTACAGTTTTGGGGCTGGGCCCTTTTAAAACCTAAAATCTGTTTGGGAAGTAGTTAAATTCTGTTAGAAAACTTGCAAAGCCAAAAAAAATTTCGCATGCGGCTCTCATTAGCATTCTGTTGCTACACAGTCGCTAGAAGCTGCTGCGGCGGACTTACTCTCCAGCGAGTTCCTGTTATCATGCATGACCTAGCTTTACTTTTCATAAACTGGTTTCTTGAAATTCGTTTAGTTTTCCGGATGTGGTGCGGGGCGTTTCTTGTTTATCGTTCCTAAGCCGTTTGTCTCTCCAGCAGAGCTGTATTTCCGACAATTACAATTTGGGGGTATTCACCAAGCAATTCAAACCACCCTTTCATCATGGGGTCCCTGGTCGCCGCCGCTTCCCCCCCCCCCCCTTAGGTTTCAACGAAAGGACGCCTCTGGGTAATTCAGAAATTTTATTAGCTTATCTTCATTTGTTTAACGTACTTTGGCTTTAAAGGTAAGGTACAATTGTATTGACAGTTGTAGAAAAACTGAAGTTGCATAAAAGCGACAGCCATGTCAGTGGCATAGGAAAATGACGTTTCGTTAATCCTGAATGATTTGTAAAAAAAATAATAAAACACTAGCCTAGAGTGTTACAAATAAAAACAAACAAACAATTAACAACACCAGTACGAGAATTTAAGTACAAGAATTAACAACTAAAACAAACACAAATACAAATACCAGCACGAGAATTTTAGGACAACAGTTAAAGAAAGAAACAAAAGAAACAAAGCTTGCGGCAGTAGTCTTATCTTCCTCCAGTCACAAACAGAAACAAACAAGTGCGCAAGCGCTCAGACGTAGAGTGTAAAAGTAAAATGTTAAAATGAACCAAGACATTTCTCTTCCCCAGTAACCAAACAAGTATTTAAATAACCTTGTAAAACACTGAATGGTCTGCCTGCCAATCCCACCGTTTAAACCTCTTGTTCATTAGCGAGGAAATAACAAGTGCAATAAACCAATTTGTAGCAGACTAATGCCCCCTTTGTCACAATTCACTAAGTACGGCATATCATCGACCATGTGACAAAGCAGTCCAGTTCCTATCTGCTCATTAAAGATTAAAGTACGTCGCGTCGTCTTATTTGTTGATGTTACACCAAATCGTCATCCATAGATATATCTCCCCAAATATACAAGAGTCATAGACGAACTTAACTCGTGGGAAATCTGGGCCCAGCTGCCCATGAACGGGAGGGGGGGGGGGGGGTGGTCGGGACCCATCAAAATGCGTATTTACACCTTTTTTCCTCAAGTATTCGAATTTAGAGTTTGATTCCAGTCACGGGTCAAACACTTTTTTCATGGTAAATTTTGGGCCCACTTGTCCATGAATGGGGAGGGTGGGGCTGGTTCAACTATCCCCGGTCCCTATGATCTTAAAGCACAAAGGAATTTCATCGCCTTATCTCCACTTATTGTCAAATTAAAAACATTAAAAATTGGGCAATCTGGGCCCAATTGCCCCTGAACCAAGTGGGTGTGGGGTTTGGGACCCGCATCAAGTAAAAAGAGACCCCAATACTCACAATCCTACCAAGTTTCAACTTGATACCTGTTGATTACTGGCAAGGGTAACGAACTTTACTTCTGGGCAATCTGGGCCCAGTTGCCCATGAACGGTGTGGGTGGGGGAGGTGCAACTTTAAAAGCAATTTCCTAGCCCTAGGAGCTACACGTCCAAGAAATTTCATCGTCCTTTGTCCAGTTCTGGTCAAGTTATGAACATTATTCACTGGGCAATCTGGCCCGATTTGCCCCTGCACCGGCTGGGTGTGGGGGGTTGGACCCCAAAAGGCACAACTAGACCCCAATACCCACTAGTGTACCAAGTTTGAACTTGATACTTGCACTAGTTCACGTGTTATGAGCTCCACAAAATAGGGTGAAAACCGAAAGCTGAAAGCTGCCACAGCGCTCGCAATAGTGGATTGTTCCAAGGAACACTCGACTAATCAGAAAAATTAAATAGAGAGTCCTTTTAAAAACTTTTCCATCTTGAGACACAGTAATACACTGTAAACAAAATTCTTGCAGTATTTGCTACTGGGATTAATCTTATCTTTATTGTGATAAGATTACCCCTAATTCGAATTACTCTTATCCCAAAAGAGATAAGAATAATCCCAGTAGCAAATACTGCCCTTATTCGGAGAAACTTTGTACAGTGTTCAACGGCAATGAGTTCCAAATTTGTATACCTGTATGACGAATGAAAAAGCTAGATCCTGCACAAGGATATCGATTGGTTTTTAGATTAGATTAGATTATTTTATTGCTAAATTACATAATAACCAATCATGATAGGTAACCGCCCATGAGAAGACATAAATGCACTGGCACTGGGCGGCTACCACAAACTACTTTAACTTGACTTAAACAATAACTTAATTTCATTTAAACACAAATTAGTCATTTTTTCCATATACCACACAAAAGAAAAAAGAAGAAGAAAAAAAAAGAAAGATTATGTAAGTAGTATCATGTAAAAATCGTGAAATTGCTTGTTCGTATAGCCTAAAAGAGATTTTTTAAATCAGCAGGTAGTGAACCTTCTAGTAGATAACGGTAAACAAAGGTTGCAATATTCCAGTCTCGAATTTGACCGACATTTAAAACAAAAAGACGAGGCAAAATTTGAAAAACTGATGAAGAAAACGGAAGACCTCACATGGCTCTGGTTGATTTGTTTTGTGGGATTGCATTGCAAAAGTAGAAGCCCGAGCAGAATTACAATAAGAAAGGTAAGAATGAGCTAGAAAGAAAGAAATCAGTTGAAGTATGAATTGTGGAACTAGGCTTTAGGAACCAGACCAGCAAAGTTAGAAATACTTTTACACTCGGGAGTTTTTATACTAACCACTTCGGCCCTGGTCCCTTCCGAAGTCCCTCAGCAACTGCCTAGTTAGCCGTGTTGGAAGTTCGCCATTGTGTCTAAGGAACCTCCCCATGTTTCTTGTTTGCAATTACTACATCAGACTCCCGTTCCAGCTTATGAAAACCTTTCCCGTTTCGTCAGCTTCCATTTCCCAGATGATAAATCTAAACCCTGTTTTCGTCCGTTCCGAAGTTTTCTGTTATCCCCGAGTTCCGGCCGAATTACCCATCCTTCCGGAATACTCGCCTTATTTAACACTCGTAGTAGCAAGCAGAACACACTGACCAACTTCCATGAAGTTTTGCGCATTCTCTTACCATCACGCTGGAGCGCCAGGCTGGAGACATTCGGTATTCTTGTGGGATACTGTTGAGGTGAGGATTAGTATATTTTTACTTTTGAATTCTCCTGGACGAACACCGGTGCTTGGATTGATATGAGTGTTTTGCCGAAATGCCAAAATAACTAGGATTTGTGTCTGGATATGCCATAAATCTAACAAAGGTAAGTAAGTAGTTATCTTGTGATGCACACAACGTTGACGTTGATCGGGTTTGGGAGGAATTGCAGAAAATAGGTGTTCGAGTTAACGAATACGAGGGCAAGGAGATCATCCGCTATAAGCAAAAGAAATAGTAACCCTAGGTTCACACAGAGCAAATCGCGGCGATGAACGATATTTTTCAATCGCAGCAACAGAAGATTTGTATCGCCTGTACGTTCACACTGTATTTTCGTCAGCAATACAATTTAACGCGAAAAAAATTAAAATAATTAAAAATAACCCTTAAAATAATTAAAATAATAAAAAATAACTGATTGTTATAAAAATGAATCATCAAACCTTGCTTTTACGTGCATAAAATCGTACTGTCGCCCGATTAAAGTTGAATTTTACCAACATTGAAAATCGCCTGACGAAGCAACAGAAATCGCCGATTTTGGTGACGAAAATCTCGGCGATGGCCGATATCGCGTCAGTGTGAACGTCTTTGTGAACCTAGGGGAAGACGTGGGAATCACTGGGATGGAGGGCCCTGGGGGGAATCATCCGCTGTAAAGCAACGGCAACAGTTACGCGTGTTTCCACATGTGAAATCTACGCGGGACGAAGGGAAAAGTAAAGCAAAGAACGGGTAGTAGCGCAACAGCGGACGGATAGATTTCCCAAATAACGAATGCGAATGCAAGGGGATTAACCGCTACAAAGCTATAGCAATAAGGCGCTGTATCAAATGTAAGTTGGCAGACGACTTTGGTCATTTCTGTTTTTCCTGTCCGTTGTTTCTCTTTCGTTTTTCTTGTTTTTTACTCCGTCTTTTCTGGGCGTCGCCCAGTTTTGTTTAGTGGCGGGTTATAAATAAAATGATGACGATGAATAGGTGGATCCATCAAAAATGCATGAAATCAAATTAAATTAAATTGTATTTATAACCCATCTAGGTAAAGACGGAGTATGGTAAAAGATGAAAAAAAAAGAGAAACAACACGACAACAACAACCGAAATAGTTAAAATTCAGTAACTGGAACATGATGGAGCCCATGGGTGGTCACAAATTTCGTTCGTCCTGTTGATTGAACTTTTCAGTTTATTTATTTATTCATTTATTTCCCTCAGAACTGAGGAGTACAAAATAATGTATAATACAGAACTATGCCTAAACCATCTGGTCCATTCAATGACACATAAATATTATAAAAAATACATACGATTTCGACAACTAAGTGAGATGGCTGTTCTTTGGGGAGAGACGTAACAAATATTTGTAAAATGAAACAACCTGACGTTCCGTTTCCTGCGACGAAAAAGCCGAAGAGCTTGTTAAAGTGCGAACACACGATGAGGATCGGGAGCTTCCCGGCGGGAATTCCTGCCGGGATTTCCAGCACCATCATCACTTCCTTATGGAAAAGTTGAAATTTGTTTTAACTTGATGATGAAAGTGCAGGAAATCCGGCCCGGAAATCCTCATAGTGTGTTCGCACTTTTAGCCGTCAGGATCGCTGCAAATCGCGTTTAACTCCCGTCATGAAGCGGCAAAGCCGGCGGATCGAATGACTTGTGAGGCACATGCGTCTGAAATATTATGTTGGCTGTTGTACTAAATTAGTTAATTGATATTGCAGAAAATGGCGAGAAGCGATATAGATGACTACGTTAATACAACTGTAAATTTAAGTTAACTGCAGTACTTGCTACTGGGATTAATTATCTCTACTGGGATAAGATTAATCCGAATTAGAGATTATCTTATCCTAGGAGAGCCAACATTAATCCCAGTAGCAAATACTGCAAGATTTTTTTTTTACAAATCTTGCAGTATTTGCTACTAGGATTAATCTTGGCTCTCCTAAGATAAGATAATCTCTAATTCGGATTAATCTTATCCCAGTAGAGATAAGATTCTGTGTGCGTAATTCTAACGCCGGCCATCATTATTCAGGACTAAGAAAGTGAAATAGATGCTTTATGACAAAGACGCAGTCAATCACACCCACTCAGAAATTATTTAGTGTATGTTGGACAATCTTTTTCTTCATGAAAACGTGGCTGATTTTTAGGCCGAAATACATAGAAACCACGCAAAAAAATAGATACTGCCAGACATTTTGCTATTTTCTCTACTGAATTTCTTGTTAAAATCTGTTTTCAGCTTGCCCATAGCCACTGGATTGCGCCATTAGATGCTGCGACCCTTCGCAACTTTGATTTAACTTCAGAGTTTAATCGAAAACGGCCGAAATAGAACAGTCTAGTTGCCTATCACTTACTCACTTGAAGATTCTTGAAGACCCGATGAAAATGCGTTACTTCGTTGCTCCAGTATTCAAGAATAATTAATTTTCATATAGTAGAATTTCTCTTTTGGATTTGTAGTACCTCTATGCGCGTATATATACCTGTGTTGTAACGATTTTAGAGAAATAAGTGTTGACGCAGTGAGCTACCTGCCGCCAGTCGATCACTGGCCAGTCAAAAGCCGCGTTTGTATTGAGATCCAAATTATCCGCTTCATAGTAGAATTTTGCGTTTTGAGAACGCCCGTAAATATTCTGAACATCATTATTAGAGCAGATAGTGGGAAATAAAAAAAATCCCTTAACAGAATCCGAATAATTCAGTGTAGGCAATTCAGTTAAAAGAGACAAAAATATTCTGGCTGTTCAGCTTAACTTGAGTGCCCCTATTTAACTTCTTTAATTGGTTACTTGATGAGTTTGCTGAGTTAACGTCCATCAGGGACTGTATGTCGGCAATATTTATGTTTTGAATTCGTCTCTTTTATAGAATTACTTGAAAGATTACTTGATCATTGTCAGTGCTTCCACTACCTATCCTTTATTTGACCGACCCTCTCCTCCCTTTAAATCTTTAAATAGTGTCAGACTCGACAGACCCAGACAAGTTTAAGGTTCGTGCATACAAAGCAAATGGGGACACATTCCCTACTTCGCTCCAAAATCTTGACGCATCACGTCCAGCTTCTCCATATCGATGCGCATGCGTCTTTTCTCATGGGAAATTATGTATCTAAAGCTTCTGAAGTTGTAAGCTTTTGTAGCATGCATCAGTGACTAAATGTGATCAGACATGCAGTGACTAATGTCACTTGCATGCGAGTAAATCAAGACTGGGTGCTTCTGGATACTGCTGCTTAAGATTATACTAGTCTGAGGCACATGAAATCACAATATTACACTCTACTACACACAACACGAACGAAGTTGTATTATAAAACTGCTCAAGTTACACATTTTCCATCGGGTAAACCTGGAAGGTACTTTTTGGGGTGTCAGACATAAATAAAGTATTTTTACCTATCGAAGTAGGCTACAGTTATGAAGCACGAAGAGCAGCATCTGCTTCTTGTCGTGTCATCTATTGTACGATCACCATCCACTTATCTTTTATGGGAAGATGAAGATTGCCCCAGAGAGCGAGCTAGTGGAAGGCAATTGTAACTACACGTGAACACCGTATCATGGGCCTTGGTTTTATTAACAGTTTTGTCGTGTCTCGTTGGACTTCCCTGGGGAAAAAGCTATCATTTCCGTTCCAACGTCTCGACTGGAAGAAACTCCACACACGTCAGCGATTTATTAGGCCAAGTATCTCACGGGCCGAACTACCCATGAAAGTGGAATTCTTTTAGTTTTACCTCAATTCGTCTTTAGTCGGCTCAATTTGTCAGTTGTTACGTTAAAGGAGATAGATTATGTAAGCAAAATTACTCAAAAACGGATAATTCAGCTAGGATCTTCTGTAGTGATATTTTGGGGTCTCGAGGGTCCTCTTCAGTTAAGGAAGAGCTGGAAGCTCATATGGCACTTGTTAGGCTGGGTCAAAGGATGAAAGTAGGAATTCGTTAGTTCGTAGGTTTGTTGTGATCATTTGTAGGCAAAAAGAATGATCATGGGTCCTTGGAAATCACGATAATTTATCGTTCGTAAAAACTATTTTATTTTTGCATTTGGCTGTGCTGGTCCGCACTTTAAGGGTGCTAGAGATTCATCTGTATGAACAGTCTTGAAGCACAAATGATAATAAGCTCGTCGGGATCACGAAAATGTATATTTGGCTCAAAATTATTGTTTGTACTTTTTGAAATGAGCATGGGGTGCTGGGGATCGTAATATATATCGTTTGGTCAAAAGTATGTTTGTGAATTTTCGGCTAGGATACGCACGGGGGGCTAAAAATTAATTTGTGCGTGTTGGTTAAATGGGTATGCTGCTAAAAAACGGTTAATTTGATGCTAAAATTAATTTTTAGCAAAACGCTTGAGGCAAAATTGATCGGGGGCTCATGGGGATGATGAAAATGTGTAGGGTACCTTGCTTAAAAGTATTTTTTTGTACTTTGCGGTTATGATTATTACTTTAAGGGATGGTCGGATCTGAGAAGTGATAATTTCGTCAAGTCTCTAATGTTCAAGCCAAGCTTCATGTTCCTAGAACCTCTGCAAGTACCTTAGTTCGCGATCACCGGAATTCCGCCCCCCCCCCAGCTCCCCCACAGTGCGCGAACCCGGTCCGGTTCCGTCACTGATACATCTCGGGCTTGTGCTTTTCTTCATACCAAGTTTCATCCCGATCGCTCCACTCTAAGCGTGTCACAAGATTTCCGGTTTTCCTCCCCGACTCCCCCCCACATTTATTGGGTCCGGTCCGGGCTTGAAATTGGAAGTCAGTGTCATGGCTCATATCACCAGACTTGACCACTCTGTCAAGTCTTTGATGTTCAAGCCAAGTTTCATCGTCCTAGCACATCTGCAATTCCGCCCCCCCCCCCCTCCTCTAACTACCCCCACAGTGTCCAAATCCTATCCGGTTCTGTCACTGATGATCTAATTCTTGTGATTGTTCTTCCTACCAAGTTTCCACTCCAAGCTTGTCAGAAGATTTCCGGTTCCCCCCTCTGACTCCCGCCTCCCCTCCCGTTCACCGGATCCGGTCCGGAATTGAAGTTGGACATCCGAGACACGAGGTATTTCCATATATCACATCTCGTTAAGATTCGATTACTAGTTCTAAAGTTTTAAGTTCCTCAGGATTTCGCAGCTTCCCTACGCTCCCCCCCCCCCCCCACGATGGTCAGATCGGGGAAATGACTATTACCAAGTTAGTTTGGTAGGGTCCCTGATATGATGTAAAAGCCTCGTCGCTAGAATTTGGCATCTTTTCGGGATCCCAAAACGTAAGTGGAGGGATACCTATGACATCGTATAAGTTGTCCGTCCGTCTGTAAGCACGATAACTCTCGTAGGGAATGAGCTACTTTGATGAAACTTGGTGTGAGGATTTCTTGGGTCAAGAGAAAGGTCGAGTTCTTAGATGGGCTCCGTAGCCCAATATTTAGGGGTGGGGGAGGGGGTTTTAATTAAGGGGCAAGCGAAATATTTTTGAACAGCTAATGTGGTAGTCGATTATGGAGTAAGTAGACATGCTGAACACGATGGTGAAAACCATTTTTTCGCCGGACAAGTAGTTCGCCCGGAATCAGGCCAAAGCCGGAAAGTTTGTTAAAAGTAAAAGTTTTACTTGCGCTTGATTAGATGGTTGATTTATGGGTAAAAAAACATGGTGATTGTGAAAAATATTTTGTCGCCGGACAAGTAGTTCGCCCGGAATCCGGCCAAAATCGGAAAGTTCGTTAAAAGCAATGTTTTATTTTATGTTGATTAGGTGTTCGATTTAGGGGTAGAAAGACATGCTGGACACGATTATTAAAACCATTTCCTTGCCGGACTAGTAGTTCGCCCGGAATCGGGCCAAATCTGGAAAAAAATTTGAAAGCAGAAGCCTTATTTGTAGTTGATTATATTCCGATTTAGGGGTAAGAAGAGATGCTGAATCCGTACATGACAATCGTTTTTTACTCAGATGCATAGTTCGCCCAGGATCCGGCTGAAACAGGAAAATTTGTCATGACTTAAAGCTTTATTTGAAGTTGATTAGATGTTTTGATATAGGAGTAAGGAGATACGTTGAATTCGTTTTTGAGCTTTGTTATTTTGTCGGATAAGTAGTTCCCGAATTCGGCAGCAACCGGAAATTTGGCAGAAGTAAGGTAAGGCAGGAAGTTTCGATCTGTCCGACTTATATGGGTAAACACACAGGCTGAATCCATGACTGAACTTGGTTTTCTCAGATGATAACCTATTTGGCCTTAATCTGTTTCTGAATTTTTTTATTAAAATGCTTAAGGAGTCTGGACCCAATTTATATGAGATATTAAATTTTTGGGATCCCATCGAAACTGTTGGTCTTGTTCCTGATGACAGAAGCTTTTGTGCAGCATACTCATTCTTTTGTTTAAAGAAAATTAAATTATTTTTTTTTATCGTCTGCTACTTTGTCGATATTCTTTTTTGTTAGATATATAATAAAAACAATATTTTGTTTTGGAAGCTCGTCAATATCCTTCCAGTATCCCGTATGGTCAGTATGTAGTCCACATGCTTTCGGTTCCAATTTCGGAGATTTTTTTTTTTTCCTAATTTTTTTTAACGATTTTAAACTTTTTTTTGCAAGCTTTTACAATTCTCTTGACGTTACCTAGCCGTAAGAAGATGCAGAAAGAAAATAGTGGGAAAAGAGAAAACTGTGGCAAAAATAAATATTAGCTTATAGCTTTTAGTTCCTACTGTGTAACTTTAATTTACATAAATTATTGTTGTGTGCTCAGAATCGTGTATAATTATTAACTAGTCACAATTTTGCTCATATCTGTTTTCCTCATTCGCAGTTAAGTGACGTCCAAAGTAAGGTATGTCCACTGTACACGATGCTGCGTCGCAACTGAAATCGCTCTGATGCCCTTTAACCAGGGAAGTTTTCTACTCCACTGAAGCTAGAATGGAGTGTTGTCCTCTCAGGATGTCTCCGAGAAAGACCAAAGTAACGTCAACGTCTTCTGTTATATATGTCTTACTTGTGGTCTTCTGCGGTGATTCTTGGCTGAACGATGGGGCACGGTCCTCTTGTGGCGAGCGTGTCGACATTGGTTACAATATGTTGGGAGTGATCCTAGCTTCACTGTAAAAAGTTTCTCCGAGTAAGGATTAAAGCTAACTGCAGTATTTGCTACTGGGATTAATCTTATCTCTACTGGGATAAGATTAATCCGAGTTAGAAACGATCTTATCTCAGTACAGACAATGTTAATCCCAGTAGCAAGTACAGCAAGATTTTTTTTACAGTATTGAATGGTGAATTATTCCAGCGGTAGATAATGTTGAACTGGGAAAAGTGGTCTTAATTTCCGCTGAAGTTGTAATGTATGTTTTTATGGCACTTGAGCATACTCAAGTGCCATATAGCGATCGTAATTTCTGTCGGTCTGTCGGTCTGTCGGTCTGTCTGTCTGTCGTTCTGTCGGTCTGTCCAGGTTTTGCTAGTTTGGGCACTTCCAGACAAGCTAGGACGATGAAACTTCACAGGCATATCAGGGACCAGACCAGATCAACTTACAAATAATCACTTCTCCAATCCAACTTTCCCCGGATCCGGGAGTCCGAAAACTATAAAGTAAAACGGGAGCAAAAAGTACAACGGGAGCAAAAAAAAAGCGCTGCCCGTACGCGGGACCGAACCAGGAACCTATGAGTTGCCACTCGAGTCTTCTACCACTGAGCCATGCGACAATGTACAGAAAAGCGAATGCGGGAATAGGTACGGTTTAAAGATGGTCAGTCCAAGTCAAACAAATCTAGTGAAACGCTTGGCAGGAATATCAGGGAACCGACCAGATTAATTTGGATAAAATCATATTCCGGATCCGATCATAGTGGGGGGAGTGGAGGGATGGAAGATCCGGAAACTATTAACATGCATAACTGTGGAAAGGGTAATCAGACATACGTGAAACTTGACCTTTGTGTTGCCAGTCCAGTTTTCTACCACTGAGCCATGCCATGATGTATAAAAAAGCGAATGCGAGAATAGATACGGTTTAAAGATGGTCAGTCCAAGTCAAACAAATCTAGTGAAACGCTTGGCAGGAATAACAGGGAACCGACCAGATTAACTTGGATATAATCATATTCCGGATCCGATCATAGTGGGGGGAGTGGAGGTATGGGAAATCCGGAAACTACGGTCTGTCCCGGTTTTGCTAGTTTGGGCACTTCCACATAAGCTAGGACGATGAAACTTGGCAGGCGTATAAGGGACCGAACCAGATTAACATGGCCACAATCACTTCCCCGATCCGGCCATCGTGGGGGGGGGGGTGGAGCAACAGGAAATCCGGAAACTAGTAACATGCATAACTTTATAACGGGTAATCGGACTTGCATGAAACTTGACGTATGTCAAGAACAAGTGCTTCAGATGCTCAGTTTCAAATCCGGACCAGATCCGATAACTGGGGGGGGGGGGCTGGAGGGGGGCACCCAAAACCTCGTAAACGCTTCCACATAAGCTAGCACGATGAAACTTGGCAGGCGTATTGGGAAACCGACCAGATTAACTTGGAAATAATCACTTCCCCGATCCGTCCATCTTGGGGGGAGTGGAGGGATGGGAAATCCGGAAAGTAGTAGCATGCCTAACTTTGGAACGGGTAATCAGATATTCATGAAACTTGACATATGTCAAGAACAAGTGGTTCAGAAGCTCAATTTCGAATCCGGACCAGATCCGATAACTTGGGGGGGGGGGCTGGAGGGGACAGCGGAAATCTCTTGAAACGCTTCCACATAAGCTAGGACAATGAAATTTGGCATATCAGGGAACCGACCAGTAGAACTTGGAAGTAATCACTTTCCCCATCCGGCCATCGTGGGGGGAGTGGAGGGATGGGAAATCGGGAAACTAGTAACATGCATAACTTTGGAACGGGTAATCAGACATGCATGAAACTTGACATATATCAAGAACAAGTGCTTCAGATGCTCAGTTTCAAATCCGGACCAGATCCGATCACTGGGGGGGGAGGTGGAGGGGGAGCCGGAAATCTGGTGAAACGCTTCCAAATAAGCTAGCACAATAAAACTTGACAGGCATATGAGGGAACCAACCAGATTAACATGGAAATAATCACTCCCCGATCCTGCTATAGCGGGGGGGGGGTGGTGGAGGGAAGGCGAATCCGGAATCTCGGAAACTAGAAACATGCATAACTCTGGAATGGATAATAGGACGTGTTTAAAACTTGACAATTGTGAAGAACAAGTGTCTCAGATTTTCAGTTTCAAATCTGGACCAAATCCGAAGAGAAGGGATTAGAGGGGGGACCGGAAATGTCGTGAAATGCTTAGGGTCGAGGGATCGGGATGTCACAGTAGAGGGGTTGGAAGGGGTTTTCCCGGATTTCCGGTGATCACGAGTTAGGGTACTTCCACATGTACTAGGACCATGAAACTTGGCAGAAATATTAGGTACTCTTCCCAGGTCAATTTGAAAATAGTTCTTTTCCCGATCCGACGATCATGGGGGAGATTCTATTGACATGCATAACTTTGGAACAGGTGATCAGACGTGCATGAAACTTGTCAAGTGTCAAGAAGAAGTGACTCAGATCATCAATTTCAAGTCTCGAACGGATCCGATAACATCGGGAGGAGCTGGAGGCGGGGGGAGAAATCTCATGAAACGCTTAGAGTCGAGAGGTCGGGATGGGACTTGGAGGGAAGAACAAGCATAAGCCATTGATACATTGTAGAGGCTTAACGGCCTGCCATTCAATTTGCAAATATTTTATTATTATTATTACTATTATTGACAAAACAGGACCGATCGTGTCACAGTGGGGGGAGTTGGAGGGGGTTTTCTCTAATTCCGATGATCACGAGTTAGGGTACTTCCAGATGTGCTATGACCGTGAAACTTTGCAGGCATGTTAGGGACTCTATTAGATTGGCTTGCAAATATAGTCCCTCCCCCGATCCGATCATCGTTGGAGGAAGATACAGTTTTCAATGAGTGGTATAACCATTTCAGATTTACTAGATCAAGCCCATTTTCTGATGAAATGAATATCGGGAGAGAGGTCCAGCCTTGAAAACTGCAAACCGTATCTGACAAACATGCTAACTGTTCTTACAAGTGCCATATGAGCTTTCAGCTCTTGTTTTTAATCCCAAAACATTAGTGACGGGATACCTTTGTCCATCTGATTTTCTGTCTTTCCATCCGTCTGTTAACTCGATCTCGATAGCTGTCCGAGGGATAGGGATTTTTCTCTTCCAAACTTTGTGTGAGGAAACTTTGGTTTAAAGTACCAAGTTTGTATATAAGCCCTGTAGATCTAAAGCGATTTCGGGAAGCGATTTCGTGTAAAGGGGTAAACAAATATTGTTTTACAGCTAGCGAGACAATCGTTTTAGGGATATATAGACATGCTGACTGTTGTGCTTCTTGCCCAACCGAGTTCACCCGGAAAGTTTGTTTTTCAGGTCAATTAGAGGGCCGTTATAGGGGGAAGGAGACACGCTGAATCTATGTCTGAACCTTTTTGCTTACTGCCAAGTAGTTCGCACGAAGTCCAGCAAAAAATAGAAATTCGGTAAATGTGATACTTTTCCTGAAGTCTAAGAATACGTGTTAATACTTATCTGAACTCATCTTCTCGCCGATGTAGTAATTCACCAGAAATCCGGCAAAAACGAAAAATTTGGTTCAATCAAAGGTTATACTGAAGTCGATTAGAGGTCTGTACTAAGAGCAAGAATACACGCTGCGTCCATATTTGCTGTTTGTTATATCAGTGGCGGTACGCAGTACGGATCAGCTGCAATCGGAACATCCATTTAGGGAAGAGGATAAATCTGACGCTTCTGGCCGGATGGTAAAGAGAATTGACTTTTATTCTACTTACTGGTGAATTTTACTTTTCTCGATGCACATTTCTGCGAAGATGTAGATCTTCTAAGTTTACTGGAGGTTGATTTTTGTGATCCGAAAACGTAAGTGGAGGGATAACTATGACATCGCAAAAGTTGTCCGTCTGTCTGTCGGTCTGTCCGCACGATAACTCTCGAAGGAGTTGAGATATTTTGATGAAACGTGGTGGGAGGATCCTTTGGATCAAAGTACAGATCAAGTTCGAAGATGGGCTCTGTAGCCCTATATTTGAGGGTGGGGGAGCGGTTTCAAATTAAGGGGCAAACAAAATATTTTTGTTTTTGTGATACTTGATTTAGGGGTAAAGATACATGCTGAGTTCGGATATGAAATTTATTTTTTCGCCGGAAGAATGGTTCACCCGGAATCTGGCGAAAACCGAAAAATTTGTGAAAAGTAAAAGTTTAATATGAAGTTGATTAGAGCTTCAGTTTAGGAGCAAGGAGACGTGCTGAGTCCGAATATGAAATTTGTTTTCTCGCCGGACAATTAGTTCGGCTGGAATCCAGCCAAAACCGGAGAATTTGTTAAAAGTAAAAGTTTTATTTAAATTTGATAAGATATTCGATTAGTGGGTAAGAAGACATGCTGAATTCGGATATGACAATCATTTTCTCACCATATGTATAGATTGATCAGAATCCGGCTGAAACCGGAAAACTTGTTAAAAGTAAAAGTTTAATCTGAAGTTGATTAGAGGTTGGATGTAGGGGCAAGGAGACATGCTGAATTCATTTTTTAGCTTTAGTTTTTTGCCAGACAAGTAGTTTGTCCAGAATCCGGCCGAAACCGGAAGTTGGGCAGGAGTAAAGAAGGAAGGAGATACGACGCAGGCTTTTAGGGTAAACCGTATGCTGAATCCATATTTGAATATTAGACAGGGCAAAACGGATATCTGACTAAACCTGAACTTGTTGAAATTCAGCTGGCGTTTCCGGTTTGCACTGTCAAATACGAACTTGGTCTTCTCGGATTGTTACCATTGGTCTTAACCTGATTGTAAATGTTAAAAGTAAAACATTTTTAAGAAGTCTGCTGAGGACCGAATATCTACAAGACCGAATAGTCGGGAGCAAAAATATTAAAACTTTGGGATCCCATCGAAACCTTTGGTCTTGTTAGTTATGGAAACAGTCTAGTAACCGTAGAGTTTGCTTTACATGTGTAAATAAGGGTACTCTTGTTTCCGGTGAAGAGCAAACATAACAAAATTAACAACTGACATATTGGTGGATGCCTCAGGTCAAGAGTGAGGACTAGTTCTTAGATTGGATTCGTACATTGACGTGTTGGGGAAAGGGAACCACTTTGGTGGAACTAGTTTGAAGGCTGGTATTCTAGAAGCAGGACATGATGATTCAGTAAATAGTATCTGTTCTGGCCCCGGATGGATTATCTGATAGGATTCGGGGAATCGGAATTACTATTGAACCTGACTGTCTGATAATCTTTTCGCTCATTTATCATTGTGAAGTATTAATTCCCTTCTAATTCTGATTGATGGGTCGATTAGGATGATAAATCTAGCGGGAGTCTCGTCGTCTGTATCAGGTGCTTCACTCGATGTTCTCCTTTGGAATCCCACCGAAACCTCTGGTCTGTGACTCTTAGGCTGTTGCAGAGAAACACAAAGAGGACATCAGTCCCCCTTTTGTCTTCTGTTTTAAAGTGTCCCTGCGATTTCCCCTAGGATGCGACTAGCTGAGTTTGTAGCCGGGGAACCTTGACAGATGGAGCATCGGGAGTAGTTTGTTCCCATGATTCGATAAGAAGATACTCCTCGGAACGAGCGGACTAGATTGTTTTCTTCGCCTCGGGGTTGGTTTCCTTCCATTGTCTTTGCTGGAAAATGACAGAGAGAAGTAGGAATTGAAAAGCTGGTGAATTCTTGTCTGTATCTCTGTTGTTTGCTTATTACATTTGAGCTCAGTCTAGATGCAAAGTCTTTGCGTGGCTACTTGAGCTTGGGAGGCTAGTCAAGGTCCTACGACTGGGGGATCATCTATTAGCGCGATTTGGAAGCGCTCGAATTGGCAAGCTCGGCAAGGAATCAAAGAAAGCGAAAATTCTTTATCTCGTATACGAATATATGCCTTACTCTATTTGTCTTTTTTAAAGGACCACTCTTGCTTATTCTACTTTTTATAAATATACCTGGCTCCCATACAGAATAATAAGTTTCTAAAATCCCCATCTTTCTCCACCGTCTTGTTTTGTCTGTTGCCGAGTTTTGCCCCTCACACGACAAAACTTTTGCCGGAATCTTCAACGTCCGCTGATAACTCTTTCACACATAAGGATCTCCGAAGCTTTTATTTGCTCAGTTTTCCCACTTTTTAACCACGGCACGTTCAGTTTTCAAATGTTTTGCGCCCAGTTGCCGCGTCGGATAGCAGGAAGGCTGGACATAATCGACCAGTACTAACAAGATAATGGCTAATTTCAGATGGAAAGTAATGGTATACTCGAAAAGTTTTTTTTCTGACCCATTTCGTAGGAAAAGATCATTTCTAGTAGGAAGGAAGGAAGGAATTTATTTCTTCAACATTTCTACAACATATTGAACATATTCTTAAACCAATAGCCCGTCTCAATATGTGACAACAGGTCGCCTGTGCAAGATGGACATCAAATTTTAGTAAGAGTTGTGCTTTAAGAATAACGTTGACCGCTGTTAGGTTTTGCTGAAAATGGTAAAGTTTGTGTTCACAATAGCCGTTCCTGTCGACTGGTAATGATTTTTCACTTATTTTCTCTTACATAAATTAGCTCCATTAAGCTGAAACATAGTCTCGATACTCGAAACATTCGGTGTCGATACTCACTCTGCTCCAATAACCTCGAGGGCTTGTAACTGTGAAGAAACTTGACATACAGCGTCACCCCACATTACCCCTTTGCTGCACACTAAAATAATTATATGTTCGTTCTACTGCGTTTTCAAAGCAGTCATCCAAAGAGATTCAAAACCATTGCAAATTAATCCTGGTAAGTTAACTGGTAAAAACACCCTTTTTGCAACGAACATATTCCAGTCGTAGTTTCTGTCTATCGATGAACCCAGTGACTTCTTCAAATTACTAGCTCTTGCTTTGAAAGCTAGGAGTTTGTTAGGCTTTAGAAGTTGTGTAGGCTTTAACGATTATCTAATCAGGTGCCGCCATGTTGTTCAGTTGACGTGTTCATATTCAACCAGACTTTACTATCGTTCGGGATCCAGCCTGCAAATTCGTGAAATCCTGTTAGAATAATTCATGCTCCTTGATCTTGGAGTGGAAGGTTCTAATCCCAGGACGAGATTTCTTGACGTCAAACTTCTCTGAATAAAATATCTTTATGCTTTATTCAGAGGAAGTGCTTCCGTAAAAGGTAGACGTTTTGTTGCCCCTGTCACGGAACCATAGCTACCGGCAATTGATTTATCGGGTAAAGTCCAGTAAGGGTGATCCGCATCTAAATAGTTAATGTTTTACGATTTGACAGTCTGCTGAGTTCAAACGTTTCAGCGGTATTTGAACTAGAGATAAGAATCATCTTTACTGGAACTGACCATTACTTGATTGGGGACATAATTATAATTGCATGGTTGCAGATTGGGCATTTCCCTGCAGACTCCTGGGGTTTACTGTGAAGTACTTTGGAGTTCGAGCATGCTAATCACATTGCGAATCCGATTTGTGTCGGGGTTGGAACGCAGCTCGCCGTATTCGATCTTTTCGCTTCCTGGCGTTCCTCAGAATTATCACTTCCGCCAAAACAAAGCATGCACGTTGTCAGACTGACTGCTGTCACGTCTTCAGACTCACAATAAAGATTTACGGTTTATATCAGTGGAAACAAGTTTTTTTTGCTATTTCCTCATATTCCTGTTCGAGGAAACCGGGGAAAAGAGAGTAAAATTTAACATACCTACAAGGGGAACTGAACCCGATGAAAAATGTGTAACCTGCGAAGTAGTATGGTAGTAGTACGAAAAAGTTGCATGTAATACTATGTAATAGCAAAGAATACTATCATTTAATGTGCCTCATACTGGTCCAATCTTAAAGAGTAGTAGCTAGTAGCATCCTGCCTTGCCATAGTAGCATCCATCTTGCTAATAGTATAGCATATAGTAGTATGCAGTAATACGATAGCCTTTAAGTAGAAGCATGTAGTAGCATCAGTTAGTACTGCATTCTACTTTTTCATACTACTTTATAATAATATTCTAAGATAAATTTTTCATCGTGAAAGTAAATCTGTAGCCTATGGCCGAGGGATGCGTTCCTTGTATGAGAAGAGCATGTGGAAATTAAGATGTGAAAGTATTCATCACGTGCGCTGTTTGTCCCTCCAGAACAGGAATTCCGTTTACGATATCCTAACTCGCTAGATTACGAGTCCGAGTTTTATTCTTCACCTTCAAGTTCAGCGCCAAAGTGCGGTTTAATCTCCTATTCTACGCCCCAATGATCATCATCATCATCGACGTTTTAACCAAAACTCTGCTAGGACATATTACGTAGATGGAATATAACGGATTTGTCCGGTTTCTGAATTGAATTTTAGAAATCCGGGACTCCAGTGTATGAGAGCCTGAGAGCCTCATGGTGAAAAACAAAATAAAAACAAAGATTTAGTTTTATCGTGGAGACGCCCTTGAGAAGGCACACTTGTGAATTAGATTTTAGATTAGATTATATATGGGGTTTATTGGAAAAAAATACTAAGAACTACAAAACCCTCTAGAAGTTTACACTTGTTAAGAGGTTTAACAAACCCCCTTTGAGAAATTAACCTACATAACACTATAATAAAGAAAGAAATAAGAAAAAGAGAGGAAGAGAAAAGAAAAAAATATTGAAAGACAAAATTGAAAGACAAAAATTCTCCTCAGCCAGCATTTGAACCCAGGACATCGCGCTTTCTAGAGCCGTATTCTCGCCGTTCCCCTAGGACTCCTCGGGGAATTGAAGGGAACGGCGAGAATGGAGGGAGTCACTCCACGTGGACTCCGTTTACGGAAAACAACGAGAACAGGGGAAATGCTTCTAAAATGGATTTTGTTGAGAAAAAAGTATGCAGATGACAAAATTAGTCTGAATCCACTTTTTTATTGGTTTTGTTTGTTGTGATTCTTTTTAATTAATTTTACATTTATTTATTTATTTATTTATGACCCGCTTTTTGCGTAACAGCGGAGTATGAATAAAACACAAAAGTAAAATATACATATTAAAACACTTACACAAAACAATGTAAATAAACGCGACAACATTCTTTTCATATAAATAAAAAACACACTAAATAGACTTAAAATTTGTACACAGTGACAAGCACATTAATCGGGTTCAGGAATGAAAAACTGGCATTGCACCAACACCAGCAAAGGTTCATTGATCCTTCTCCTCCGAATCAGAAAGGGAGTCCTTTTTGATGATGGCGATGATAATCGAAGCATTCCCTGTCCGCGGGGACACGTGAATACGGGAATGAGTCCCAGGGACAAATAAAAACGCGGGCGCTCCTCAAGTGGAGTCCCCGGGGAACGGCGAGATTACGCCTTTGGTGAGTGCTCTACCACTGAGAAACGAATGCTCACTAACAACTAGAATAGTTAGATAGAAGCCGGCATAGGTACAGTGCCTAAACGAAAATTCAACTTAGCAGGTCACATCCCGCGTCACGGGATCAAGTAGATAACCCGTAGATGGTACGTAGTTTTACTGTGACAAATAAACGAGAAGTAAATTTTTGATTGCATTTAGTAATTGAAGCCTCCAGTGTCAGAACCTTGTAGACAAACCAGAACTAACATGACGATCCTTTATGGTAAAACAAAAACAAAGTTAGTTCTGCCTTTTATCTGGAAATTTGATATACCTACCATACAAATTCTTGCGTTTGACTTGTTTGAAACCCCCAAGAATGTCAAACCTAAAACGCCAAGTAAATGAAACACCGATCTTCTAAATAGATTATACTACAAAATGCGGGGATCGACTAAAAGCAGGAAAGGAAAGGCAAGAGAAAAGCAGGAAAGAATACTAAAACCAGGAAGGGCAAACTAAAACGAGGGAAGAATTACCAGGAATCGAGGATCCGAAAAACTGGCAAGCCTTTCCTCTGTTTAGTATCCCGTGAGGGGTCGGAAACTTATATTTGTAACAGTTCACCTTTTCCTCCTTTTAGCATTCGAAAAAAGTGGCACGCTGTGCCGTGCTTTTCCTCAGTTTAGTTTCTCGTGGGGGGTCGGCAACTTACATTTGTAAAAGTTCACCTTTTCGTCCTTTTAGTACCTTGTCGGTAGGCGATCGTGAGTCCAGCAAGGGGTCGGCAACTAAGATATTCAAGTCCACCATTTCTTTCCTGGTTTTAGTAGCTTGTCACGGAGAGTACCAAAACGAGTATAGAAATTAGGTATTCTAAAAAACTGGCGAGCCTTTCCTCTGTTTAGTATCCCGTGAGGGGTCAGCAACTAACATTTGTAAAAGTTCGCCTTTTACTATTGGAAAAAAACTGGCAAGCTGTGCCGTGCTTTTCCTGTGTTTAGTATCTCGTGAGGTGTGGGCAACTTACGCTTGTAAAAGTTCACCTTTGCCTCCTTTTAGTCCCTCACAGGATACTAGGAAAGGCTTGCCAGTTTTTTCGAATACTAAAGGAGGAAAAGGTGAACTTTAACAAATGGAAGTTGCCGACCCTCACGGGATACTAAACAGAGGAAAGGCTTGCCAGTTTTTTCGAATACTAAAAAGAGTAAAAGGTGATCTTTAACAAATGGAAGTTGTCGACCCCTCACGGGATCCTAAACAGAGGAAAGGCTTGCCAGTTTTTCGAATCCTCGATTCTTGGTCATTCTTTCCTCGTTTTAGTTTGCCCTTCCTCGTTTTAGTATTCTTTCCTGCTTTTCTCTTGCCTTTCCTTTCCTGCTTTTAGTCGATCCCCAAAATGCGCCGCAGGGGAGATTTTTGTAAAACTAATTTTAATGCGTCAGGTCCGATTGTTCCTTTTAATATAAATTCGTATATTTAAATTCACACATTCGCCTTTTCGTTTCAACTTTAGCTAAAAATCGAAGCTTGCAACGATTAGGTTATACACAAAATAAGTTGAACTAAAAATTTCGCATGCGGCGACATGCGAAAATTTCTAAATCTGTATTTTTTCCGTAAAAATTTGCGCCAGACAATTGTTTGCAAAATTTGATTTCTTACGTATAAGGTTTTCGATACCCTAAGCAAGACGAATATAAGGTTTGAAGCCAAGCTGACCATTCATTACGAAAGAAATAGAAAACCGTGATTTTCGGTTTTTTTTTCTTGATCAGCTAATTATCCCTCTAGGATGATGTGCGAGGGATAAATATAAATTCGGATATTTCGGTTGCACTTCCGGCAAACCGTCCTCAGCGAAAAACAAAACAAAACTAAATCATAAAATCCACCACAATCACAACAGGAGAACGATGCGGAACCAACAGACAATAAGACGAGATGTGACTAAAAACCAGAAGAAAACGGTGGGGATGCAGATAAAAATAAAATAACGAAAGATAAAATGTGCGTGTTCAAAATGTATATGTACAAATCTGTGATTATTTACAATTTTCTGGGTGAAAGCTTCTGCGCTTTCCCAGACGGATGGTAAATTGTAAATATAAACAGAGCTCAGAATTGTAAATAATCACAGATTTGTACATATACATTTTTAACACGCACATTTATCTACTTTTATCTCTGCTTCTACTTCAAGGCTACCATGTTACTGCATTCTACTGCATGCTACTATTAGCAAGACTGGATGCTACTATGCAAAAGAGGATGCTACTGCTTAAGATTGGACCAATCTGAGGCACATTAAATGATAGTATTCTTTACTATTAAATGCAAACTTTTCGTGCAACTATCATACAACTACGCAGGCTACACATTTTTCATCGGGAGGGTCGCAGATGAAGATTGAGTCAGATAGAAACATACCAGACTGGTTCCAGATGTAATTTATTATGCTGCATCGGGGGGAGATATAGTGTTTCTGTCGAAAGCCGAAAGTTTATTTCGTCCACGAATTGTTTTTATGCACAAGGGATTAAATTCTGCAAACCAGTTTGAAGTTGAAGTTAATCGGATTCGTACTTTGTCTTAGTTATGAAAGCACAATGTGTCGATTGGACAAATCAAACGGTACACGGTACTTTCATAACGAACTAAAGTCCGTGAAAACTACAGTGAAACTTGTGAAAAAATGCAACTTAAGTCTCGTCGGCGATTCGGCGTCTATTTTAAGTCCGAATCTGTAAAATCCTGTCGGGCGAAGACCAAAAGGATTGCTTCCGTAAATCTGGATTTTTTTTTTGTAATATACCGGAAACCTTTTTCATCGTTTTGTTTCTAAGTAAGTATGTCTTTAACGTGAAAATAAATTTGTTTTTTTGCTGTAAATTCGGAACAAATCTACTTTGTGTCTGCTTTATTCTGGATGTTCTATTTTGCCACTTTATTTGACAGACAGATTTGTGATTTCATAGGTATCCTCGGCGTTTCACAAAATCTCGCCTGTGGAGCATTTCATAGTATGCTGTACTTGCTAACATCTAATTTGCAAAGCCGGTGAACTAGTTTGACCAGCAGACATACATCAGTAGCAGTACGCGGCGGAAGTAACATCGTGCTTTCTTGGGAAAGTGGGGGGTCGTGAAACACCCCCCTTGCCAGTAAGTTTTTGTTTGCTGCCTCTTGAAAACTGATGCCACTGTAATTGAACCTGACAAAGCGGACTATTGAATTTAATAATGTCGGTAACAAGAAAGGCTTTCGACGATGCGATGGCTGCACTAAACTCGAAGCTAGATAAAGTTTTGGAATCACAAAGCGATCTTCAGGCTTCCGTTTCATCCCTTACAGCTGAAGTATCTGCTCTAAAGTCGGAGGCTATTGTGAGGGATCAGAAAGTCTCTTTGCTTGAGGCTGAAGTAGAGGAACTAAATATTTGGTGTAACAAGCTAGAAACTCAATCGTTAGAATCTGATGTGAAAGAGAGGAAGTTGAACTTGATTATTCATGGACTTCCTGCTGAAAGACCGTCTCAGACCACTGAAAGCAACGTTAAGGCATTCCTGTCAAATTCCCTTGAGGTTGATGCATCGATCACGAAAGCATACAGGCTACCAGGAAACTCGTCTAATGTGACCAGTCGTAGACCTAGAGCACCACCTGTATTCATCTCACTGAGGGACGAAAAGGGCGTGCAACTTGTTATGTCGGCAGTAGGCAAGTTGAAAGATTCCGGTGTACGTATCTGCACTGACCTACCACCGAAGCTAAACGCTCTTCGCAGTGATCTTCTTGCGAAAGCGAAAGCCTTAAAAGAAAAGGATTCTATGAAAAAAACGCGAATCAAGCAAAAAGGGGCTAAGCTGTGGTTAGAAATTAAAGCCACAAGTGCGTCAGCTTGGGTTAAAGTTTAGGCTAGTTTTCATGTATAAAGTTATTTTTGTAAGTTAAATTTTGATTGCTTTTCAGTGTTTATTGAAGTTGTCCGCTTTTGTCCCATTGAAAGAAAAAATTTGTGTGTTTCTGCTCTCTTACTTATTTGAAAAATGTGTGTTTTTCTGCTCTCTTACTTCTTTAAAAATGTAGCAAATTGTCAAGGTTCAACAAAAGTTCTGGCCATTTTATTTTGTTCTAGTGCACTTTTTGATACCGGCGTTACTGCTGTCTGCTGCTATTTACGACTCAGCGCTGAGTTGGGGATGTGATTTACCTGCCACTTCCATCACGAGGTGAGATCTTTCCATACTTGATTTATTTTGGTTAGTCGTGGTTTGGGTGGGAGGGTGACTGATAGACTTGCGTCACTGGAGAAAAGCCCTCTTAATCTTTCTTTATCTTCTCATTATTATGATGTATTTGGGAATTATGATAATAATCTTCTTGCAAGACTTCCATCTTCGTCATATGTTTCTGCCCATGAAATAAATAGTCGTACGGCAAGTTTACTAAGACTGGGATTTGTGAACGTTCAAGGATTATTAAGTGCTTTTGATCAAGTTTCGAGTATTTTACTTACAAGTCATATAGATATTCTTGGATTGTGTGAAACATTTTTAAATGAATCAGCAAAGCAAAGTTTAAAAATTCCAGGTTATAACTTCGTTAATAAAAATAGATTGATCCATGGGAAAGGTGGTTTAGGTATATTTTTGAAAGATAATATACCTTTTAAACGATTATTTCAAGCAGAAAATTTTCATATTGAAAAAGTTTGTGAAATTTTAGCGGTTGAGTGTCAACTTCAGAATAAAAAAGTTCAAGTATGTGTTGTGTATAAGCCACCTTCAGCTCCAATCCCCCTTTTTTTGCAAAATCTGGAATTGATGCTGAAAACCCTTGGGAATATTGAAATTATTGTAATGGGTGATTTTAATGTTAATCTTTTGGATTGTAATATTAATAGTCACACAGCAGAATTCCTTACGCTGATGGCTTCTAAGACCCTCCTCCCGGCATGCATGATTCCGACCAGAGTAACTCCTACCAGTGCTACTCTTATTGATAATCTGTTTTTGACTACAGAAGTTATTTCCTCAGAGGTTGTTGTCACTGATTTTTCCGACCATTTCCTTCTTGTATGTGATGTTAATTATCGTATCAGTAGAAATAAATCTAAAGCTAAAACTCGTCGGTTAATTAATAAAAAAAATCTAGAATGTCTAAACACAAAACTGAAATCGGTTGACTGGTCAATTGTGCTTGAGAAAGAGGATGTGAATGCGGCTACAGATTGTTTTTTGAATAAATTTAATGTAGCACTAAACGAAACTTGCCCAATTGTAAAATCTTCAAAAGGCAAATATGCCAGACCGCTTCAACCTTGGATAACACCATCCCTTTTGATATCGGTAAGACAGAAAAATAATTTGTACAGGTCGTTCTTGTCGTGTCCGAGTGAGGAAAGGAAGCTCGAGTTTATGAATTATAAAAAGATGCTGATGAAAATAATTCGTAATGCGAAGAAGAAATATTATCTTGATGCTTTTACGGAAGCTGGTAATTCTCCTAAGAAAACATGGGACCTTATTAATTCTTGCCTGAACCGATCGCAAACAACAACAGCACCATCTGAGTTGCGAGATTTAAATGGACATGTAATAAATAATGAAAAGGATATTGCTGATCGTTTGAATTCGCATTTTACTTGCATTGGTAAGTCTGTAGCAGATAAGCTGCAACATGATCAGAACAATGTGAAATGCGATTATCAGTCGTATTTGAAACCTTCTTCAGACAAGTCTATATTTATGAGACCGGTGACGGAAGAAGAGCTTTCTAATATTTCTAAACTGTTAAAGAATGGACATTCGCCAGGACTTGATGAATCTTCAACAATTATTGTTAAGGAGGTACTACCTTGTATCAGTAAAATAATGTGTCATATAATAAACCTTTCTTTTAAGGCTGGTACGTTCCCCGATTCATTTAAGAAAGCGAAGGTAATTCCTCTTTATAAAAGTGGTGATCGATCAAATTGCACGAACTATAGACCAATTTCTATCTTGTCGGGTTTTTCCAAATTAATTGAAAGATGTATTTACAACCGAGTATATAATTTCCTTGATTCTCATGATTTTTTTTCTAAGACACAATTTGGATTCAGGAAGCAACACAGCACCCAAGAAGCCATCCTAGCAATGGTTCAACGTGTACATGAATGTTTGGATAAAAAGCTTATACCAGCGACTATATTTTTGGATTTGGAAAAAGCATTCGATACAATTTCTCATGAAATTTTACTCCATAAGTTAAATCGTTGTGGAATAAGAGGTCGAGCTCTTGATTTATTTTCATCATATTTAAAACACCGGTCTCAACTCACGATTATTAACGATACTTCATCCGAAATTCTCAATTTATCGGATGTGGGTGTCCCTCAGGGGTCTATTCTAGGCCCTCTACTGTTCATAATTTATATCAACGACCTCCCAGCAGCTACAACAAATCTTAGTCTAAACATTCTTTTTGCGGATGATACTGGTTCGACACTAGCTGGAGAATCGGAAAATGAATTGCAAGCTAAATTACAATTAGTGTTTTCACAATTGATGTTGTGGCTTAAAGCTAACCGGCTATCATTGAATGCGGCAAAAACTAATTTTATTATTTATAGTAGGATTGGAAAGAAGGCACCAACACTAACATCTATTAAGGACTTTCATACAAATATTGTAATACATAGAATGAGTTCAGCTCGTTACCTTGGAATTTATATTGATGAACATTTATCATATAATGAACATTCCAACAGGCTAAGAATTAAATTGGCTCAGGGTGTGGGAGTAATGAATAGGCTCAAGAATTTTTTTCCTTATGAAATTCTTCGGCTAATTTATTTTGCTCTTGTTCATTCGCATCTCACTTATTGCCCTTTAATATATCTGGCTACATTTAAAACTCATCTTAAACCATTACAGATTTTACAAAACCGTGCTTTAAAGATTTTGCGAACTTTTCTACCATCACCGTCATCACTTCCTGGGGTAAGTCAAACAGAAACCATGTATATTCTGATCAATATTTTGCCCGTATCTGAACTATTTAACTTTGCGTCATTCCTATTTAAAACAAAGTATGACCGTTGCCAGCTTCCATCACATTTCCGTTCAAATGATTTCTTTCCTTGCCCACTAAAGCACCAGTATGATAACCGTCATAAATGGAAGATCCGAAGTCAAAGAGTAGCTTCAGAGAGGTCTCGTTTTTCTCCATCTTATTCAGTTTTGAATTCATGGCAAATTTTATTTCCTAAAATTGATTCTACAAAATCCCTTGAAAGTATAAAAAAACAGCTGTCTCAAATTCTCATTAACAAGTTTAAGAATGGATAATTAACAGATTGGTTGTTTTTTATGTTTATTTGTGTGTTTTCCTCTAGTGATACTGGTTTTCAGTCACCCATCCTTCTTTTTTGTTGTTGTTTTTGTTTGGAATGATTTCGCTTCGTGCTGGAGTTGTCGTGCGGTGATCTTTCTACTCAGCGTTGGGTCGATTTCGTTTTATTGATTTTCTTTTATGGAAGGGTCTGAACCATTCGATGATTTTCTTCTCTCCGGTTCAAACCCTGAAATAATTGTAAGTGCAGAGTATTGTATTGTTAATGTTTTTGTATTATCTAAAGTAAGAATAAAAAAACCTTGAACCTTGAACCTTGAACCTTGGAAGAACGATGTGTCATTTATTTGGTATACAGGCTTGAGATCAGCGTTGCCACCGGTAGTACAATTGTACTCTTTTTAGTACATTTTTTTCAAAGTAGTGAGTTGGTAGTACATTTGAAAAAAGTAGTACTTTCGTAGTACATTTTAAGAAAGCTACTACTTAATTTTTTTTACAAATTCCTGTCTAAGATGATGTTTGGCTAGTTGCATTTCACTCATTTTATCTGAAACATTTGGTCATTGGATCTGATTACTTTAATCTAATCTTTGTGAGATAGTTAAGTCAATAATTGACAGTGCAAAATGGATACGTCAGCTGAATTTTATTATAGCTATATTTCGATCCTTATCGGCAAGGGTCCTGGTGTCATAAGTTCTTGAAACTGTTAGCGCTTTTCTCCAAACCGCATCTTCGGGTCTTAGAACTGTCATGAAATACTATATTACGCATTTGTGCACATTATTAAATACATTTTTGATCCCTTGCCCAGAGGCGTTACTAGCCAAAATGTTTTTTTTTTTTTGGGGGGGGGGGACAAGGCGTTTACCGACTTACCTACTTTTACCGGCTGTTTTCAAGAAGAAGAAAAAATATGGTTTTGAAAAAATTCAACCAATTTTTTGAAAAACAGACGGTTTTGACGAAAAATAGACTGATCTTCAGAATAACCGACTGTTTTCATGAAAAAAATCAACTGTTTTGACGAAAAATCGCGGCGCTTCGCGCAGACTCTGTCGACTGGCCGACAAAACTGGGGGGGGGGGCGTCCCCCCAGTCGTGACGCCCCTGCCCTTGTCTCCTAATTGCAATAGGCCAATCTACAAGAACAGGCAAGAAGAAGAGAACAGAGGATGATTTCGTTTTCTGTTGTAAGAAATGATATAATATTTCTATAAATTTTACCTAACCGGAATTTGTTCAAGTAGGAAAAACCCTAGTTTTGACGAAGGTTCGATTCAGACCATATTTATAGGGTCGTGCTAAAGGCATTTACAGTAGCGGCAGGGGAAGACAACGCGCGTGTACGCTAAAAATTTTTTTTTAGGTAGTACATTTTCTCCCCTGGTAGTTCCTTTTTGGTACTTGGATAGTGCATTTTATTTGAGTCAAGTGGCAACCCTGCTTGAGATTTTGTAGATTTGAAACACAGTTAAGGCTAGGATTTGTATGGCAATTAGTTAAATCTTGCTAGAAAAAGGCAGATTAAAAATAATTTAGCCAGCGGCACCTGCTTTAATTTGTTTTGGATACAGGCGTCTGAAGCTTTCATCTTTAGCGAAGCTGAAATGAGAAGCTGAGGTCGTGAATTTGTATATATAGCCTACGACTTTTCAGCACGCGAACAATTATCAGTTGATGCGTTGCAGGTAGTTTTACGCCGGTTCCATTATTTGTTGGGAGGGGTTCATTTTTCGCGGTACAAATATTAGTCGTATATTCTGGTCAAGAAATCGTTGATATTAGGGGTCTCACCTCCCCCGCCCTGGCCTGAGTGCTTCGGGCCACCCCTGGGCCCTTGATCGGAATATAGAGCTTGAGTCTCGGTCTCCTTCTCCACCTGAAATTTTCCCCTTCGCTACACCGATATTTCCCTGTTTCCTTCAGATATTATTTGGGGGGGGGGGGGGGGGGGGGTTTGCCTTTGGGGGGGGGGGTTGCCAGCGTGTCGGACAAAAAAGACGTAGATCACAGGGGAAAACATATAAAAAATGGTTATTTTTGTATGTTTCGGGGGGGGGGCGACCCCCTAACCCCTCCCCCCCTATAGGTTTATTCACAATAAATGCTTTAGCCAAATTAAGGTAAGGGTTGCAATAAGTTTCGGGAAGCGGAGTTTTCTTTTGTTTATGTATTATATTGAAACTTTCGCTTTTAGACTATTCATTAATTTGTTACAAAGGACTATCGAAAGAAAGCCGTCTGGGTTTTGAAATAGTTCTTTATTTCCCTTCCCAACGAAAACCCTTTACCCTAATCCCAACCTTTTATTCTTGTCCTTTCTCATGCGCACCAATGCCAACAACTGCCCCCACAGTTTAATTCGGGACATTGTCCACACATAATACTTTACTCCTGAAGTTTTGCCGGTCAGTATTTAAGAACACTAATTCAAACATCTGCCCATACATTTTTTACATTCCGTGCATCATCCACAAAAATAACGCTTCCCAAATATCACGCGAAATATTTCACGCAAACACGAATTGTCATTCAGACCGAAAGACAGAGGTTTCCAGTTAGAAACAGACTTATGGAATCGTGGATTAACCACCAATTAACTCCAGACCTGTGGGTTTACCTTACCTCTAAAAGTTACTTAGGGCAACCAAGATGATTCACCAAGTCAAGGTTTTGTCAGGTTTTAGCGATCGCAGCTTCTATCCGTCCGTTGGTCTGTCGGTCTGTCTGTCGGTCGGTCCGGGTTTTGCTAGTGCGGGCACTTCCACATAAGCTAGGACGATGAAACTTGGCAGGCATATCAGGGACCCCAAATGATTAAGTTCGAAGTAGTCACTTTTCCGATCCGAGCATCGCAGGGGGAGTGGAGGGAGGGGGAATCTGGAATCTAGAGGTAATCATAACTTTTGAATCGGTGATCGGACCTTAATGGAATTTGATATTTGGAAAGATCTCGTGCCTCAGACGATCCACTTATAATCTGGACCGGATTCGGTGACTTTGGGGGGGGAGCTTGAGGGGGGAACCGGAAATCTTGGGAAACGCTTACAGTGGAGGGATCGGGACGAAACTTGGTGGGAAGAACAAGCACAAGTCCTAGATACATCATTGACATAACCGGACCGGATTCGGGCACTATAGGGGGCGGGGAGTTGGGGGGGGGGGGGGTCGGTGATCCCGCGAGTTCGGTACTAGGAAGATGAAATTTAGTAGGCATATCAGAGATCCGAACAGGCTGCTCTGAGAATGGTCGTTTCCCCGATCCGACCATCGTAGGGGGAGTGGAAGGATGGGGAATCCGGAAATTATTAACATGCATAGCTTTGGAAGGGGTTATCGGACGTGCATGAAACTTGAAAAGCGTCAAGAACAAGTGCCTCAGATGTTCCTTTTCAAATCCGGGCCGGATACGATAACTGGGGGGGGGGGGCTGGAAAGGGGCACCGATTCGAGGTCACAGTGGGGGGGGGGAGTTGGACGGGGTTTACTGGAATTCCGGTGATCTCGACTTGGCAGGCATTTTAGGGATTCTACGTGGGGGGAGTAGAGGGATCTACGCTCCGGAATCTAGTGGCATTCACAACTTTGGAACGGGTGATCGAACGTGCATGAAACTTGGTAATTGTTAAGAAACAGTGACTCGGATGTTCAGTTTCAAGTCTGGACTGGATCTGATCACTGGAGGGGGGAGGGGCTGGAGAGTGTACCGGAAATCTCGTGAATCCCTTAAAGTAGAGGATCGGAGTTGTACTTGGATCGAAGAACAAGAGTAAAACCTAGATACATTCCTGATAAAACAGGACCGGATCGTGTCCCGGTGGGGGAAGTTGGAGTGGGTTTTCCGGAGTTCCTGTGACACGAGCTAGGGTGCTTCCAGCTGTGCTAGGACCATGAAAATTGGCAGGCCTTTTAGAGACTCCAAAATATTGACTTGAAAATAGTCCCTTCCCCGATCCGACCATCATGGGGGAGAAGAGGGAAGGGGAATCCGGAATCTGGTGACATTCATAACTTAGGAACAGGTGATCGGAATTGCATGAAACTTGACAAGTGTCAAGAGCGAGTGTCTCAAATCTTCAGTTTCAAGTCTGGAGTGGGTCTGATCACTGGGGGGGGGGGGGGCGGGGAACTGGAGGGGCACAAAGTGACACACATGCTAACTGTTCCGACAAGTGCCATATTAGCTTTCAGCTCTTGTTTCTTATGTGTCTCGGTCAAGTTTAATATTATGATATTGTATATTGAGATGATGTTGAATATGAGCTTGTCCTAGAGTATCGACGGATTGCTGGTCGTCTCGGAATTTCATTTACGTATTCTCAAATTGACTGCCAATATCACAAGAGTAATCCAAAATCGAAACTTCCAAATTTTAGTCTACTACAAGTGTATGATTTGGGGACAAGTATGCCAAACGCTGAGTCTACCCCGGTTTGAAGTGCAAATGCTGGGAAGGGTTTCAAGGAAAACCTTATCTGAGTTAATTTGAAAAAAAAACCTTAAAATTCTGTTTTTGTGTGTTAAGGTGCCCAGAGTTTGACATAGTAGGCATAGGCTCCCCCGTAACGTGGATATCGGCTATAGAGCCTGCGAAGTAACAATATTTGAATTATCTTTTGATAACTGGTATAAATGAGCCTGAACCTGATGGTTTCTTTGGCATAGTACACTGTAAAAGTTTCTCCGAGTAAGGATTAAAGTTTACTGCAATATTTGCTATTGGGATTAATCTTGTCTCTACTGAGATAAGGCTAATCCGAATTAGAAATAAGATTATCTTTTTAGAGACAAGATTAATCCCAGTAGCAAATACTGCACGATTTTTTTGTTACCGTGGAATGTTGATTCCTTTCTTTGTATTTGCTTTTTGCCAACATTTCCATCTTTTCAGAGCTAGCCTGTGGGGCTGTACCATGGTTCGCACGAAACGGAAAAGCGAGGACGTCTTTCTTAAAATCTTATTGTGTATGAGCGTAGTGGTAATCCTACTCACCGGATATGTATCTTCAGCCGAGCCACAAAGCATGGATGTGATGGATTTGGACTTCCTGGAGCCTGGAGAACCTCATGATGATAAAAGGCTACCGACGTAAGTTTCTTTAGTCAGGATGGATTTATGGAAATCTTTTGTTTGGATTCCAAGGAAAGGAAGTCGAGGTGAACCGTGACTCGCGGTAACTCATCCGAATCGGCGGGCAGGGGGAAGGGCTGTACGTTGTACCAGCTGGCTTTTCAAGGAGAATAAAAACAACAGAATCCATAGAACCTTGAAAAGCAGGTCATTGAATTTAAAAACTTTGAACCGGGTTGTTTACCTTTAGCAATTTCCTGGCAGCACATGGCAGTCCATGGCAGCACAACCAGTTCCTAAGATACTACCCACACGGGCAAAAGAAGTTTTGTCCCCCTCCTTTGTGAAATTTCAGTGCGAAATTTTAAGTAAAATCCTTTTCCTTTTCGGGATCCCAAAACGTAAGTGGAGGGATACCTATGACATCGCAAAAGTTGTCCGTCTGTCAGCACGATAACTCTCGAAGGGAATGAGATATTTTGATGAAACTTGGTGTAAGGATTGTTTGTGTCAAGAGTAAGGTCGAGTTCGTAGATGGGCTTTCTAGCCCTATATTTAGGGGTGGGGGTTTAAATTAAGGGGCAAGCAAAATATTTTTAAACAGCTAATGGGACAGTCGATTATGAAGTAAGGTTACATGCCGAACACGATCGTGGAAACCATTTTCTCGCCGGACAAGTAATCCGCCCGAAATCCGGCCAAAACCGGAAAGTTTGTTAAAAGTAAAAGTTTTTTTTGAAGTTGATTGCATGTTCGATTTAGGGGTAAGAAGACATTCTGAACATGATAGTGAAAACCATTTTTTCACCGGGTAAGTAGTTCGGCCGGAATCCGGCCAAAACCGGAAAATTGTTAAAAGTATTTAGGGGTAAGAAGAGATGCTGAGTCCGTGTGTGACAGTTTTTGTTGTACCCGGACATATAGTTCGCCCGGAATCCGGCTGGAAAGGGAAAATTTATTTAAGTTAAATTTTAATTGGAAGTTGATTAGATGTTCGACATAGGGGAAAGAAGAAACGCTGAGCGAGACGCTGAGTTCGATTTAGCTTCTTCTTTTTTTTTGCCGGAGAGGTAGTTCCGGAATTCGGCTGAAACCGGGAAATTCGCAGAAGTAAGGCGGGAAGTTTTCGTCAAAATAGATATGACTTATAGGGGTAAACACAAACATGCTGAATCCATATCTGAACTTGGTTTTCTCAGATGATTAGCTTTTTGGCCTTAATCTGGTTCTGAATTTTAATAGTAAAAATGTTCAAGGAGTCTGACGACGACTGGATCTGGCGTAGACAAGACCCAATTTTCTGGATCAAAAATTGAATTTTTGGTATCCCATCGAAACCGTTGGTCTTGTTTGTGTTGATTTTTGAAGTTTAGCGTATAAATTTGTTGCCATTTTGTTGTTGTGCAATTCATAAAATTTTTACTACGTTAAAGCACAATTGTATATAATTAATTTTGACGAGAGGCACTTGTCCTTCGGCCAACTGCCATATAGCGATCGCAGTTTGTGTCCGTCCGTTTGTCGGTCGGTCGGTCCAGGTTTTGCTAGTTCGGGCACTTCCACATAAGCTAGGAAGATGAAACTTTGCAGGAATATCAGTGACCCCAAATAATTAAGTTGGAAATAGTCACTTCCCCGGTCTGAGCATCTGGGGGTGGAGGGAGGGGGAATCCAATCTGGAAAAGTTAGGTATTTGTTATTTGCGACCTCGTGACGAGATCTTAATGAAACTTGATACATAGAAAGACCTCATGTCTCAGACGTCCCATTTTAAATCCGGACTGGATCCGGTGACATTGGGGGGAGTTGGAGTGGGGGAAACGCTTAGAGTGGAGAGATTGGGATGAAACTTGGTGCAAAGCACAAGCACGAGTCCTAGATACGTGACTGACATAGCCGGACCGGATCCACTCACTGTGGGGGAGTTGGGGGGGGGGGGGATCTGACTGCTGGTGATCCCGCGAGTTCGGTACTTCCTGATGTGCGAGGAAGATGAAACTTGGCAGGCAGGCAAAGGATCCGAACAGATTGACTTGTGCATAATCGTTTCCTCGTTACGACGGTCTGGTGGGGGGGGGGGCGTGGAGGAAGGGGGAATCCGGAAAAGTTAGGTATTTTTAACTTACGAACGGGTGAACGGACCTTAATGAAACTTGATATATAGAAATACCTCGTGTCTCAGACGCCCCATTTTAAATATGGAGCGGATCCGATGACATTGGGGGAGGGGAGTTGGAGGGGAAACCGAAAATCCTGGGAAACGCTTAGAATGGAGGGTTCGGGATGGTTGGTGGGAAGAGTAAGCACAAGTCCTAGATACGTGAATGACATATACGGACCGGATCCGGTCACAGTGGGGGAGTCAGGGGAGGGGGCAAATTTCTAGTGATCTCGCGAGTTCGGTACTTCCTGATGAGCTAGGACGATGAAACTTGGCAGGCTTGTCAGGGACCCGAACAGATTGACTTGATAAATTAGTCTCCACGATCCGATCATCGTCGGGGGAGTGGAGGGATGGGTAATCCGGAAAATTGAGTAGTGTGTGCTAAGATATTGAGCGGGTGATCGGATTTAAATGAAACTTGATATTTAGAAATACCTCATGCATCAGACGTCCCATTTTAAATCCGGACTGGATCTGGTGACATCGAGGAGAGTTGGAGGGGGACCGAAAAATGGAAATGGAAACTTGGTGGGAAGAACAAGCATTAGCCCTAGATACATAATTGACAGAACCAGATCGTGTCGGGGATCTGTTGGGGGAGTCGGAGGGGATTTCCCGGAATTCCGGTAATCGCGAGTTAGGATGCTTCCACATGCGCTAAGGGCAATAAATCTTGGAAGACATGTTAGTGATCCGACCAAATAGACTTAAGGACCCGAAACTATGCCCTAGGAAGACTTCTATTCTTGGATCAGACCATTTTCGGGGAATTAAGAGGGGGGAATCCGGAAATTATTGACTTCCATAGGTTGCGACAGATGGTCCGATTCAAGTGAAACTTTATGGGTGATAAGAACTGATGACCTAGATGTGTAAAGCATGTGCCCGAACCCTATGCGGCCATGGTTGAGGGAATTGGGGGGGGGGTGGCAAAAACTTTGACATGCACGAAAACCAAACGGATGGGCCGAAAGGGATGCAAGTTGGACAGTACCAAGTTTATTATTAGATTTGTCATTTGGCGTCCGAACGAGATCCGACCAAAGTATGTGGAGGATGAAGTGGGAACCGTAAATTTGAAGATATGCTGCGGTTCAAGTTAAACTTGATGTACGGGAAGAAAGATGTTAGAGATGCGAAGTTTATTCGTCCGAGTCGTATTCGGCCACCATGGGGGGAGTCACGGAAATGTTGTGGCTCGCATAGGAGTTAAACGAGTTGAGTGATTTGAATGAAACTTGGAAAGGAGAGAGGTCGTATGCGTTAGATGGCATATTTTAGTGTCCGGACCGGATCCGAGCACGGAGGGGAGGGGTATCGGAAATTCCGGAAAAATGCTCGGATTTACTTTCTCGCTTCTCACACCACCTGCTCGTAACAAGTGCCATATGAGCTCGTAGCTCTTATTGTTAATACCGTAAGGAATGTTTTGAAGAATAAAGACTGATTGATTGAACCGGCACCGTTCACTTCCACAACGAGTGCGACGGTGTAGTCTTAGGGTAGCGTTTTAGGCGCCGGGTAACGGGGTAAGTAAGTGTGGTGGTAGACTATAGGCTTTAGGTTAACATACAAATAGTTTTATTTCAGACTTATTCTGTATAATGTAACTCCCAATCCGGGTAAATGCAATCACTGTTGATAATAACGACAGTCTAAATAATGAAATAACTGGTAAGTAACGTATGACGAGTAAACAATGAAAGACCCAGCGCTAAAAGTGAGTCTTCACCTTCCGGAATCTGGGTTCCCAGATTTTCAGAGATTTTTGTTGAATTTCTTCTGCGATATTTAATTCTGGAAATCTGGAAGTTCAAAAGCCCCTTTTTTCCGGATTATTTTGACATACTTTTGAACCGGTTAATATTCCAGATACAATTTATAGAAGACGTCAAAAATAATCTCGAAGCCCAGATTCCGGAAGTTCCGGGAGGTGAAGACCGGCTCTAAGACTGGGACGAGCTTATATACTCTGTTTCGCACGAGTGAAGGTTCCATATCGAGGCTTAAATCAAGGCTTGATTCATACTGTATTTAATGCTCATGCTGCAACTTACGTCTCTTGAATTTAACTCTGAATCATCACTTGTGCAATTAAAGACTAGAACTACTGAAGGATTATATTTCCATCGCTATATACGTAGAGATAGTTCGGGATCGACTAAAACCATGAAGGGAAGGAAATTCGAGAAAAGCAGGAAGGCATACTAAAACCAGGAAGGGCATACTAAAACGAGGAAGGATATTTCCAGAATTCAAGGCTGCGAAAAACTCAAAAGCTGCACCGTCCCCTTCCTCTGTTTAGTATTCTTCGAGGGGTCGGCAACTTTTCAAACCTAAAGTTCACCATCCCTTCCTCGTTATAGAATGTTATAGTTGCTGACCCCTCGCTGGACTCGGAAGATTTTAGTCACCTTCCGTCAGAACGAGAAATGAAAAGGTGAATTACAATTTGTATAGTTGCCGACCCTTGACTGAACTTAATGCCTACCCTTGTCAGGATACTAAACCGAGGAAGGGATGGTGCACTTTGAATGTGGAAACTTGCCGACCCCTCGAAGAATACTAAATAGAGGAAGGGAACAATTCTGGCGACAGCCTTCCTCGTTTTAGTATGCCCTTCCTGGTTTTAGTATGCTTTCCTGCTTTTCTCGCGTTCCCTTCCCTTCCTGGTTTTAGTCGGTCCCAGATAGTTCGACGCTTGACGTAGAGACCGACACAGCACACCTATCGATTTGCAAGTTGAAGCCTTGTTCTTGCATTTATACTTTATCCTTGAAGTGAAATAGACATTCTCTAGCACTTTCGTGATATCTGAGATCTTGTTCTATTTCGTTTGTGTTGTACTTTTTAGTATTCATGTCATGTTCCAGGTTTTCCGAGACTGAAACAGACAAGAAGATACTAGATGGCATGCTAAGTCGTGACAAATATGACAATCGGATCATTCCCCCCAGTAAAGGTACGTGACTCAGTTTTTATTTAGAATATATCTTAGTTTATTCCACCAAGGAAGCGTATCAACAATGAAGAAAGAATAACAAGAAAAAAAAGAACCAAATGCATTACCAACTACAACTACTGAAAGCATCCCTGTTCAGCTCCACCCAGCGTTGTACAGAGATATGTAGCCGCATTGAGGAGAGGCGTAAAAGGCCAGAGGCCAAAAGCGACGCGGCCAGTCTCCTCGTCAAGGAATGTCTCCCTTTTGCTGCACCTACAAAAAAGGTTGGAAACGCGGGTTAGAATTCCATACAGAAATCGAAATATTGTTTTTTACACACCTCAAATTGGGCATAGTCTTTAAAGCACAACCCGTTAATTTGGTAAATATCGTGTTCCGTAGATACCAATACTTGCCCCTTGAAATTAGCTATTTTCTTGTTTTGATTGTCGACTCTGCTCCCACTGTTCAAAGTGGAGGCCGGACGTAGAATAGTATATTCTAACCGGCTTTCAAGCAAACGAAGAGGTTAAGTATTGGAAGGCTGCTTGACTGGCAAGCTCTGCTCGGCCGTAAAAGCTTTTAAAATCATGCCACATAACTCCATAAGGAGCTAGGGGTAATATAACAAGAGCTGGAAGCTCATATGGCACTTGCAAGGCTGGGTCAGAGGATGAAAGTAGGAATTCGTCAACTCGTGGGTTTATTGTGATTATTTGAAAGCAAAACCCTTGAGATAAGAATGATCATGGGTCAGGAATGATCAGGGGTTAATATGTACGTACGAAATTGGGGTTTCGGGTTTAGAAATATATGGAGTGATTATGGAAGTAGGTTGCGTTACTATATTATAGATAAGACATGTCCTTTGAAGTGCACATCTTAACCGCAAATAAAGTGAAAACAAACTATTGGCCAAATGATACATTCCATGATCTGCGAGGGACCACAGTTATTTTTTGTCAAGGGTAATTATTAGTAAATTCCTTAAAATACAAACAGTTATTTTGAGCAAAACATACATTTTGATGATCGCGATGAGAGTATCGTCATTTTCGCCGAAGAGTTTTGATTAAAGAGGAATTTCTAGCGCTGTTAAAGTGCGTATCATCACAGCAAAAAATAAAATACTTTTTACCAAACGATGCATTCTCGGGATTTCCAAGAAACTATGATCATTCTTATCTCAAGGGTTCTGCTGACAAATCTCACAACAAACCCACGAATTGGAAAATTCTTACTTTCATCCTGTGATCCAGCATTCAAAGTGCCATATGAGCTTCTAGCTCTTGCTTTCATTTATTTTGAATAGAAGTGATATAGTTCAACCTTTAAGTTTCGATCAAAGCTAAATTTTTCACAGAAAATCGGTCTTTCAACTTCATTCTCCTACGAGGTCGGCAGTTTGTTCGGAATCCGACGGAACCGGAAATTCATTAGTTCTAATAATCTCTTTGTCCAGCTGCTTCTGTTGGTATAAAGATAATAAGAAGGAATCTATTTATCTATTTAGTTTACTGCCGGGTAAATGGTGCTATTAAATCCGTCGTAAACTTGGAATTTCGGAAAAAAAATCCACCGATAGAGTTTCTAATGTGGTACGTTTATGAAAGACATGTCAGCCAGCCTTGACACTTCAGTCGTAATCCGGGGGGAGGGGGGGAGGGAGATCTTAAAGGGAAGAAATTGATGCCAGCCGGTAGGGAGGATTGCTGGAAAACATAATTATACCGTCTGTTTTTGCAAACACCAGCCAACATTATCACTTTTTGCACCGACGGGTCCATACTTCGCCCGCTTATCAACTATTCAGTGCGTTCGATAGTAATCAATGAGCTTCGTGAGCACACCTTTTAGTGAGTGCACTAAAAATTGTATTCAATTGGCTGCTGGACTCGAAATGGGGAGGAGTCAAGGGACGACACGTGACAGTTTGTAGTTAAGCCCCGCCCTGTGGGAGCGATGGATATTCAAGCACAAATGATATAAAAGCGTCAAATGAAATTGTTGGAGGAAATATACACTTTAAACTATTTAGGTGTTTTTCTTTACTTTTTGGGGAATCGCGTAATGTAAGTGGAAAACCTATGACTTGGTAGAAGTCTGCCTGTCCGTCCGTCCGTAAGCACGATAGCTCTCGAAGGGAATGAGATATTTTGATGAAACTTGGTGTGAAGATTCTTTGGGTCAAGGGACAGGTCGTGTTCGTAGACGGGTTAAGTAGCCTTATATTTAGGGGTGGGGGGTCGAATTCAGGGGCGAAAAAAATATTTTTAACAGCTAATGTGACATGCGGAACACTTCTATATGAAAACTATTTTTCGCCGGACAGTTAGTTCGCCCTGAATCGGGCCAAAACCGGAAAGTTGTTAAAAGTAAAAGTTTCATTTTTTTTAAGGGTAAGAAAACATGCTGAATCCATATATGACAATCATTTTTTACCCGGACATGTAGTTCGCCCGGAATCCGGCCTAATCTTTAAAATATTGAAACTTTTATCAATAGTTGATAGAGATTCGATGTACTGGTAAGGAGGCATGCTGAATCCGAATATGAAAATTATTTTCTCGACAGACATATAGTTGTCCCGACATCAGGCTCAAAGCGGGAAACTGCCAGAAGGAACGCAAGAAGTTCTGATCAGTTTCGTGAAAGTAGATATGACGCATAGGGGTAAAAATGCATGCTGAATCCGTATCTGAACTTGGTTTTCTCAGATTATAACATCGAAACCTTTGGTTTTGTTATTCGCTAACAAAAAAAATTTTCTCTTTGTTTATTCTGCAAGGGTCTGTTTTGACAGCGCCCACCCGGGTTTCACCACTTGATGCTCCCACGGTCGTTCTCAGTCTTTTCGAACGAGTGCCTTTAGCAAGAAGCATCGGCTAAGCCAGTTGGAAGACTGTAGCGACTGTTAAAAAAAAACCACCAGTTACAGCACCTTGCTTACATTGCCAATATCTGAAGTCACCTCATATCATTCTTCTTTCAGAAAGTAAGTCACTAAATAAGAATCTAATGAGTTATTAATTTCAGGTCCAGTGATAGTCAACGTAAGCGTTCTACTCCTAAGCTTGGCGTCGCCGGATGAATCCAGTCTTGTAAGTCTTAATTAATAGGCCTATGTGGCTTACCATCGAGCTGATGGCAAATAGCCTAATAAAAAGGTCATAGTTGACAATCAGGGACGGAACCATTTCTTTGTGTCGGCAAGAGGGGGGGGGGGGGGCTGATTTTGAACACGATCCGGTAGTTATGTGCAGGAGTGGCCCGAAGGGGGTGATCCACCCGCCCTGCCTTTTGCGAAGTCGTACCAATCGTTTATTTTGGCCTCGCCGCCGGGCATTCATTTTAAACAAAAACAATCCGAATCGCTTAAAAAATAAAATTTAGTTTTGGCTCTGCACAGCTTTAGTCGTAAGCCGGTCCCTAAAGACAGTTTTAGTCGTAAGGTCTCATAACCTCGATAGGTCGGATACATGATTCATGGGGGCAGCAATACGGCTCCCTGTTCTACTCCCATGTGACTTAGGTATTTCAGATTTTAGCCTGTCAAAATTATAAAAGGTTAGTTGTTAAAGTGAAGTCTGACTGGGTAACATTGCTATTCCTTATAGACCAAAAGTGAGAGACAAGGTTATGTGTATAGATTGTTGGTCAAACTTTGACTACGAGTGAAAAAAAGAAGGAATATAATTTTTAAACAAAAAGGAAAAGCCATCAGGAATCAAATGACAGGTGACCCGCGAAACATGTGTGCCCAGAACAGACGGAAAAATGTCGGATTACAAAGCGAGGTTGAGGTGGGAACAACGCTTGAAAAGGGCAAGGAAGATTTTAATATACACCCGAACTTCGTTTCCCAGGACAGGAGGGGTTCTGCAGACGCTGGAATATCTCATTTTAGTTGGAAGGAAAATTTGTGGCCTCTAAGCTAGCAGAGGCGTTACTATCTAAAATGTTTTTATTTGGTGGGGGAGGGTAGCAAGGTATTTACCGACTGGCTGGTAATTGTACCGACTTTTTTGCGGAAAAACGACTGTTTTGACGAAAAAACGACTGATTTTAAGAAAAACCGCCCATTACTTACGAAAAACCGACTGTTTGGAGAAAAATCGACTGTTTCCGAAAAAAAATTGACTACTTTTACGAAAAATCGCGGCGCTTCGTGCCGATTCAGCCGTTTTTTTTTGTACCGACTAGCCGACAACATTGAGGGAGGGGGCGTCCCCCCCCCCCAAACGTGAAGCCCCTGTATCTAGTGTTAAAGCACATCTAAAAAGCCTTCCTAAAGTTCAGGACACTCAGACACTCAAAAATGATTTTTTTACGTTAAAGTTATTCTAAAAGCGAACTTCTCGTTCTTCATTTGCTGTGCATAGCAATTCTGTCGCGTATTGAATCTCGGACCTAATTTTGTGGTAAGGTCGCAGATGAAGATTGAAGCAGATATAAACCTTTCTGATATGCTTGAATAAGCTGCATTGGGGACTGTTATACTGTTTCTCTCGAGCGAAAGAAGAAATTTTGTTAAGTTGCAATTTTTCAGATGTACACTATAAAAAAAAAATCTTACAGTATTTGCTACTGGACTAATCTTGTCTTTATTGAGATAAGATTAACCCTAATTCGGATTGATTTTATCCGAATAGAGATAAGATTAACCCTGATTCGGATTGATTTTATCCGAATAGAGATAAGATTAATCCTAGTAGCAAATACTGCACCCTTATTCGGAGAAACTTTTTACAGTATAGTTCACTGTAGCTTTACCTGTTTTAGTTTTCTTCATGAAACAGGTGTCATGTACAGGTGTCCAATGACAAATAAAACGGCACACGGTACTTTCATAATGAAATAAAACCACATCAAAACTACAGTGAAACTACACCCGGAAAAAAACGCAACTCAAAGTCTCGTCGGCGAACCGGTGTCTTTTCCTATCTGTAAACTTCTGTGGGGCGAAGACCAAAAGTTTGTTACGACTGTAAACCCGGATTTTTTTTAAATGCACTGGCAAACCTATTTGCAGGGACAGTTTGAAGGGGGGAGGGGGTGACATACTCCCCCACCCCATGCTCCAGAGAATCTACTATCAGTCTTATGTTTTGAGCTTTTCAGAATGACATACAGGCAGTTACAAAACGTGAGTTTCCCCACAAATCACATTTTTAGTCGTATGGCTATGAAGAGATTTCTAATTGTTTGTTTTCAGATTTAGAGCTGTGTTTTCTGGGTTTTCCAGAATGAAAGTCGTATACTTGGCTTACGAGAATGACATCAACCACGAATTTCGCCTGAAAAGACCCGTTTCTTGTCATACTTCACGAAGGGATTTTCTAGTCTTAAATTAGAGACAGTCGGAAGTTTTGAACTTGTCAGATAAAGGAGACAAAACAGTTAGCCAATCGTGAACTTCGCCTTCAAATAACCTGCTTCTGGTCATATTGTTTCATAGAGATCTTAGTAGTATGTTTTAAGCTTGTCAGATTCAGTCTTGTGTTCTCAGTTTGTCAGAATCACGGTCGTATGAAACTTGCCAGAATCAACCGCGATTTTCCCTGAAAATGACCCGTTTCTTGTCGTATTTTACGAAGAGAGTTGTAAGTTTTGAGCTTGCCATAGAGTTAGGTGAATTTCGACCACAATATATTTCTGACCGTATGGTTGTAGATTTTCTATAAGTCATTACATTACGAAATATCTTGTCTTTGAGCTTGTTAGAATGACAGTAGTATATTTCGAACTTATCAGAGGGACATAAATGCTATACCAAATCCTGATTTTCATTCTGTGGCGCTGAAAAAAGGGTGATTTTCAAAAATTTCGCCGGCGGCGGAACGTTTCAACATTATCCTATCTAGTTTTGTGCAGAAACCTCTTGAACTTAAAAAGAAACAGGTTTTTTTTTTCTTAAATAGCTTGCGAGCATTGTGTGAGCACTGTAGGACGGGCCTGATGATTGCACGATTTTTTTGTAGTCTAAATTCAAAGTGGAAGCACTACCACGTAGCAAACTTCCGGGAAATTATCCCACTCCGTTTGCGAGTTATCGGGGCACGGACAGATATGTGATATCGGAGGCAGCCTTTAAAATGTTTAGCAAAATTTTACTGCGCCGTCTTTCATAGTAGCTTACTCGCTATCTGGTTGAACGGCCGTAATGTAGGTGAGGTGTTAGGCCTAAGATTTCAGCCTCCTTAAAGGACCCCTCTTGCTTATTCTGCCTTTTATAATATACTTAGCTCCCATATGGAATTGTAAGCTTCTACAATCCCCACCTTTCTCCATCGTTTCGTTTCGTAACTACGAAGTTTTAGCGCTTTTTCGTCCTTGCCGAGTTTTCCCGTTAGCCAACGAAAAGTTTGCTGGAATCTTCAACGTCCGCTACAACTCTTTTACACTTAAGGATGTGATAATCTTCTCTTTATTACTTCTTTTATTTGCTTAATTTTCCCACTTTTTCGCTAAGGTATGTTCAGTTTTCAAATGTTTTGCGCCCAGCTGCCGCGTCGGAGAGCAGGAAGGCTGGATATAGTCGACAAGCGCTAATCAGAGAATCGCTAGTTTTATGTGGAAAGTAATGATATTTCCAAAAACTTTTTTTTCTGATTCATTTCAGAGGGAAAAGATCATTTCTAGTAAGAGTTGTGCTTTAAAAGCTAGAAATGCCAGAAAAGGGTCGGATCGGATTACAAAAAAATTGCCTGCGGCGGTGAGTTTAAATTTGTCTTGGATACATACGGTAAAAGCTGCTTGGAATCTGAATGACCTTGAAGCAAGAGTTTGTGTGGGAAGTAGTCAAATATTGACGAATAAAGGCCGATTTAACAAATTTTGCCTGCGGCTCTTTCGTAGTTCTACCCTATTTCTATCTAGTTGAAGTTTTCATCTTTTATGTGCGGTTTTTAGCTTGAGATTTGGGGTCTAAGCTACGTTAAAAGGTAGAAGTAGTAAAGGAGTAGTTGAATTTTTCTCGGATTGAAAAAATTTCGCCTGCGGCGCTCACTTTACTTTTTCTTGAGTAGACATGTCAGAAGCTGGTGCCGTGGCTCGTCTTCTCTCCAGGAAAATTTGATGTGAGTTTGATTTCTGAGGAAGTGTGTTTTGAACGTGAAAATTACTTTTTTGCTATTAGTTCGGAACAGATCTACTTTGTTATCGATGGGCACTATTTTGTCACTTTTTTCGATCGACAGACTCATGGTTTCATAGCTATTCTTTACTTTTCATTGGGATCGTAAAAAGACGCTCTGCTCCTCGGCGTTTACGTCCGTAAATCCAGATTTTTTTTAATGTACTTGCAAACCTGTTTTCCTCGTTTTGTTTCTGAATAAGCGTGTCTTGAACGTGAAAATTACTTTTGCTATTAATTCGTAACAAATCTACTTCGTGTCTGCTTTAAATGTTCCTTCAGCCAAGCTGACTGCGAGTGTTCGGGTCCCTGATATGCCTACCAAATTGCATCGTCCTAGTACCGAACTCGCGGGATCACCGAATTCCGCCCCCCTTATCCCCCCACAGTGCCCGAATCCGGTCAGGTTATGTCAGTGATGTATCTAGGACTTGTGCTTGTTCTTCCCACCAAGTTTCGTCCCGATCCCTCCACTCTAAGTGTTTCCCAAGATTTCCGGTTCCCCCCAAATTCACCGGATCCTGTCCGGATTTTAAGTAGGTCGTCTGAGGCACGAGATCTCTCCAAATACCAAATTTCATTGCTATCCGTTCACCCGTTCAAAAGTTATAAATTACTCAAGATTCCGGATTCCCCCTCCCTCCACTCCCCCAATGATGGTCGGATCGGAGAAATGACTATTTTCAACTTTTCATTTGGGGTCCCTGATATGTCTTCCAAGTTTCATGGCCTTAGCTTATGTAGAAGTGCCGAACTAGCAAAACCCAGACCGACGGACGGACAGAAATTGCGATCGCTATATGGCACTTGACCGAAGGGCAAGTGCTATAAAACGAACTTGTGGGAAAAAATAAAGCTCTAATAAAATTCAGTTGACTTATCCATTTTTCAGCATCAAAATGTGTCTGGTATGGCCACTATTTTGTATTTCTATTTGACGGACATATTTGTGATTTCATAGCAATTTTTTCCTTTTCAATGGAATCGCGAAAAGACGCTCTGCTCCTCGGCGTTTCACAAAATTTCGTCTGTGTCGCATTTCATAGTATTCTCTATTTGAAGGAACGGTGTGTCATTTACTTGGCGATTTGGCTTGGAATTTTTTCCTTCCTAACATGCTCGTACATCCAAAGAGCATGCCATCGTTTGCGAGGGGATCAGGAGACCAAGTTGGTCAATATAGAAAGCTTTTGTGTGTTTTGTGTTCTCTTTCATTTGTTCTCTTTCATATTTTTTGGGATCCCAAAACGTAAATGGAGGGATATGACTTCGTAAAGTTTCCCGTCTGTCCGTCCGTCCGTCCGTCTGTTTTTAAGAACGATAACACTCGAAGAGAATTAGATATTTTGTTCAAACTTGGTGTGAGGGCTCTTTGATTCAAAGGACAGGTCAAGTTCGTAGATTGGCTCGGTAGCTCGATATTTACGGGGGAGGGAGGGAGTTCAAATTATGGGGCCATCAAAATATTTTTTAAAGTTAATGAGATAGTCGATATTGGGGAAGCAGGCATGCTGAATCTGTACATGATAATATTTTTCACCGGACAAATGTTACCCGGAATCAGCCCAAAACCAAAAAATTGGTTAAAAGTAAAAACTTTACTTGAAGTCTATTGGAGGCTCGATAGAGGGGTAAGGAGACATGCTGAATCCGTATATGCAAATTATTTTTATTATTATTATTTTAATTATTACAGTTCGCCCAAATCTGGCCGAAACTGAAAATTTATTAAAAGCAAAGATTTTACTTGAAGTTGATTAGAGATTCGGTACACGGGTAAGGAGACGTGCTGAATCCATACATGCAATTATTTTCATTCCGAACATGCAATTCGCCCGGAATCTGGCCAAGTTCGGAAAATGTGTTGAAAGTAAAATTTCTATCTAAAGTTGATTAGAGGTTCGGTGTAGAGGTAAAGAGACATCCTGAATCTGTGTAAAAAAAAAGTATTTTCTCGCCGGACAAATAGTTCGCCGGGAATCCGTGCAAAACCAGAAAATTTGCTAAAAGTAATAGTTTTGTCTCAAGTTGAGCTATCTGGCCGGAATTTTTCAGTAGAACAACGGTATCATTTATGTTTATTTTCTAACGGCTGAGTATTGATAAATGGTAAAATGTTTAAGGAGTCTGACGAAGACCAGATCTCTAAAAGCCCCGATTTTCTCATTTTGGGATCTCATCGATACCTCTGGTCTTGTTAAAAATGGCGGATTACAAATAAATTACGTACTTACTTTAAAAAAAAAGTCGCAGTAAGCTTAATGAATCGTGAAGACTTCTAGGCGTACGATGAATTTACCTCCAAAGTTTTTGAAAATCTGCATCCATGCCAGAGCTAATTCCATCCTTTTGCTAGATAAATTTGAATTTAGAATTTTTGGTAGGCATAGCAAAGGCTCAGATATAATTTAAATTACCCACTTTGCAAATCGGATGAACAGGATAGTATGGACGAATTTCTAAACCGATGCCAGGAGCTTTTGGAGTTAACGGTACCAATTTAAAAGGGTAATCATCTTCGTCTTTCCGATTTCCTGATAAGTACAAGAGATATAACGAATAGAAACAAGACCGAAGGTATCAATGGGATCCCAAAAATCTAATATTTGATCTAGATAACTGGGTCTTGTCTTCGCCAGATCCAGTCTTTGCCAGGCTAATCATCAGAGAAAACCAAGTTCAGATATACCTCTGTAAGCCGTATCTATTTTGACAGTATTGATCGAAACTTCCAGCTGTACTTCTGCCAAATTTTTGGTTTCGGCCGAATTCCGAGCGAACTACTTGTCCAGCAAAAAAAGAAAACTCAGAATTGAATTCAGCGTATCTCCTTATGCCTATACAGAACATCTAATCAATCTCAAATAAGACTTTAACTTGTAACAAAAATCCGGTTACAACCGGATTCCGGACGAATTATATGTCCGGTTAAAAAATAATTGTCATATACAGACTCAGCGTCTCTTCTTTACCCCCTAACCAATTTCAAATAAGACTTTTACTTTAAAAAAAAATTTCCGGTTGTGGCCGGATTCCAGGCGAAGAAAAGAAGAAAAGGGTAGAAAATGCTTTTCACATGAGTGTTCAGCATGTCTACTTACCCCTGAATCGAACATTCAATCAACTTACAATGAAACTTTTACTTTTAACTAACTTTCCGGTTTTTGCCGGATTCCAGACAAAATACTTCCGGATTCCGGGCGAACTACTTGTCGGACGAGAAAATGTTTTGCATATTCTTGTTCAGCACTGTGTTCTTACCCGGTTATCGTTACTATCACATTAGCTGTTTAAAAATGTTTTGTTTGCCCCTTAATTTGAACCCCCTCCCCCATCCCTAAATGTAGGGCTGCAAAGCCCATCTACGAAGTTGACCTTACCCTTGACCAAAAGAATCCTCACACAAAGTTTCATCAAAATTTCTCATTTCCTTCGAGAGTTATCGAGCTAACAAACGGACAGACGGACAACTTTTACGATGTCATAGGTATCCCTCCACTTACGTTTTGGGATCCCAGAAAGTGATCGACTTACGTTGGTATAGGTCCCATAGCCACTTGGAAGTATTGGATATTTTCTACGCGTTTTTTGTTTTATTTTGTAGATAGCCGCTGGGATTGGGAATTCTTCTTATAATTGATATTATTATCTTTGGCAATAATTATTCAAAAGAGCGATATGTTTTTATTTTTCTTTCGACATGTTTTTTTTTTTGTCAAACTATAGCTGTTTTTTTTTAAAGTCGAGCGTTTACTCCAGTTACGATTTTGAAGGATGCAGACCCTCTTTCAAGGGTAGGCTGTGACTTCATAGTTTGCTCAGATCTGTAGGCTTTACGCATCATCCCAGGTTTTTTGGGGATCCCAAAACGTAAGTGGAGGGATACCTATGACATCGCAAAAGTTGTCCGTCCGTCTGTTAGCACGATAACTCTCGAAGGGGTCGAGATATTTTGATCAAACTTGGGATGAGGACTCTTTAGGTCAAGTTCGAAGATGGGCTATGTAGCTCTATATTTAGGAGCGGGGGAAGAGTTTGAAATAAAGGGGAACAATTTTTTTTTAAAGCTAATGAAATAGTCGAATCAGGGGTAAGGAGACATCAACAAATTTTCTCGCCCGACAATTAGTTCGGCCGGAATCCCGCCAAAACCGGAGAATTTCTTTAAAGTTAATGTTTTATTAAAATTTGATAAGATGTTCGTTTGTGGGTAGGAAGAAATGCTGAATTCGCATATGATAGTCATTTTCTCACCGGACGTATAGATCGCTCGGAATCCGGCTGAAACCGGAAAATTTGTTAAAAGTAAAAGTTTAATCTGAAGTTGACTAGAGGTTGGATGTACGGGTAAGGAGACATGCTGAATTCGTTTTTGAGCTTTATTTTTTAGCCGGACAAGGGCAGGAGCTTTCGATCTGCTTCGTCAAAATATATATGACTTAAAGGGGTAAGTGCACATGCTGAATCAATATCTGAACTTGGTCGTCTCACATGATTAGCTTCTTCGCCTTAATCTGTTTCTAAATTTTAACAGTAAAAGTGTTCAAGGAGTCTGGCGAAGACTGGATCTGGCGAAGAAAAGTAATTGTCTGGATCAAATTTGAACTTTTGGGATCCCATCGAAACCTTCCGGTTTCCACGTGATATTAGAAAAGTTAAGCTATAATCTATCTCCCCCCACCCCTGTTTCTGATGCCGTTATCATTGTTCTGGCATGCAGCAATAAGCTTAATAGAAGAAGCAAAGAACGAGTGAGGTAGTAAACTACGGTGTATAAGCTATAAAACAAAATGGAAAGACTATAAAATGCTACTCAACTGGAAATAGGAAGAGGTAAAGAAATGAGCTCAGCGAGATTGGAGGCGGGCTGCAAGAAAAGGAACAAGGGGTGTTTCTGGGGTCTTTAGGATGTAAATTTAGCCGGAGGGGCAACACTACGCCAGGAGCAAAGTCTTGGCACGTGGCTTTTTCAGCGTTCACCTGTCACAAAGAGGCTACGTCGGCCTACCAGTCAAAAAGGGACATGCTAAAAGCTGTATCGGAATACTTTATATGACTAAGCCCGAAATACGCCAGTGAACCTCGGGAAGAACAAGAAACGTCACCCTTACGAAACTTCTAAAATTTGATTCATATTCTGTGCAAACCAATCAACAGCATTTGTTATCGTGACGTTTCTTCAGAGCAAAATAACACTAGGGAGTAGCGCCAATACCTATGCTCTACATGCTTTGCTAATGGGTAATACTCATGGCGCCGCCCATTTCGCTTGCGGTACAAACTTTCAGGTTCAGAAATTTCTTGTAATTTGCCAACATTCAACATTCTCAAAATTGCCAGCTTGAGCGGCTTGAGCCTGAAGAGGACCCTTGCCAAGAAGGGTCGAAATATAGCTCGAATAAAATGTAGCTGGCTTATCCGTTTTGCACCGTCAAATATGATTCGCAGTCAGCTTGGGCCGAAGGAACATCTATCGACCAAATAGATTTAACTATGATGCCAGTAACCGCCCCAAGAAAGGTACAAAAAAGCAACTGCAATTGGGCGCGTACATAAAACTCATTTCCTAACTAATAATTAACTAGAAACAAAACATAATAAAAAAAAAACACTAAAATAAAAAACAATAACCAATGTCTCATCAACTCGTTTAATAATAATGATGAGAAAAAAAGAAAAATAATAAGAAAATATGAAAAAAAGAAAAGAAAAAACAACTGTGAACCTTGGCCTAACAAATACTTCTTCAATTTATTTTTAAATAAACCCAGGTGCTCAGCCGCCCGAATGCTCTCCGGAACAGAGTTCTACACATTAGGCCCTGAAAATCTAGTAGGGAAGCCGGCCCTGGTTCCACTTCTAAGCGGGACGACGAAGTCACTAGCCTGACGCGTTTCATAATGATGCAAAGATCTATTGTCACTAAAATAATCACGAAAAACCTCTCGACTTGTATTATTCCAACATTGATAAGCAAAAAATTCCGATTTGGTACTCCCGTAGCTGTCCTACACTCAGCACTTGCAACTTTTTGAAGCAAGCTGCAGTGTTGTGTACACCTTCAACATATCCACCAATAAGACGCATCGCTTTATTTTGAAGAATCTGTACACGTTTACAATTCACACAAAATTGCTTGCCCATAACATGCAACCATACGAAATATATGGGTGAATCAAAGCGTGGTATAAAATTTTAAATTTACGTCTTTTTTTTTAATTTAAAGTCCACTGGATCAATCAGTAAGGTATGAAGTGGAAAGGCAATTAAAAAGCAAAATATTCAGAGCGTGTTCCACCCTTCTAACAATAGTTACTATTAGTTACTATTTCCGTTCCATCCTCACGAAAAGTTACTACGCTGACCGTTCCAACCTTGTCGGAATAGTAACTAATAGTTACTATTTGCTTACCATGCTCGGGAGCGTAGTAAGCGTAGTAACTACGCATCTCTGTAACGTGATTGGTCGGATTCGCCCCTGGCGTGAGATCCTACTGGAAAATAGAAAAATCGTTCCAGCCTTGACGGCAAAAAGCCAGAATTCGTGACGTCATGCGTAGTAACTACGGTAAGTAGGATGGAACACGCTCTCAGACGCGAAACTTGGGACCAGTCTCGATTTCAGTAAGATCCGTTCTTACTAGATCCGTTCGTTATGGGGGACTCCGGGACTCGAAACTTACGGCATTTGGCAACGTCATAGAAACTCCATCTAAACAAAAATAGAGGTTTTAACTATAGCAAGCCTGGATATGTTCCTACTTGATGGACATGCTTCTTGTCAGTGATACAGGCTGGGGGAGGGAGAAGAAGCATGTGTTACACTTTTGGATGTTTCTACTTAGCTATCAAAAGCATGGACAACAGGGCCCAACCAGCGCACGACGTTGTCCACTGCTTCCTTGCCAAAGATTGAAAATTAAGTGTCTTTTCTGTTTGTTTATGTGTTTTATTTATTTTCTTTCATTTACTTCGCCTTTTCAAATGGCGGGTTATAAATAAATTACTTACTTACTTACTTATATTCGATAGTGCAAAACGGATACGTCAGCTGAATTTTACTAGAGCTATGATGATGATGATGATGATGATATATTTATTACCCATTTGTATGACAAAAAATTCGTCCTAAATAAAGTATGAAAAGAAGAAGAAAGGAAAAGAAAAAATAAAACGACAACTGCAATTGATCTACATCAGCTAAATACACAAAGACTGAATTACAAAATAGCAAGATATAGACTGTGTCTAATGTCCAAGCCCGCCGCAAAACGATCACGCCGGTCTTTTATCGGTTGATTTGGATTTGCAATACCGTATTCTCTCGCAACGTGTGTATTTCTGATCCAGAGTGGCAATTTCAGTAAAAACCTAAAGCACTTAAAATAAATGGAACGGATGCATTTCTTATCAGTCGCTGTAAGGGCCAAAAGGGGGATACTGCTAGAAGATGGGGGGGGGGGGGGGGGGGGGGGGTTACAAATATCAAATAGAGGTGGGCCAGGATTTGGCGGTTATATTTCAATTTGCACGGTACAAGTACTCCATAAGCTTTGCGTGATCGAAGCGAAAACTGGCTAACAAGTCCATCTCGAGTGGACTCCATGAGCGTGTTCCACCCTACTTACGGTAGTTACTACGCATGACGTCACGAATTCTGGCTTTTTGCCGTCAAGGCTGGAACGATTTTTCTGTTTTCCATCAAGATATCACATCACGGGCGAATCCGACGAATCACGTTACAGAGATGCGTAGTTACTACGCTTACTACTCTCCCGATCATGGTAAGCAAATAGTAACTATTAGTTACTATTCCGAGAAGGTTGGAACGGTCAGCTTAGTACCTTTTCGTGAGGATGGAACGGAAATAGTAACTATTGTTAGAAGGGTGGAACACGCTCCATATCTCTACCAATAGGAAGCCCAAGGTGTGTGAGAGAATGTCGAGGACTCCACCTCTTGATCGCAGAGCTTAAATTTATCTACAACGTAAGATTTATAATCGCCACAGAATGTAAGTGCTTAACTTTTTTTTGTATTGAAAGACAGACCTGTAGTTTTGTATTCATCATTTAAAATCCGAAATTTTTTTTCAATCATAGAAGCTGCTCTAGTCAAATTTAACACGTCATCTTCATAATATATTTCGGCCTTTCTTGGCAAGGGTCCTCTTCAGGCTCAAAGCCGCTCAAGTTGGAAAAAAGGACCTGTGGGAAAACAAAAAAGAAGAAGCATAATCTTGAGTAGTTCCTTAGTTGTCGTCTAACCTATGAACAAATGTAGGAATATATAGCTATAGCTCAGCATCTTATTTTTCAACTTTATTTCTAATTTTTTCGCAATTTTCAGCAAATATACGCGATTTTCGAGATAAAATGGAGGTACTGGAATTTTACATCTAAAAAAATAAAAAAATAAGACTATAATTGCCAGCCGATTATTTGAGGCATGAAAGCCTGTCTTACACAGAAACCAATTCAGAGACAACAGTGAAGGGAGATATTGAACATATTTGCAGCGATTGCAGCCTTTGTGGCAAAACGAAGCTTTATGATCGATTTTACACGTCACCTTAACATTTAGCCTGTAGACCCGAAAAAAAGTCCCGCGTGCCCATGCAAGATGACGTGCACGAGTTTTCCATTTTTTCACATGGACGGTGAAAAAGTTGATGATCTTGTTGCAGGCAGTTGCAGTATAATCACAGCAAGTTTCACAGCGTCGATTAAATAGGTCTACACCTCTTTTACATTTCGTGTGATTTTTCATATTTGTCAAGAAAGGTACAATATCGTGAAAATTGTTCAGAACATATACACTTGCTCGCAAAGCAACCCATCTACCCCTAGCGCAGGAGGGGATGAATGCACGACTTATCCGTACCGTACTTTGGATAATTAAAAAATTTGATGTTTTTGCATATAATTATATTAGTATAATTTGAGCAGCTTTTGAAATTCACCTCGTCGATAAGGTGTACGATCCAATTTGTTTCATTTGATATGTAATTAGACTGAGGACATCATGGGACGTGTCATTACGTTATTTTTGGGATCCCATACCGTAAGTGGAGTAATACCTATGACTTCGCAAAAGTTGTCCGTCTGTCCGTCCGTCTGCCCGTCTGATGTCAGGACGATAACTCTCGAAGGGAATGAGATACTTTGATTAAACTTGGTGTGAGAATTCTTTGGGTCAAGGGAAATGTCGAGTTCATAGATGGACCCCATAGCTGTATATTTAGGGAGGGGAGGGAGGGGTTTCAAACTAAAAGGCGAACAAAATATTTCCTCAGAAGCTAAAAAGATAGTCCAGTAAGGGGTAAGAAGACATGCTGAAAACGGATAACGGGGAAACGGAAACAAAACCGGAAAGTTTGTTAAAAGTAAAAGTCTTATCTGAAGTTGCTTTGATGTCCGATTTAGGAGTAAAGAGACATGCTGAATCCAAATATGGAAATTATTTTCTCACATACAAGTAGCTCACCCAGAATCGGGCAAAAACCGGAAAATTTGTCAAAAATAGAAGTTTAACCTAAGTTCATTTAAGGTTCGATTCAAGGATAGGGAAACATGCTGAATCCGAATATGAAAATCATTTTCTCGCCGGACAAGTAAATCGCTCGAAATCCTGCCAAAACCGGAAAATGTGTTAAAAGTAAAATTTGTATATAAATTTCATTAGGTGTTCGATTATGATGAATTATACGTGACGAACATTTTCTACCTGCACGCATAGTTCGCCACGAATCCGGGTGAAATCGATTTTTTTTTTTAAGTTGAAGTTTTATCTGAAGTCGATTAGAGTTTCGGCAGAGGAGTATACGCTGAATCCTTTTTGAACTTCAATATTTTTAAGACAAGTAGTTCGCCCGGAATCCGGCCGAAACCGAAAATTTGGCAGAAGTAAGGCAGGAACTTTTGTCAGAGTCGAGATGACGCAGGCTATAGGGGTAAACACACATGCTGAATCCATATTTGAACTTACGTGATTACCATTTGCCTTAATCTGTTCCTAAATTGAATAATAAAGTGATCAAGGAGTCTGGCGAAGACTGGATCTCTACAAGACCCAATTGTCTGGATCAAATATTACATTTTTTGGATCCCATCGAAACCCGTGCTCTTGTTTGTCAAGACCAGTCCAGCACCCACTGACAAGATCAGTCAAGCAGAACATTGCAATCGAGTTAAATGGTTTTGGAATATTCAAGTTCATTAAATTTGATGGGAACAACGACGGCCCGGAGATTGAAATTTAGAAACCATGGGCGGAAAGAAACAAACTTTCTTGAATTTGGAAGTTCTGAGTGTGGGATAAGAAACACCTTTTTTATCATAGCTACTTCCCATACTTAATTCCCGATGAAAAATTTTCGAGAATTAGCCGTACGGAGTTCCACGAAAAAGTAGCATGCAGTAACTAGTGACTGTTGCCATTGCATTCTTCTACTAGCAAACTGGGTGCTATACTATTCCATACATAGGAATACATTGCAACTTTTTCGTACAGTTATAGAGTCGAAGAGTTTTTCGTCGGGTTTTCCTGTAGATGGTAGGTTTTCACTAGAAACAATCGTAGATTTTTTTTTGTATTTATTGACAGTTAGTACAAATTTTGAGCCCCATCCCACCAACTTCTTTCTAATCGGCATTATCTGTTTTTGTGGCAATTGCAGCTTCGCTCAAATGCCATATACCGATCACTTTTCGGTCGGTCGGTCCACTCATCTCGAGTTACGGCACTTCCAAATGTGCTAGGAAGATGAAAGTTGGTAGGCGTATTAGGGACCCCACAAAACTGACTTAGAAATTATCATTTTCTGATCCAACTACCGCGGGGGGAGTGGAGGGAGGGGGAATCCGGAATATTCATGTATGTATAACTTTTGAACGGGGAACAGGATCTTAATGAAACTTAATATTTGGAAAGACCTCCTGTCAAAGATGTCACACTTCAAGTCCGGAATGGATCCGGCTACTTTGGGGGGAGTTGGAGGGGGGAACCGTAAATCGGGTGACATATTCAAAGTGGATGGATCGGGGTGAAACTTGGTGGGAAGAAAAAGTACATGCCCTAGATATAGAGTTGACAAGACTGGACCGGATCCGAGCACTGTGGGGGGAGATGGAGGGAGGGTTGCGGCTTTCGGGTGATCCCGATGTAAAGTGCTTACACATGTGCTAGGACGATGAAACTTGGCAGGCGGATCAGAGACCCGACCAAAATAGTCACTTCCCCTTCCGACCATAGTGGGGGAGTGGAAGGAGGGTGAATCCGGAATATTGACGTATTTTTAACTTTTGAACGGGGAATCGGATTTTAATGAACTTGATGTTTTGAAAGACCTCGTGTCTCCGATGTCACATTTCAAGTCCGGAATCGATCCGGTGACTTTTGGGTTAGTTGGAGGGGGGAACCGGAAATAGTGTGAAATGTTCAGAGTGGACGGATCGGGATGAAACTTGGTGGGTAGAACAAACACAAGCCCTAAAATTATAGATGACAAGACCAGACCGGATCCGATCACTATGGGGGGAGTTGGAGGGAGGGTTCCAGAAATCCGGTGATCCCGACTTAAGATACTTACACGTGTGCTAAGACGATAAAACTTGGCAGGCATATTAGAGACCCGAACAAAATAGCTTGGAAATAGTCACTTCACCGATCCGACCACTGTGGGGGGAGTGGAGGAAGGGGAATCCAAAATGTTGACGTATTTATAGCTTTTGAACGGGGAACCGGATCTTAACGAAACTTGATATTTGGAAAAAATGTCACATTTCAAGTTTGGAACGGTTCTGGTTACTTTGGGGAGATGGAGGGGGGGTGGGACTGGAAATCGGGTGATATGTTCAGAGTGGACGGATCGGGATGAAACTTGGTGGAAGAACAAGCAAAAGTCCTATATATATTAGTGAGAGAACGCAACGCGACTCCCCATTCCTTTTTAATGAATCTGAAAGGCCCATAATCGCATGTGCCTCAAGACAGGCCAAATCTTAGCTGATATCCCTACCTACTACATATACCTGTTAAGTGCCATATGAGCTTACAGCCCTTTGTTTTTCAACCTGAGATATTTTGTGCTCAGCACTAAATACTGTACACGGTCTTGGCCTTGGCTAATTCTTTGTCAGGAAGGCTGCTTTCTGCTAAATACTGATTTTCCAAACCGCAGCCATATTGTCTATTTGGCATAGTAGCTTTAAGCTGAATCCAAAAGCTGTAGAAACTATTCCTGGAGCACGTAGCCTACCGATTTTCACCCTGTAAACGTGAAGTTTAATTTCCTTGCAACTCTTGAAAGGAGAATTGGTGATAAAGGACTGGAAGCTGAGCTGTTTGAACTCTGCCGCATGTTCCAAGTTCATCAGAATAATTTCCTGTGGAAGAGAAAGCATTTCTGTAAAGCCGTTTGGCTTTCGTATGAGTGGTTTTAATCCCATTTGAGAATTCAGAATGAAGAAACGATGAAGGTCACCTGACTAGTCCATGTTCAGCTTTTTTACTTTTGGTAAACAGTACGGATTTTAGTAATGTTTTAGCTCTTTGCAGATTAACTGTTTTTGGGATCCCTTTGACATTGTCCAGATTGTCCGTCTGAGCGTGTGTCCGTCTTTGTTATTAGCACGAAATGGTTGAGATGTTTTGAGGAAATTCGGTGAGAGGATACTTACTGTGTTGCGAGAGCAACACTTCGGTTTTGTCTTTTCTTTTTTTTCTTAGCTTTATTTCAGCTTTCTTTGTAGAAAGTGGTAAGGGTCTAGCCTGTGCGGTTTTTACGGAAAGTGTGGACCTTAGGCCGGATTGATGAATATGACCTTACATTTTGGAAAGCTCCGTAGAACTTTTGCCTCGGGCCAAAAAGGAGGGATCGACTAAAAGCATGGAGGGAAGGGAACACGAGAAAAGCCAGAAGGCATACTAAGAAGGGTGTCACCAGAATCGAATGCTGCAAAAAACCGGAAAGCTGCACCGTTCCCTTCCTCTGTTTAGTATTCTTCGAGGTCGGCAACTTTTCAAACTCAAAGTTCACCATCCAACTAAGATATTTCAAGTCTACCATTTCCTTCCTCGTTTTTGTACCTTGAAAGTAATAAAACGAGGAAGGAAATTTAAAATTACTCTTCTTTGAGGGGTCGGAGTCGGCAACTTTCAAAATTCTTAGTCCACTGTTTTAGTGCTTTGAGGGGTTGACAACTAGAATTCTCAGTCCAGCGAGGGTCGGCAACTACGACTTTCAGGTCCACCCTTTCTTTCCTCGTTTTAGTACATTGAGAGTACTAAAACGAGGAAGGAAATTTTAGATTATACCTTTGAGGGGCTGGCAACTATCAAAATTCTTAGTTCATCGTTTCCTACCTCGTTTCAGTAGCTTGTCACAGGTAGTACCTTAAAGTACTAAAACGAAGAAAGAAATGATGGATTCTAAATTATTAATCTTTGAGGGGTCGTCAATTATCAAAATTTCAGGTTCACCATTTCTTCTTAGTAGCTTGTCGCGGGTAGTACTAAATCGAGGAAGGGAACTGTAAAATAAGAATTTTCCTAGTTGCCGACCCCTCAAAGAAGAATAAAATAAAGTTCCCAATTTCCTTACTCGTTTTAGTATGCCTACCCATGTCAGGATACTAAAACGAGGAAGGGATGGTGAACTTCAAATTTGAAAAGTTGCCGACCCCTAAATAGAGGAAGAGAACGGTGCCGCATTCCATTTTTTCGCAGCATTGAATTCTGGCCACAGTCTTCCTCGTTTTAGTGCCCTTCCTGGTTTCAGTATGCCTTCCTGTTTTCTCGTGTTCCCTTCCTGCTTTTAGCCGTTCCCCAAAAAGGATGGTTTTTGCATGTAATTGAGCCAGAGCCTTTAGTGTGTGAAGTGAAGTGGAGTTGTATGGCCTATGTTGGAGAGGACTATCTGCATGGGCGTCACGAGTCTTTCTTCATTGGGATTTTTGGGATCCCAAAACGTAAGTGGAGGGATACCTATGACATCGCAAAAGTTGTCCGTCCGTCTGTAAGCACGATAACTCTCGAAGGGAACGAGATATTTTGATGAAACTTGGTATGAGTATTGTTTGGGTCAAGGGTAAGGTCGAGTTTGTAGATGGGCTCTGTAGCCCTATATTTAGGGGTGGGGGAGGGGGTTCAATTTAAGGGACAAACAAAATATTTTTAAACAGCTAATGTGATAGTCGATTATGGGTGACATGTCACGATGGTGACAATCATTTTCTCGCCGGACAGGTAGTTCGTCCAGAATCCGGCAAAAACCGGAAAGTTTGTTAAAAGTAAAAGTTTCATTTGAAGTTGATTAAATGTTTGATTTAGGGGTAAGAAGACATGCTGAGCACGATGGTGAAAACCATTTTCTCGCTGGACGAGTAGTTCGTCCGGAATCCGGCAAAAACCGGAAAGTTGGTTAAAGTAAAAGTTTCATTTGAAGTTGATTAAATGTTTGATTTAGGGGTAAGAAGACATGCTGAGCATGATGGTGAAAATCATTTTGTCGCCGGACAAGCAGTTCGTCCGGAATCCGGCCAAAACCGGAAAGCTGGTTAAAATTAACAGTTTCATTTGAAGTAGATTAAATGTTTGATTTATGGGTAAGAAGACATGCTTAACCCGATGGTGAAAACAATTTTTTCGCCGAACAACTAGTTCGCCTGTAATCCGGCCAAAACCGGAAAATATGTTAAAAGTAAAAGCTTTATCTGAAGTTGATTAGATGATATATTTAGGGGTAAGAAGAGACGCTGAGTCTGTATATAATGATCATTTTTTACCCGGACTTATAATTAGTCCGGAATCCGGTTGTACCCGCATTTTTTTAAGTAAAATTTTTATTTAAAGTTGATTAAATTTCTTTATAGGGATAAGGAGATACGCCGGCTTCGTTTCTGAATTTTTCTTTTTTTGCTCGACTAGTAGTTCGCTCGGAAGTCGGGCGAAACCGCAAATTTGGCAGTAGTAAAGCAGGAAGTTTAAGTCAATATCGTCAGAATAGATATGGCTTATAGAGGTATAGATAGGTAGATAGAATATCTGAACTCGGTTTTCTCTGATGATTAGCCTGGCGAAGACAAGACCGAACTGTCTGGATAGAATCTTAGATTTTTGGGATCCCATCGACACCTTTGGTCTTGTTCAAAATTGACCGAATCGGTACGGGACTTTTACTGAATTTAATAATAAAAAAAAAATCTAAAAACACAGTGAGTTGCCTTCATGAAGCTACAACGTAAAAAGTTGCAGAATATATACAAACAAGTCTAAAGAGAAAAGATTGGTGCGTTTTCACGTTTTTGGGATCCCAAAATGTAAGCGGAGGTATACCTATGACATCGCAAAAATGTCCATCTGTCTGTGAGCACGATAACTCTCGAAGGGAATGAGATATTTTGATGAAACTTGGTGTTAGGATTATTGGGTCAAGGGTAAGGTCAAGTTCGTAGATGGTCTCTGTAGCCCTACATTTAGAGGTGGAGGAGGGGGTTCAGATTAAGGGACAAAGAAAATATTTTTAAACAGCTAATGTGATAGTCGATTATGAGGTAAGGCATGCTGAGCACGATAGTGAAAACCATTTTCTCGCTGAACAAGTAGTTCGTCCGGAATCCGGTGAAAACCGGAAAGTTGGTTAAAAGTAAAAGTTCCATTTGAAGTTGATTAAATGTTCGATTTAGGGCTGAACACGATGGTGAATACCATTTTCTCGCTGAACACCTAGTTGGCCCGAAATACGGCCAAAACCAGAAAGTTTGTTAAAAGCACAACGTTTGATTAGATGACAGATTAAGGGGTAAGAAGCGAGGCTGAGTCGGTATATGACAATATGCTGTACTCGGACCTATAATTAGTCCGGAATCCGGTTTCAACCGAAAGTCAAAGTTTTATTTATTTAAAGTTGATTAAATGTTACGGAGGAGATACGCTGGATTCGTTTCTGAAGTTTCTTTTTTTGCTGGACTAGTATTTCGCTCGGAATTCGGGCGAACCCGGAAACTTGGCAGAAGTAAAGCCTATCGTATCGTCAAAATAGATATGGCTTAAAGAGGTGATTTTCTCTGATGATTAGCCTGGCAAAGACTGGATCTAGCGAAGACAAGACCCAATTGTCTGAACCAAATATTAGATTTTTGGGATCCCATCACCTTTGGTCTTGTTACACTTCTGGTTCTTTTTTTGCCTTCACTAGCCTTTTACCTTTGGAAGACCTTTCCAGTTTTGTCAACAGGACTCGAAATAATAGCAAAAAACCGGCGGTGCTGCATAGCGACGACGTCGCTAACGGCTGTACCCAGGACTAAAGGCGCCGCAGGCGAAATGTTTTGAATCCGCCTTTTTTTTCTGGCTACATGTAACTACTTCCCTTGCAAATTATAGCTTTTAAAATGGTTCAAGCCACCCAAAATTCCAAGCTTCAACCGCAAACTAAATGACGCAGCCTTTGTCTAACTAGTGAAGACTGCGAAACGCGCCGCAGGCGAAATTTTGTGGAAACGCTGATGCTTTTTTGCGATCCCAAGATTGCCTATTAAACCCAGAGCTGTCTGGCGAAACGAAAGGGGCGATCCAGAGTGAAGTAGATACAAAGTACATTTATTCGGAATTTACAGCAAAGAAAAGTAGGCTAGTTTTCACGTCAAGAGACGTTCTTATTCTTGAAGTAGGCTACTGCAACCCTAAGAAATAATAAATGAACAGCAACCAGCTGAAGCTACCATAAATGGTAAAGAGTTAGAGCTAAATAAATGCCACTTAAATTACCTAACTGAGTAACCGAGTTGACGGAAATAATGAATTAGTATTGTACTGAAAAACTAACTGAAAAAATAAGGAACAGATCGAGAGCGGTATACAACAACCAAGTTTTGTAATGAATAAAACTCTTGTTAGAACCACTTAAAACAACCGAATTCGGCAAGTCTAGTAAGAGAAACGGAATACAGAAAATCAGGTTAATTACCGTATTCGGTAACGAATCAGAACCAAATGAATCTCACCGATGGAATGACCGAATGCGACCGAATTACCGAGTTCGGTAAAGAACGAGACCAAGTAAACAGATCAAATCACCGAATTTACGCAGGGACGGACCGAATGCGGCAAAATCGATGCGGATTGAACAAAAGTTGGATGAATTGTCGAATTCGGTCACGAATCAGAAGCAAATGAATCTGGTTAATGACCGAATTATGAAATGGACTCACCGAATGCGATAGAACAGATACGGACTTGAGAAGAGTCCGGTGAATTACCGAATTCGCTAACGAAGGAGACCAAATAAACAAATCACTGAATTTACGAGGGGACGGACCGAATGCGGTGAAATCGATGCGGAGGGAACAAAACTTGGATGAATTAGCAAATTCGAGAAAGAAAGGACAACCAATAAACACGATAACTTCACACAATTTGGAAATGTGGGGGACAAACCATTTTATGAAAAGGGCATCACGGCTACGCCGCGATGTCTGTTTTGACCAAATTTTTTGCCTTCGGCGAAAATTTTACCGAATCCCGAAAACGTAGGGGGGGGGGGGGGGGCACCGCAGCCTCCCTCTCGGGACGTCCCTGACTATCTGAAGTTATGAAGCCTAGCTTCCATTTCACCAAACCATGTTTCTGCGTTCGAAAGCTCCGTTCTAGCAGGCAAGCTGACAGGCACCAGTTTTAAATTGAGGATGTATTAAAATATGTGTGGCAGTTCCCTGGCCCCACAGCCAATGTATCTTCTTTGAGTAATAAAAAGAAAAATTTACAGAATCAAAGAAGTACCATTTTCCCACGGTTCCGAAAGTGCTTCCGTCTATTATTTTTACCCATTTCTGTTCGTGATTTCAGCTAAGTTTATCATTTCACTTACGCTCGGTATTCAGGAAGAGACATGATATAAGATGGGCCTCTTTAACTTTAAAGTTCTGTCACTGCTAAAGAAATTAGATCTTACCCTTTGCTCCTTTCTAAGTAGTGATATTTTAAGTTGGCCTACGGCAAAAAAAAGTCAACTTTTGAACTAATACAGGCGGAATTTTTTTGTCAACGGCAGTTGATAGACCTTGATGAGCTGATCAAAGAAAGTGTCATCCGTTTTTGGTACAAATTTTATTTTCATGAGATACAACACTTTGAAAGTTCAGAGGGGTTGACAACTTCAGTAGTAAGGTACACTCTGACACTAAAAATAGGTCGATCCCAATCGTGAGACATGTAAGGGTCTTGTAAGCAACAGTCGGCTGTTAGACCATAATCATCTTCGGCGATGAGTGGTTAGCAACTTCGGTAGTTGATGTACCTATTAATCCTAATGTTTGTTTCTGGTGGATTTGATTGTGAGAACAATTTGATACCATGTCTGTCACGGGGGGATGGACTTGTAAGTTCATGAGGGGCTAGAAACTTATTGGTACACATGGTTGCTAAAGCATTTTCATGAGATGGTTTATGATGATGGTCTGATCACTGTAACCTAGAATTAACTGTTAACGCAACGGATACAAGTCCGAAGAGTGACATCTATGGTATTTTAATCCTGAAAAGTTACGCATAGCTTTATAAGATCAACTAGATTATATAAGATATTTTTGCAAGTTTTCACCAGTCACGATGTCTACGAATGAAAAGGATAAAGTTCAACTGGCTGCAAAGTCAATTCAGTCCCTACAGATATTGTGTTCTTATTTTTTTCAACGCTGGTGGATACAATAGTTTGAAAGTTTAGAGGGGTTGACAACTTCAGTATACAAATGATAATGTAAGACAACGACATGGTTTCGAAATACTTAGCAGGGTGGCATCTATGGTATTTTGATCCTGTAAAGACATGGGCAGTTTTATAATACCAACTAGGTTATATAAGATAATGTTGCAAGTTTTCACCAGTCACGATGTCTACCATAGAAAAGGATTAAGCTCAACTGGCTGCAAAGTCAATTCAGTCCCTACAGATACTGTGTTCTTATTTTTTTCAACGCTGATGGACAGTTTAGAGGGGTTGACGACTTCAGAATACAAATGATAATGTAAAACAACGACATGGTTTCGAAATACTTAGCAGAGTGGCATCTATGGTATTTTGATCCGTAAAGACACGGGCAGCTTTATAATACCAACTAGGTTATATAAGATAATGTTGCAAGTTTTCACCAGTCACGATGTCTACGATTGAAAAGGATAAAGTTCAACTGGCTGCAAAGTCAATTCAGTCCCTACAGATATTGTGTTCTTATTTTTTTCAACGCTGATGGATAAAATAGTTTGAAAGTTTAGAGGGGTTGACAACTTCAGTATACAAATGATAATGTAAAACAACGACATGGTTTCGAAATACTTAACAGAGTGGCATCTGTGGTATTTTGATCCTGTAAAGACAGGGCAGCTTTATAATACCAACCAGGCTATATAAGATAATGTTGCAAGTTTTCACCAGTCACGATGTCTACGATTGAAAAGGATAAAGTTCAACTGGCTGCAAAGGTAATTCAGTCCCTACAGATACTGTGTTCTTATTTTTTTCAACGCTGATGGATACAATAGTTTGAAAGTTTAGAGGGGTTGACGACTTCAGTATACAAATGATGATGTAAATCAACGACATGGATACTTAGCAGAGTGGCATCTATGTTATTCTGATCCTGTAAAGACACGGGCAGCTTTATAATACCAACTAGGTTATATAAGATAATGTTGCAAGTTTTCACCAGTCATGATGTTTACTATTCAAAAGGATAAAGTTCAACTGGCTGCAAAGTCAATTTAGTCCCTACTTCGGATATTCTGTTTTTTTGGGATCCCAAAACGTAAGCGGAGGGATACCTATGACATCGCAAAAGTTGTCCGTCTGTCCGTCCGTCTGTTAGCACGATAACTCTCGAAGGGGTTGAGGTAAATTTGGCACGATGACTCTTTGGGTCAAAGTAAAGGTCAAATTTGAAGATGGGCTCGGTAACTCTATATTTAGGGGTGGGGGAGGGGTTTCAAATTAAGGGGCAAAAAATATTTTTAAAAGCTATTGAGATAGTTGCTGTAGGGGTAAGGAGACATGTTGAATCCGAATATGAAAGTTATTTTCTTGCCGTTAAGTAGTTCACCCGGAATCCGGCGAAAACCAGACACAAAATTTGTTGACCAGACCAGTTTTCGGCTATAGCAGTCCCACCCCTTTATTCTTAAACTAGAATAGCTCTGCGCCTGGGGGCCCGCATTCATTAGTTTATTCTGGGCCATCTGTGTGACGTCGGAGAGATCTAGTTTAATCGAAGGTCGAACGATAATGTTCAAGCGTGGATGTTGTTCAATGAGGAATCACTGGTAAAGTACAGGTCAAGTTAGTAGATGGGTCCTTTAGTCCTATCTTTAGAGGCAGAGAAGGGGTTTCGAATTTACGGTAAAACATGTATGTTTTATAAGCTAATAAGATATCCATTGAGGAGGTAAGGAGGTCCGCTGAATCCATATCTGAACTTGGTTTTCTTCCTGGACAAATGGTTCATCACGAATTCGGCTGATACTGGAAATTTGGTTGAAGCTCAAAGTTGTTTCTGAAATAGATTAGAGATTCGGTATCTAGGCAAGGAGACATGCTGAATACATTTTTGAAATTTATTTTAACAGTAAAAATATTCAAGGAATCTGACGAAGACCGAATGGCGAAAACACATGCCCAATCGTTTGAATCAGAGGTTAGATTTTTGGGATCCTATCGAGACCTTTGGTCTTATTTTACTTGTAAGCAAAAATAAACTGTTGGACCATAATCGGCTACCTATCACGAGACAAGTTTTCACGAAACAAAAATTTCTAGACAAATTTTCACGAGACAAGTCAGTCATTTGGCAATTTTTGACAAGACAAGTAGCCAGAAGACAAATTGTCACGAGGCAAATCTTGCTCAAGACAAATTTCCGTGAGACAAATTTCCGGCATAAAGAAGTTCTATAAATTTCATCGACTGAATGTTATTTGCTCTATACACACACACAAAACTAAACTAAAACACAAAGTAGGAAACTAAAATGTAAACAGATCAAATGCCGGAGATCCGGGATCGAACTTTGTCGTTGGCAATCGCTGCGGGGTTACATAAATGTGGTTGTGGTCAGCCGTGGAAGTTAGAGTAAACTTGTCATTACATTTTTTCCCTCGTAGCCTACTGGACAGCCTTTGTCAAAGCATCTGTAGTAGCCACTTTCTGAAGATGTTGAAAACAGAACGAACTTGTAGCCACTAGTATGGACTGCAGTCCCTCCCTCCTCTTGCAGTTATCACCATTTCTAATTGGATTTTGGCTGACATTCTGTTTCCAAAATTAAAACTGACCACTATCCTAGCGTGCACCCTCTACTATATAAGCTCACTCTAAGCTGATTGTCTTAATCCTACTTTTCTTAATTCGGGTTGTCTCGTGGAAGGGTTTTCTAATGAATAATTGCCTCTCGAAGATTTGCCTAATGCTCTGATTGCCTCGTGCGGGTTTGCCTAGTGACACTTTGTCAAAAGCCGATTGTCTCGTGAAAACTTTTCTCGGGATATGCTCTCCATAATCATCTTCGGCGATGCGGGGCTTGCAACTTGTAACTGCGGTGTACCTATAAATCCTATTAATTGTTTCTGGTGTATTTGAATTGAGAAAAATTTGGTAAAATGTCTATCACGGGGAGATGTACTTGTAATGTAAGTAGGGATCGGTTGCTAGAAGGGGTTCACGAGGGGCTAGAAACTAGTGCAAATTGGTGCACATTTTATTTGATCTCTTCTAATCTGAGGGGAAGAAAATTAGTCCCCATGGTCTATCACGGTAACTTAGAATTAAGTCTTTGAGGGGTTGAGAACCTTAGTGGTAGGTGAACATACTCAAACAAAGAATAGTCGTAACCAAACTGTGAGACAAGTCAGGGACTTGTAAGTAAAAATCGGCTGTTACACCATAATCATCTTCGGCGATGAGGGGTTTCCGACTTTTCCTGGTTTGTATACCTATTTTGTTTCCGTTTTCTGATGATAAGAAAAGTTTGGTTCATGTCATCGTTCAAGAATCTGTTGCTAAAGCATTGTAGTTTTCGTGTGATGCTAGAGTGATTTATGGGGGTGGTCTATCACTGTAACCTAAAATTAAGTGTTAAAGCAACGGATACAAATGATAATGTATAACAACGATATAGTTTCGCAATAATTAGTAGATTGGGATCTATATATATGGTATACCATGTACGGTATTTTGATATTTAAAAGCTAGGGATAGCTTTATAATACCAACTAGGTTATATAAGATAATGTTCCAAGTTTCCGCAAATCACTATGTCTACGATTGAAAAGAATAATGTTCAACTGGCTGCAAAGTCAATTCAGTCCCTCTCTCCGATATTCTACGGGTTTTTGGGATCCCAAAACGTAAGTGGCGGGATACCTATGACATCGCAAAAGTTGTCCGTCCGTCCGTCCGTCTGTGTGCACTGTAACTCTCGAAGGGAATGAGATATTTTGATGAAAGTTGGTGTGATGATTCTTTGAATCAAGAGTAAGGTCAAGTTCGTAGATGGGCTATGTAGCCCTACATTTAGGGGTGGGGCAGGGGTTTTAAATTAAGGGGCAAAGGAAATATTTTTAAACAGATAATGTGATAGTCGATTATGGGGTAAGAAGACATGTTGAACACGATGGGGAAAACCGTTTTGTCATCGGAAAAGTAGTTCGCCCGGAATCCGGCTAAAACCGGAAAGTTTGTTAAAAGTAAAAGTTTTATTTGAAGTTGATTAGATTTTTGAATTAGGGGTGAGAAAACATGCTAAACACGATGGGGAAAACCGTTTTTTCGCCGGACAAGTAATTAGCCCGGAATCCGGCCAAAACCGGAAAGTCTGTTAAAAGTAAAAATCTTATTTGAAGTTGATTAGATGTTCGATTTAGGGGTAGAAAGCCATGCTGAACACAGTGGTGAAAACCATTTTCTCGCCGAACAAGTAGTTCGCCCGGAATCCGGCCAAAGCCGGAAAGTTTGTTAAAAGTAAAAAGTTTTATTTGGAGTCGATTAGATGTTCGATTTAGGGGTAAGAAGACATGCTGAGCACTTATGTGAAAACAATTTTCTACCCAGACAAGCAGTTTGCCGGAATCCGGCCAAAACCGAAAATTGTTAAAAGTTAGAGTTTTATTTGTAGTTGATTAGATATTCGATTTAGGGGTAAAGAGATGGTGAATCCGTGTATGACAATCATTTTTTACCCGGACATATAGTTCGACGGGAGTCCGGCTGGAGCCGGAAATTTGTTATAAGTTGAATTTTTATTTGAAGTTGATTAGATGTTCAGTGTTGGGGAAAGAAGATACGCTGAATTCGTTTTTGAGCTTTCTTTTTTCGCCGGAAAAGTAGTTCCGGAATTCGGCCGAAACCGGGAAATTGGCAGAATTGGCAGGAAGTTTTCGTCAAAACAGAGATGACTTATAGGGGTAAACACACATGCTGATTCAATACCTGAACTGAGTCAATCAGATGATTAATCTGTTTTTGAATTTTAATAGTAAAAATGTTCAAGGAGTCTGGCGAAGACTGGATCTGGCGAAGACAAGACCCAATTGTCTGGATCAAATATTGATTTTTTGGGATCCCATCGAAACCTTTGGTCTTGTTTTTTACTGCTGAGGGATAACCACGTGATTACAGATCGTGTCATCAGTCCAGAAACAATTCTTCTTGGAACGTACCATTTTGTAAACTTCGATGGTTTGACAAATTCAGCATTTAATCGTTAGCGAAGAATCAAAACCAAAGTGTTGCTCTCGCAACACTTCAGCCGGCGAAGCCGAACAAAGGTTCCCCAAGCAACGTTGGTCTAGTTTATTATTAAGATCAAAGCACATTTCAAGTTCTAGATGGGATCCGTAGCCCTACATTTTTGTGGCGGGGGTTACAAATTAGGGGGTAAACGAAAATTAGGGGTACGGAGACATGCTATATCGATATTTGTTGCCATATAAGTAGTTCGTCCGTCCAGAATTCGCCCAAAGAGGGAAATTTGGTAAAAAGTTCAGTATTTTTTTTTTCCAAAACGTTAATGACAGATTCTGTCAGAACTACTTTTCCACTTGTTAACCCACTGCGAGGCCCCGGTAAAGAGCTTTCTTTTCAGGGCTTACTGCACGCCACTTTACTGCCTTCCTCTTGCTTGTAATGTTAGTGTGAAATGTGAGAATTCTTTTCGGGTAATGTATAATAATTCGTTGCGGTGGCTTCACGGTCTCCCTTGGAATTGTAGTGCATCGGGAATGTTTGTTGGTGAAGGGCTTCCATCTTTTGGTGAACTTCGGAGGCGGTCAATTCTTTCCCTTCAAACCAGGATCCTCCGATCCCCTAGCCCACTTCTTAGGATCCTCTGTGGGCCTCAGATGCGGCTTTCTCTGCCTGTATGGCTTGCGTGGACTCGTGAGTTGTATGCGGGGCTTTTGACAAGAGTCACGTAAGTGATCTGGTATTTACATTTGTTTGTTTGTTCAGTGTGTTTTTGTTATATTGTGGCCCATGTTGGCCTTATTTGAAATAAAATAAATAAAATAAATAAAATAGATACCTATTACGATTCCATGCCTTTTATTATGCGACTTTCCATTTGGACGTGACTCATTGGGAATTCTTCACAATTTGAATTCCATCAAACACGCGGTTTTTCGTTCTGTGAAATGGCTTCCTTTTTATAAAATAAGTTCCATTTCAGGGGAATTCGGGATTTCTTTGCTTGGCAATTTGGCTCTCAATTTGGTCTTCCCACAAGTTAGCTTTTCCAACTTGAGCGATTTTGAGCCTGAAGAGGACCCTTGCCAAGAAGAGCCAAAATATAGCTCTAACAAAATTCCGCTGATGTATCCGTTTTGCACTATCAAATACAATTTGGCTCTGTGTTGTTGCTAAATTTGTCTACCAACATTGAGGTACTACGAGTCTGATTTTCAGTGATGAATATGCTTATTTAGATAAATGGGATTGATGGAGTAACGCATTTTCAGTGGGTTTTTAAATGTATTGAATATGTTAATTATTCTTAAGTGAATCTTTGAAATCCAGTCTTTTCCAGTGAACCTTTAAATGTTTATGTCTTGAATTTCTCTTCAGATCATCAGTGTTTTACTCGACTGGGTTGCCCAGTTTTGTGCATCGGAATGTTATGAATTGTTAACCCACTGTTAATCTTATTGACTGTTTCGCTCCGTAAAGAAGAAACGTACCAATGTACTCCAACGTACTCTGTACCATGGTCCCCGAGCAGTTTGCACCATGCAGAAATGTACAAAATAACTTACATGCTAACAATCTTTTTGCGTTTTTGGAGATACCATGATATCTGATACCACGGTCTAAAGTCGTTTTTGCAGTTATCGTGGTATCTGGCCAGTAATCGTGGTATCTTATATTCAGGTACCACCGTCCGACCGTGTTAACTGATCGGGGTACCTGAAAAGTCATCTCACTTTCATCAGTTTTTTTCAAGTTGGTGGGAAAGAAGTTTGACACAGAAGTGAATTAGAACTGAATATCAGTTTTTCTTTTGGATGACTTCGAAAAGTGCAATTTCGGCAATTCTCGCTTTTTGCAGAGCAACTGTATATCAGATACGACGGTTACTGCAAAAACGACTAATTGCAGATCCAGTTACTGTGGTAACAAATACCGTGGTATCTGCAAAAGCTCAACTTTTACCTCGAAGTTGGTGTCTACCTCGTTAATTAGCTCTAGAAAAGCCTTCTCCTTCGTGAAAGTACACCTTGGGAACAGTAACAGGCATGTGGCATAGTTTATTCCAAACTCTTGGCATAGCTTGTCGGAAAACCAGGGACTTACGGTAGACTGACCCTGCTATGATTTACACTTTTATTTGCAATCAACATAATAGAAAACAAAATACTGCTACCGAGAACACCAATGTTGGCGAGGTGATGTTGGAGCATTCATAGTTAGCATTACATTAGATAAGCAAAAAACATATATTGCTTATTAACTCGCATACATAAGTATGCGAGCAACAAGGTATTTTTTTTTAAAAGAAATTTGCTCTGGTGACAAATCATCAAGTAAGACATTTTAGCCATGTTTCCAAAGGGCTTTAGATTATGGAACCTATACCTTCATCTTTTCTGGTTGAATCTTCTGATGATTGTTTTACTTCCAGAAATACGAGGTTGAATTTATGATGCGCCAAACATGGTCAGACCCCCGATTGCGGTACAGAGCGGGTCCCCACGATTTTCTGAACGCTCTCCACCACCATGATGATATGTGGGTTCCGGACACATATTTCATAAAGCATGGCGACTTCAAGGAATCCATCGCCCCGCCGCAAATAGCCCTCCGAGTATACAGAAACGGCACTGTTCTCTACATTATGAGGTAAGAGCTTAAAGTTTAACTGAAAAGGGCTGAGATACGACAATCTAATAGTATTGCACTTATTTCTTCCCCTTTTTTTCCCCTATACAATTATGGTAAGTGATAAAATTCTTGAGTCCTGCCACAAACAAATCAATCTGTATAGATTTTCACGTGGCAGGTCTATTTTGATAGTGAAATTAATTTTTTTTTGTAAAATTCCCTGATATATCAAATTTGTCTCTCTCTGAAATCTTTACCATAATTTTTTCACTTAAATCTGCTTGAAGACCCGATGAAAATGCGTTGCTTCGTTGCTCCACTATTCACGAAAAATATGTTTTTGAATAGTGGACTTTCTCTGTCGGATTTGCGGTACCTCTATGCCCTTGTATCGTTGCTATGCTTGACGAAAAGATTTAAAAAAAAATATGTATTCAGGCCCTAAGCAGTCTTCACAAGCTCACCACAGGCCACTGAAAAGCCGCGTTTGTGTGATTCAAATTCTCCGCGTCATAGTAGAATGTGCTTGTTGTGACGGCCGTAGATATTCTGAACGTCACCACTTGAGCAGACAGTGGAATATCAGATATCCTTTAGCATAATACAAATATTTCAGTGTCTTTGATTAGCTGATCCAAAAATAATTTGACTTTTCAGTTAAAACTTTAATTGGTCGCATGGGATTTAGGCGGTCTAAAAGTACCGACTTCGTATGGTGGTTTCGCCGTAAATAAATAAAGATTGCTCAGATTAGGCAGTTAGGCCTCGGTCTTCACTTGAAACCAAGTTCACTGCCTAGTTGAGATAAGGATCTGTCAGAAATCCAAAATCAGAAACACCTTAGCAGAATTCAAATAACTCGGTGTATTCAATTAGATGATACAACAATTAGTTGGCTTTTCAGTTAAACTTGAATTGGTCGTATAGGATTTAGGCAAACTAACAGTATCATCTCGTATATTAATTTCGTCGTAAATAAATAAAGATTGTTCAGATAAGGCAGTTAGGCCTCGGTCTTCACGTGAAACCAAGTTCACTGCCTAGTTGAGATAATGTAACTATAAATTGAGGAGGATCTGTCAGAAATCCAAAATCAGAAACACCTTAGCAGAATCCAAATAACTCGGTGTATTCAATTAGATGATACAACAATTAGTTGGCTTTTCAGTTAAACTTGAATTGGTCGTATAGGATTTAGGCAAACTAACAGTATCATCTCTTATATTGATTTCGTCGTAAATAAATAAAGATTGTTCAGATAAGGCAGTTGAGCCTCGATCTTCACTAGAAATCATGTTCACTACCAATTTCTAGATAATGTAACAATAAATTGAGAATCGATCTAACTAAAAGAGTACTGTTAATAACCGAATTTAGAGACCAACACTTCGGACACAGAATGTTAGGCTAATTCTTTTGGCCATACGAAATTAGACGTTACAAATGAGCAGAGGCGCTACTAGCCAAAATGTTTTGCCCCCCCCCCCATCCCCCCAGCTATTCAGTTTCCCCTGCCATTTGATTCGTTCTCAGATTCTTTTTCCTGTCTGGCCTCATTGGTCCATCTGATCTGAAAATTAACAGCACAGGGGGGGGGGGGGGGGGGGGGGGGGCATTTACCTTACCTACAGGGGGGCAAGGCATTTACCGACTGGCTGGTAATTTTTATCGACTGTTATTGCAGATAAACGACTGTTTTCACACAAAAAACGACTGTTCTGAACAAAATGACTGATTTTCAGAAAAACTGACTGTTTTGACAAAAAATCGACTGATTTTCAGAAAAAACGACTGTTTTCATGAAGTCAATCAACTGTTTTTACGAAAAATCTCGGCGCTTTGCGCCGACTCGGTTATTTTTTACCGACTGGCCGACAACATTGGGGAGGGTGGCGTCCTCCCCCTCCCCGCAGTCGTGACGCCCCTGCCAATGAGTACAGCGTTGAAAGTGAGCCCAAAAACCTGCTACGGAACTATTTATAAGGACAAAGACCAACTTTTCTGTGGGATCCCAATTTAGACCTTTTTGACTGTCTGATCCCGTCAGTATTGATTTACTATAATAATTACAAATTGACTTCCAACGGGATTGTACAAAGAGCACCGGTCCACGAGACTGAAGGAAGTCCTGGTACAAAAATTCGCGTCAGTTGAAACTGACCGAAACAAAAGATTTACTATGTCTTCTTGGAAAGAATAAGTTTTGGTTTATAAACTTTTCGGGTTAGTACTAATAAATAATCTTAATTGTACACCGTAGGCTACTGTTAGCACTACGTCAACCGCTGTTCAGTTTCCCCTGCCATTTGATTCGTTTTCAGGTTCTTTTTCCTGTCTGGCCGCATTGGTCCATCTGATCTGAAAATTAGTAACACAGATTCGGCATGCTTTCTTCCCCTTGGATCGACCCACTAATCAGACTTGTCTGTCGGTTAATTTCATCTGTACATTTTCACTACTACATGCAAATGATGCAAGGAAATAATAGCAATTCTTGATCACCTTGTCCCTTTTACCGCTATGTCAATTTTCAAATTATTTCGGTCTGAAAACTTGTTCCGTTCTAAGCCTCTTCTCACACTGAGACATAAAACTCATCAATGAACTTGGCCACATACTCCTCCTTTCGGAATTTAAAGAGATAACAGACAGGTGGATATTTTGATACAGGATGTCGTAGCCAGAGGCGTTACTAGCCATCATGTTTTTTTGGGGCGGGGGGGGGGGGGTATTTAACGATTGCCATCTTTAAGTCTTTGGTCGTTTTTAAGGACTGTTTTTGCAGAAAAACCGAGTATTTTTGAGAAAAAACGACTTTTGTGACGAAAAATCAACTTATTTTCAGAAAAACAACTACTTTCTGAAAATCGACTATTTTTTATGAAAAACCGACTATTTTTAAGAAAAATTGAGTGTTTTCAAGAAAAAAATGACTCTTTATCGCGGAGCTTCGCCCCGACTCGGTTATTTTAACGTCTGGCAAACAACAGGGGGGGGGGGGGGGGTCCTGCCCCCCCCCCCCCATACATGACGCCCCTGGTCCTAGCTAGTACTCTTTTCGTTTGGGATCCTAAAAGTGGCGCTATACCAAAAGTGACTGGGAGAATCAAGAAAAATCGAGCAGAAACTGATGCTTTCCTCTGAGGCTCCATTACTTTGATTGCCACAGCCCCCTCATACTAATTTGTTTCAGTGTTAACGTTTCAGTAAAGCTATGCATTAGTAAAACTATCAGAATTAGGGAGAAAAATTAGAAGTACAGCTAGGTTGTTTTAAGAGGTTACTAGGGCTAAGTAATAGGATTAATGGATGAGTGGTGAGGGGAGGTCTAGGTCTAGTTTCATTAAGAAATAGAAGGATAGATAATGTGGTGAGTTTCTGGGAAAGAATTATTGATATGCCGCAAGTACGGGTGCTTAAAGCAGCATATTTGGAATCATTAAAGGAAACATGAACAATGAAACCATACTTGAACACACCATGGACAATGCGTTTACATACAAGGCCACGGAGAGCATTCTTGTCATGAGCGTGACGTTTTCAAAATAGTGACGTTCGTTTCTGGAGGTTTACACATGCAGACTCCAAGACAAAAAGCGCAATTCATTCAAATCTTGTACAGCGCTGGTCTGATCGTATTGGAATTTCTTCTGGATATACGTTTGGCCTTAACTGGGTAAAAATTATTCCAGAAGAAAGGTTGATTGAAGACATTTGTTCATTTCTAAAATTGTTCGGTACTGAAATAAGGACAGATGCAAAATGGAGCAAAAATCATAGCATGGAAACACTATTTCGTATTTGGATTGGGTTTTCTGCAGACAATGTTAGCGGAAGTCATACAGATAGAGATGATACTTGGTACTCTTCATTCAGGTGTCATTTAAGGGTCGAATCAAGGTATTCTTGGTCGTCCCACATAAAACAAATTTCGAACTAGTGCGGGGTTAGATCGCTTTGGAATAATGGGGAGGGGCAGCCGGGGTCATGCAGTAGGATATGTCGCAGGTGTTGTTAAAAAGGTACTGATGGATCAGGAGTTACAGATGTGATGTGGCAGTGCGATGTTGACAAGTTTAGTTCGTTGAAGTTCTACAGAGATGCTAAAGAGACATGGGGGGGGAGGGATTTATTTTAAAGGAGGGTTGAATCGGGAGGAGTTAGCGTGGGTGATGAGTATGAGGGCTGATTGTTTACCGCTAGGGGATAGAAAGAGGTATACGAGAAGGGGTTTAAGTCGGATTGGTCCTTACTACTGCCCCATGTGTGGGGATATGAATGAGAATGTGGTGCACCCGGTGTGTGAATGTAGTGAATCGGATGGAAGAAGTGTTTGGAAAAGGAGTCTGTGATCAGGAATGGATTATTAACGTAATGAAGGATGAATGCTTTACTGGAGTTCGCCAGTTAGTAAGATTCCCTAAGCTTTCGATGAAGCATCGAGAAAGGTTTATTTAGGCCTAAATGGAATTTGGCGAAAATCTCTGTTGTTTTGTCTTTTTTGTATTCTTTTGTCATGGCCCTCGGGCTGTTTGTGTAAATATATATCATATCATATAAGATCACATATATTGCATTACAGCAAAAGACCGTAGATCGTATGCAGTATACTAAAAAAAAACAGGAAAAATTTAAACACAAAAACGATCGTAACCCGGGCTTTTAGGCCTAAATGGAATTTGGCAAAAATCTCTGTTGTTTTGCCTATTTGTGTATTGTTTTGCCATGGCCCTCGGGCTTTTTGTGTAAATATATCATATAAGATCACATATCATATAAGATCACATATATTGTATCATATATTGTATCATATCATATAAGATCACTATATTGTATTACAACATAAAGCCCGTAGGTCATATGCAATATACTAAGAAAAATCACGAAAAATTAAAACACAAAAACAATCATAATCCGTGCTTGTTTTCACGTGATAAATCGTTTAAAAAAAATGCTTTGTCTATGCCTGAAAAAAATACGGAGAAATGCAGTAATATATATAATAAAATCGTGACAGTTCATGTCCCTCGCTCAACAAAATTAGCACGTTTAGCACACACAAATTGATAGAGCTGAATTCACGAGTTTTTCGTATAATTCCGTACGAGTGTATGTATTCAGTTTCTTCCCATCTGTTAGGTGTATTGTAACGAGTGACTTATTTAGTGCCAATTCGGCGATACGAATTGGATCAGTAAAATTTATGCATAATCTATATAGATTATTTAGCTCCGTTTAGTACCAAGTACCGTGGTACGTCGTGTTTGGAATAGGCTAGGAAGGGTGTACAAGGTAAAGCAGAGTTGTCAAAATTCCAAATAAAGTAAAATCCATCTCTTGAATTTTAAATAGATTTTATTTGTGTTGGTACCTGGATGATTTAGTTTTTTGCGTGTTTGCTGCTTATCTCCCCTGGCGTTTATTCCGGGTCCCACCCCGGACACACCTCTTCGTAATTCGGTTTTACGACGTTTTTAAGGGGGAACGGTAGTCAAAACTCGTTATGGCATAATGGCAGATTCAGAACGGTTTTTGGTCGGTGAACAGGTCAGAGTCAAAGGACTCCCTATGTGCGATGTTTATCTACGTCTCAGAGGTCATCAGAGCGAATTGGGTCGAGAGACGGACAATAAATTACATTTGAATGACGTTTTGGGTGCGGCTTTTCGTGGTCATTGAACTCGTTGCTTCAGGAGCAACGAGTTCGCTAGTTCACTTGACAAGTAAAAGCATCACTTTCCGACAACCTCACTTCTCAAGTAAAAGCGTCTAACATACTAACGTCGAAAACTTGCGAAACGTATAATATTCGAGTAACAAGGCTACAAGTTTCTGCGGGATCCCCTAACATAATAGTTACTGAATTTGTTGATTCGGGATATCACATGTTCTTTGCCAGACTGACCTAATACTTGAACTAAACAGCAACATGTTTACTTTTCGGTCTATAGGCCTACCTGTAAACTCTGATTTAGCAGCAAACCGAGACAGCAGCTTTGTCTAATACACACAGCAACCTTTTTAACTCCAAGCAATTCACGAAGTCAAATATTTAGCGCTAAGCACAATCTTTAGTTTGTTTTTCCGCAAGTTCATTTTTGCAACTTGAGCGGCTTTGAGCCTGAAGAGGACCCTTGCCAAGAAGGGCCGGAATATAGCTTTTAAAAGTTCAACTAACTTATCCATTTCACACTATCAAAATTTACTATTTTTTTTACTAATTTACTATACAAAATATCACTATCAACTTTAGATAAATAAAAACAAACTTCATTCTTTTTTTTGTATCGCATTTTTTCTCCTCCACTCCTCGACCTTTACCACTGCCTACAACCGATCTATGCTAAATTAGTGGAAACATGAAAACAAGGAAAAAAGACAAATCAACCGTAGGTTCTGTCTTTCAAGGTCTGCTAGTTCAGGCACCCCCACACAAGCTGGGACGATGAAACTTGAAATGCGTATAAATGCCCTTAGTAAATGCATGTCAATTGACAAAAATCCATTGCAAGTCTCATTGAGCATTCAGCTCTTGTTCTCGAGTAAAAAAAATATTAGGAGCAGAGAACTATGTATTCACAGCGCGGGCATGACAAAAGTAAATCAAGGATATACGATTACGAATGCATCAAAACGATTACACAAGTCAACTTTCGGTCTAGAAAGGCTCTCTCATAGGCATTCCACGAGGAAGTCTCGGGTCCACTAATTCTGGAAGCAGAGCGTTCAGATAGAAGAATTAAGCTTTGGAAGCATTTTGTCCTTTCAGAACTGGCGATCACGCGCAATCGTCTGAATGAAGGTTTCTCGGCTGTTCAACTGTCAGGTTGTTCGCAGACGCAGGGCACTTTACTTCCAATACTGCCGACGTTTCTTCAGTCCGACGTTTAAAAACAAAATCGGCTTCATGAGCAGTGAGAGAAGATTTAATGACGAGTCTGATTATTGCAAAATGTCATTTTATTTTTATTTTGTGTTTTAACTCAAAATTCAGAACAGGTCGCTCCATCAAGGCACAACATTTCCTCTATTTACTTTCTTCTCTCGGAAAAGAAGGTCGGAAAATGTGGAAACGTTTCCTCTCGTACACCTAGAAATGCGCATAATTGGATTAGTGCCCAGGTAAGCTGATTAGCATTTATTTATCGCGCTCCATTTTTAAAGTTGCGGTCTTACAGTAAGGTTTCTCAGAAAAAAATTGCTCTTGAAAAGAATGTCCTGAAGAAGATGATTCTTCACGACTCGCAAAGATTGGCAGATCGAACCGAGCGCTGTACGGAGGGGGAGGGTAGCAAACTGGCTGAGGAGTGCAGTTGTCAGAGGGTAATAGAAAAAAAAAAAATATCATTTTGATCGTTGTCATTTTCGATCGCTCAGCGCCCCTTTATTGAGGATGTGACAATTCCTGCGCCTACTTAATTTTAACAATAGGGATGTACCGGGAAAGCAAACAGAACGGGCACGTTCTCTTTACTTCATTATTTTTTTTTAGTTACAGATTTGCCATCTAAATTGAACACCTTTTTTTCTGTCTTGGCGGCTGGCGCCCTAATTTTCGATTGTCGAAGCGCAAAAGAAACGATAAGCTAGACCTAGGGCAACGTGAAGCGTTGCGACAACCTTTGTCCGACTTCGCCGACTAAAGTTTTGCGAGAGCAACACTTTGCTTTTGTTTCTTCGCTGTCGGCTAAATGCTGAAGTTGTCAACTTATCGGAGCTTTTAAAACAGTATGTTCTAAAAAAGATCATCACATGATCGAAAGCTGTAAGTTGTAAAAACAAGAACAAAAGAATGTCGGAAGAAGGGATTAAAATGACTTTGCAGTCAGTTGAACTTTATCCTTTTCAATCGTAGACATCGCGACGGATGAAAACTTGAAATAATATCTTATATAATCTAGTTGGGTTTAAAAAGCTAACTGTATCTTTTCATGATTAAAAGACCGTAGATGACACTATTAATTATTAAGAAACTACCTCATCGTTTTACATTATCGTTTGTACCCGTTGCGTAAACAGTTAATCGTAGGTTACAGCGATAGACCATCGATACAAACTTTCTTACCGTCAGATTTATAGAAATCGAATACAATGTGCACCAATTTACAAAAATTCTAGCCCCTTGTGGACCGATCCTTACTTACAAGTCCCTCTCCAGTGATAGATATCAAGTTCACCAGATAAAAATAATGGGTACACCAGCTAGCAAAAGTTGCAAACCCCTCATCCCTGAAGATGATTGTAGCATAACAGCCGATTATTACTCCAAGTCCCTGCATGTCTTACAATTTGGAACCAAATTGTTCTTACCATCGAATACACCGGAAACAAATAACAGGTACACCAACTAGCAAAAGCTGCAAGCCCCTCAGTACCGAAGATGAGTATGAGCTAACAGTTGACTGTTGCATACATGTCCCTACATGTCTCACAAATGGTATCGCCTATTTTTGGTTTCAGTGTGTACCTTACTACTGAAGCAATTGCCCAGCCCTAGGATCTACATGTGCAAGGAATCTCATCGTCCTGTGTCCAGTTCTGGTCAAGTGGAACATTATTCGATTGGCAATCTGGGCACATTTGCCCCTGAACCGAGTTAGGGTGGGGGGTTGGACCCCCAAAAGGCACAACTAGACCCCAATTCCCACTATTATACAAAGTTTTTAACTTAATACATTTTGATTCCTGTCACGGGTAACGAACTTTACTCCTGGGCAATCTGGGCCCAGTTGCCCATGAACGTGGTCGGTGGGGGAGGTGGAACCAGAAAGAAACAAAACCGAGTGATCTGTAACAGCCGAATAAAATTTAGCAAGAGATTTTCTATTGTATCTTCCTCGATTAGCAACAGTTTTAGAATAACTTAGTTGGATTTTCTTCTTGCAATCCGCGACGGCGAGAGTCCGGCAGGATTTAATTGTTTTACTAACATTAATTCCCAGCCACCGAAAAGATGAAACCGATAGGATAAAAAATGTCCACAGATTAGAGGAGTCGTGACTATTAAATGAAAGATATTCACACTTTGAAAAATTAAGAGAAAGTCCAATCGTGTGAAGTTTAGATGCTACTGTTGAGACAGACAAAGAAAGCCCTTTTTTAGTCCTGCTGACCAAAGAATATCATCCGCATAAGCAAGATAAGAAATATTTACTGAATTAAAAATGCAAGTCGATGGGATAGAAGAAAGGACAGATGATATACAAAGTTGAAAATAGATGGGGAAAGGACAGCACCTTGCCGGACCCACGCCGCACTGCAATTTTATTTTCTGAAACCCTCATATCCGTTTTAATCCGCAGAAAAAGAATTTGAATACCAATATCTGAGAAGAAAAATAACCGAAGTGTTTACACCGTGACTAAAAAGGGGAAAAATAGCCTTGGGAATGCGTAACAGTATCAAACGCTTTGGAGAGATCCGAGGCGCATAAATGTAACTCGAATTTCTTTTTAGTAGCCTCAGTAAGAGCATTAGCTAAAATTTGATCGGCCTGCTGGCAACCGAGGGGCTACTCACTCTCCGGCACTCGGTGTACACTCATTCCCGGCACCTCCCGGCAGCAATGCAGCAATGTACTTTTATTAACTTTATGATTTTAAACACCGACTATTAAATTGGATGGTATCTTCCGGCACCTTCCGACACCTCCCGGCAGCAATGCAGCAATGCACTGTTATTAAACTTTGTGATGTTTAAACATCGACTATTAAATTGGATGGTACCTTCCGGCACCGGCACCCGGTGTACACGGGTTTGGGGAGTGAGTAACCCCTGGCTGGCAACCTACCGGAGCTGAAAACCTGATTTTCACCAAAATATGCCGAAGAATTAACTGATGGGAGGAGAAGGCACTCGAAAATTTTGCTTATATTGCAAGAGACCGCAATTGGCCTATATGATGCACACTCAGTCGGAATCTTTCCTTTTTTCAGGATTGAAGTAACTGTTCCACACAAAAAACTGTCAGGCACAATCGAAGTACATAAACACATTTGAAACAGAAGTTGTAAATGCTGGGCAAAAGCTGGACAATCAACATTTAGGTATTTTTCATTTATGCCGTCACAATCTGTAAAACTAGACTTAAAGTTCAATGGGCACATCAAACTACCCCAATCCCACTCTGTAACAACCTAGGAACGATGCTTACCCCTTAGATCAGCAGCTTTTTCAGCAGTTTCCTCTCTGTGATATTTCAAAACGTAATTTTTTGGGCCAGTACATGCTCAATTTACTAGCTTGGACAAAGATAAAAGTGATGTTTCTTATAATACTTAGTAGATCTTATTTTATGCATAAATCAGCTTGTATAATTCAGATTTGAAGAGGTTATTTGTTTTTGAATGATTTTTGTAACTATGTTATTTTTTATAAGCTTATTGCATATTCTGGTACATTTTATAAAGCAAGTTAATCGAGCTTCACAACACTATTCCACAAAGAAATACTTTTGATACGCACTTTAAGCCATAGAACTTCTGATTCTATGGCTTCTGATTCTATAGAACTTCTGATGAAACACTAGAACAATCAGGTAAACTGCATCTGCGGCTGACATCTCAAATATATCCTTTTCTATCAAGCATTGCTGGGAGTTTTTTTAATTTCCTGCCATGATATCCCAGCTCCTAAGATTTGGATCGCCGAAACGCCAGAGAGGCAAAGACAAGGGATAACAAGTAAACGGCCGATTTTCGTAGCACCTTCTATAGGAAGTCGGAAATGTTTATTTGTGAAGCATTTAATACAAAGTAAAGCATTAGAAGTGTCCATTGTGCTTTAAGCTTCTTTATAGCTTGTGCCACCGAAGATAAATTGACTGGGAGTATCTGGTGCTGGCGGAGTGATGTAGGGAGCGCGGAATTAAGAAGCTTTATAAAAGTAGCATGAACAAAATGGTTTATGGTGTTGAAAATCTGGTCATAATATTTGCACCAAGCAGCAGGGCTAATTGGGCTACTCATTGACAGAGAATCGCCCTTTATCTTAAATTTTGTAGACCGTGAATACTTCTTATATTTCTTATCTAACTTAGTTTTCTGTTTAAGCTGAGATACGACACCACTAGGTGGCCGTCCGCAAGAAACCCAAATACGTAGCCAAAATTTGGCTTTATTTTTCACTAACTTTAGACCCGGGTCCCATGACAAGTCCCATCGAACAGACTTGAAGTAAATCTTCGTAGTGCACGCTCCTCTGTCTCAGAAGAAACATCTCAAATACTGTATTGTTAAGAGGATGGACGAGTGGAGGCGAGGTTTAATGAAGATAAGGCTCCTGGGGTGTGGGCTGAAGACATTCTGACACCGTAGTCCAACGGTACTGAACATGGAGCAGATTGCTCCGTAATCGTTGCGATTGGGGGTAAAACCTGGCGTTCACTAGCCAGCACGGCAGGCAAATTTGTCGATTCAACCTTGGGTTCTAATACCCATGGGGATCTTAACCTAGATCCCTCCAAACGGTCAAAATGGACGACCTGCGTCTTTGATCCGAACTTTTGGATCTCATAATTCCGGCCTTCATTCATAACGCGAATAACGCGGTATGGTCCATCTGCGCGCTCTTTACGAAGTTTTGAACCTATACCAGGGGCAGGGGGGACTTTGAGAAAAACAATATCACCAGGGCTATGCGGGGTGAATTTTTCGCAATCTTTATCGTACTGGGATTTCTGCTTATGTTTTGAAACATGAATATTGGCAGAAATCTGGTCATGTGCTATTTTCATTCTGTTTAGGATCTCAGATTTGTAGTTCTCCATAGAATCATAAAACAGGCGACGTGGTGCCACATCGAAAAGGGAAGGCATGGGATCACGCAAAAACATAGCATAAAACGGGGTCTCCTTAGTAGACACGTTATGTGCGGTATTCAACCAAAATATCGCAAACGGCAAGTGTTCGTCCCAGTCATCTCGACTGGGGGAGAGGTACTGGGAAAGAATGTCTTTCACAGTCCGGTGCATTCTCTCGACCTGACCGTTGCAATTTGGACGGAAAGAAGTAGTTGTGAGGTGGTGCATGCTCATGACTTTCATAATTTCTTCAAACATTTTTGATGTGAAATTAGAGCCTCGATCTGTTAAAATCTGGCTCGGAAAACCATGAGGGAGAAATACTTTTTCGATTAAAGCCCGGGCGACAACATGAGTTTGTTGGTTTGGGAGGGGAATGCCGAACATGAATTTTGTGAAATGACAGCAAACTGTCAAAATAACGGAATTGTCATTACGGCTTCTTGGGAGGGGGCCAACAATATCTATGGAGACAAGCTCCATAGGGCCAGATGGAACCGGGATTATACCTAGCGGGGCTATGGGAGTCCTATTGGGGACCTTACGTTTCAGACAGTCAACACATACTGAAACGTGATGTCGGGCCCTAGTGTACATGTTGGGGAACCACACGGAAAATCTCATTTTGTGGAGCATTTTGGAAAGACCAAAATGTCCAGAAAAGGCATGAAAATGTTCCAAGACCTGGGGCACAAGACTGTCAGGGATAACAGGCACGACGTGAACCATGTCACGGTACGTAGCAGAAGGTGAAAAAATAAAACACAAAATTTCATCTTCAACACAAAAGGACTCGACACTTCTTTCAAGTATAGAGTAATCGGGAGGGAGCTCTGCTGTGCCTGCTAAGCGCTGAACCATTCCTTTACAGAATATATCACCAGACTGTGCCCTTCGAATTCCATCTAAACCTATCTCTTGGGGAAGTTCAGATAGCTGAACAACATTCACCAAGGGTTGGGGGTCAGTTTTCTCGCCTACTGGAGCTTCTACCAGGCGGGATAACGCATCTACGAACATTTCCTTGCCTGGCATGTAATCGACACGAAAAGTGTACTCCTGAAGCTCCAGGCAAATCCTAGCCAATTTTCCGTTAGGGCAGTCCATGAAAGGCAAGGCTTTCAAGGGCTGATGGTCCGTTCGGACCAGAAAGGGTTTAGACACTAAGTAGTGTCTATACTTCTTCACAAACTCCCAAAGGGCTACAGCTTCCCTTTTGGTCGTGGAATATCTTTGTTCGACTGGGGAAAGAACGCGACTGGCATATGCTATGGCTCTCTCTTGCCCATTCTGGACCTGAGAAAGACAAGCGCCTATGGCAAAACCGGAACTGTCACATGTGAGAATGAATTCGGATCCCTCAAAATCGGGATACGAGAGGATAGGCTCTGAAAGTAAACTGCTTCGCAGTGTCTCAAAGGCCGTGATCTGGGGTTCAGAAAATTCAAAGGCCCGACCCTTACGTGTCAAATCAGAAAGAGGTTTTGCAATCTTTGCAAACCCGTCAACAAATTTGCGAAAATAGCTTAGCAATGCTAAGCTGGACCTCAATTCCGCAATATTTTGGGGATAACGGAGGTTTTTAACCGCAGAAAGTTTGTCGGGATCCGGCTGGATACCGTCCGCAGAGATCACGTGGCCTAAAAAGGTAAGCTTGGGGACGCAAAATTCACATTTGGAGGGTTTGAGCTTTAGGTTGTGGTCACGGAACCGGGTAAAAACTTCTCGAAGGACAGAAAAATGCTCAGGGTGGTCTTTGGTGCCCACGCCCGTATCATCCAACATGGCAAACGTATTTAACCCCAAAATATCGCGAAGAACAATTTCTATCATCCGCTCGCAAGTGGCTGGGGCATTAGAGAGACCGAAACCCATGCGGCGATATTGGTATAGACCGAAGGGAGTATTAATGGCAGTTTTCTCGCGATGTGGAGGGTGGACGCTGGTTTGGAGGAAACCTTGTACGAGATCCATTTTTGAAAAAACCGTGAAGCCATGCATTCTGTCGAGGATGTCATCGATACGCGGAAGGGAATAACTATCAAACTTAGTTATTTTGTTCAAACGCCGGTAATCGTTCACAAGCCGATATGAACCATCCTTTTTCTTAACTAGAGATACTGGTGAAGCCCAGGGGCTGCAACTCTCTTCTAAAACACCCTGTCGGAGCATGGCTTCAACTCGTGTTTTCAGTTCACTTTGAAGTTGGATAGGTACTCGGTAGGGGCGTTGGCGGATGGGGGGGTGGTCACCGGTCTCGATGCGATGGGTGACAACAGTACAGTCGCCCAAATCATCATCAGACCTGGCAAAAATGGTCCGGAATTCCCACAATATGTCTTCCATTTCAGTCTTATAAGTGGGGGGAATGTGATCAAGTGGAAAATTTTTCAGGTAATCATCCCTCGAAATGTCGCTCCATCCGATTTTTACAGAGTTTACCATTGACTCGAACAATGGTTCGACCAGGTCGTTAACCAGATCAGAAGCGGTTGCATCGGAGGGGTGGGGGTCAATCGAGAGGAGGGATAGGTCACCTTTCCGTACTCGTACTTTCGTCAGAGAATGGTTCTCTGCGATAAATACGACAGTACCATCTGGGGAAATAGGGACCAACTGTGGAAGAACCATAATATTTCGGGCTTGTAAAGCTTCATTGCCCTCAATCAATATGTTTTTCGTACCCGTGGGTAGGCCTAAAACACTGCAACTAATGGGTCTTGCATAATGCGGTCTTATGCGGTAAGCGCACTTCGACGGGACTAATTTTTCTCCGATACCTATACTACAAACTCTAGGTTCCATTGTCGAAGGCTGGGACTGACCAGGGAATTTGAGGGAGAAAATATCGGTGGTTGGGTCTAACATCAATCCTGCGGACCGAATGAACGGCCGGCCGACCAAAGCACCGAAACATAGCCTAGGGATCACCAAAAATTTCTCCACAAACGTTCGACCTAATAAAGAAAATTGTACAGTAACCTCGGAGGTGACTGTAAGCGGACCACACAATGTAGACGCTGAAATGCATGTTTTCGATCGGTCAATGATGCAGCTCTGAATATTCGCAGCAGTATCCTCAGACATGAGGTTGCACTCGGCACCGGTATCGTACAAAGTCTTGACACGGTAAGTCCCAAAACACAAATTTACAAAAGACAGATTTGAACTGCCCTGTACCGTGCAAACTAAACAAGACTCAGGAGGAGAGTGCTCTAGCCTAAACGAGGGTTTTGCGACCTGTTCGGGCCTCTCATTAGGCTGGGCGAATGAGGGACATTGTGGCGCGGGTTCTGGAACCGGTATTGGTGTGGGGTAGAAGGACCGGTCCGTCGCGGAGCCCCAAAGTAGCGCGGACCTTGCACGTTTCCCTGGTTAAAAGGGCGAAAACCGCGGGCTTTGTCCGGGCACCATTTTTCTTCGTGACCGACACGCAAGCAAAAATCACAAATTGGCTGGTCTCCAAAGGACCTCGAAGATGTAGGCGCGGCAGGTCTTTCATTTCCGGGAAGAGTAGTTACAGTGTCGGCTTTGACGGTATAAATCGATCGTGACTGGGAAAGTGCCGCCTCATGGTAATCCCTGGCTGAGCGGTCAGCCCTAACCTGTCGCAAAACCTCTATTGCCTGTGGCAGACTAGTCAGGCTCCTTCTTTTTACCTCATCATAGTAAGGGACGGGGAGGCCTCTGATGAATTCGGTCAAGTAGACCCTAAGAACCTCACTATTCGTCCTGTCAGCCGGAGTATAAGAGTAACGCAAATCCAAAGACTTTTGAATCAACTGACCATAAAGGTCAGGCGTCATGCTTTCCGGCTGATAAATCACTCGTTCCTCAGCCAGACGAAACTCCTCCTCCCTGCCCCGACAGCGGAGCTGGAGGGAAGCTTCGAATGCTGCCCATGAAACTTTCTGTAGAGCGTCCAAACTTTCAACCCAACTGGTCAACGGTGAAACCAGCCGAGAAGAAAGGATTGCGAACTGCTCTGGCCATGCAACAACTCCACAAAAAGAAAATTTGTGTCGTGCTTGCTCAAGCCAGGATGCCGCGCTTGTTTCCCCGTTGAAAGTAGGGATTTCTTTGGATATCTCTAGCTTAAGCCGTAGCCGAGCTAGAGTGACTTCTGGGTTTTCTTCCCGAGCCGGTGGATCGTTGAAAACAATTAAGTCTGGGTGAGCCGGCTGGGGTGGCGCTGGGTTCGGGTTTATGGCAGGGGCATAGGGACGACAGTTGGGCATCGTATCAAATGATGGTTGAGGAGGAGACGGTCGGGTATGAATAAACTGTTGGGAATATTGTTGGGGACCGTAAAAGGATGTTTGGGGTAAATACATGTTGGTTGGGTGGGTGGGGACTTGTTGTGCATAAAAGTGGTCATGGTATTCTTGTGGTTGGTGAAAATCAGCTCGATGGGCCGGGTATTGGTAGGCGGGATATTGCGGTACTTGTGGTCGGTAATCAGGCATACACTGAGACCACCGAGACAAAGGTTCTGCCGGAGGATTGTCAAATTGTTGCGAACATTCATCTTCAAAAAATAACCGAGATGCGAGGGGTCGCGATGTCTGGGGTCGAGGGGCAGGGAAACGAGAAGGATCAAAAAAGTTTTCCATTTCCGAGAAAAAAAAACGAGACCAGAATAATCAAGGGTATGAATGTCCGCAATAACAAAAAACAATCCAAATTGCCAAAAACACCAAAAATATTCGCTCAAAAATTCATGAGAGAAAGTTCTGACAAAAAAAAAATATCGAAAAATGTGAAAATAACGCTTACAAAAATATATGGTTTACAAAGACAATGGGAACAAGCTCGACTGAACGTGTAAACTCAGACTAAACTAAGACGCGGAACCAACTTGATATCTAACCAATGTTTTTACTTCATGAGGGAAAAAAAATATGTGGCATGAATTAATGGCATTAACCTTAAATTTATTATCAAAAGAAAATAGGCCAGAGGCTTCATGCGAAATCGCCGCATCCGGATGGCGAATAAACACACATACGCTAGATGGCGATCGAAACGCAAGAAAACCTGACAAAAAAATGTGGTGGTGGGGGAGGGATGACAGAGGGAACGACTGGCGAAACGCACACAACGTCTATGTGGCAAATTACTACACACATTTAGACCGAAACCAGTCGAAATTCCACGAAAATGTCACGAATGAAGTGCGATGTACATTCTTGAGAGAGTATCTATCTCCGCAAGAAAAATATACAAACAGATCACCACCAAACAAAAAAATAAACTGGCCGATAGGGGAATATGAAAAATTAAGGATAAGCCGAAAAAATGCCACAAATAAAAATACGACGTCCCTGAATCACTCCATAGGGCTTGAAAATAGTGCCATATAGACAACGTCGAAAACGAAAGGCGAGAAAGGTTGATCTTATTCCGAATAACCATAGCTTTCACGAAAAGAAAATTTTATGTCGGGGAACTAAACAGAATAATCGTCATGGAATAATCGCATGCAAAATTACGTTTCCAGGTACGTGAAATATGAAATCATACGCGAATGCTAATTTATTAATGGTACCGCAAGCACGCATTGTCAGTGTTGAGAGCACTGATATAAAATAGACACGGCGAAATGACGCAATGATGTACCCCGGAGAATAAATTATTTTGCCGATGCGATGACGATTAACAGGATTTGCAGTCTGTGGCGCGAAAAACACTCACTTGATGACAGAAAATTCCTGAAAATGCGGGAGGAAAAGGGGGAAAGAAATTTCACAGTCGGTGGCGCGACACACACTCACATGTAGACCGGAAAATTCTTTAAAAAAAAAGTAGGAGGAAAGGGGGAACGAAAATTCACAGTCAGTGGCGCGACACACACTCACATGGCGACCGGAAAAATCCAAAAAACTATACAAGGGAAAACAAAAACAAAAGGATAAACCCGACATAAATTAATTTTCATATGTGAAGAAAGCCGACGGAAATATCAAAGAGCAAAAATGGAAAAACCTAAACCTACATTTTTGTTCTGGACTGACCGAGCTGAACCATAAACAAAAATGAAATAAAATAAATAAGGGAGTTATTTTTATTTTGCTAAATTAAAGGGTAGGGCGGGTGGGTGGAAAAAACAAATTTAATTGTTCTGACTACGAACAAAAAATTTGGACGTGGGTCCTCCTTATTATGAGAAAATAAGGGCTTACAGAAATAAACTTCCCACTTCTGATACCATTGTTAAGAGGATGGACGAGTGGAGGCGAGGTTTAATGAAGATAAGGCTCCTGGGGTGTGGGCTGAAGACATTCTGACACCGTAGGTGCCCACTAGCCCCAGGACCAGTCAGGAAACCGTACAAAAGAGACAAGGGAAAGTCTCAGGGAATTCTATAGCTCAGCCGCAGTCAATCCAGAAATCCCTAATCAAGCTGGTTCACACATCCTAGCGAAGCTGGAATTCACATATCCAGTCAAGCCCGAGGCCTACTAGCCGAGATGGACCATAACGTCTATAGTTAATTTATCTATGTAAATCGTGTACAAGAGTGTGACACATATAATATAGCACTAATGGGTCCCTAACTAAATATGTAAACTGGTTCTTACCATAAATTATAATACAGAGTAACGGAGGTCTTACTCCGACCAAGGATGAAAGAGAACTACTTTTGGCTGCGGATTCATTACGCAGCCAAAATACTTAGAATGAAATGGATCAAAACCTGACCTCGGATTAGCGAGCAGCTAACTGAAGCTAGGATAAAGACCGAGTGACCTATTGTCACGATGCCGGGAAATTATGGTGATGGAAACCGAAGAGATATATAGAAAAGTAGGCGATAGATGGGGGGAATAACTAGGAGGACTATTGCAGAGCAAAGTGCTATGGGATGTCTCCATAACAGTATATGACTAAGTCCAAACCACACCAGTGATCCTCAGGAAGAAGGAGTAAGCGTCTCCGTAACGAGTCAAACTCCACGACTCAAATCCTGTTTCAAATAATCACGGCGATCTTTGGGAGCAGCTATGACACCACTTCTGCCTTTCTTCCGCTAGCTACCCAGAGAGACCGGAGATTTTGTATCGGCACGGAGAGATAGTCATCAAGAGTATTGGGGTCAGTGTGAACGATCAAACTTTAAGACAAAAAAAAATTTTTTTTATCGAAGTATACGTTACTACTGACCAAAACACAAACATTGACAAAGAAATACGCTAAGGAATAAAGAATACTGCACATTAAGGCGCGCGCGCAAGGAGTTGGATAAACCATATTACTTAAAGTTCAATGGGCACATCAAACTACCCCAGTCCCACTCTGTAACAAACTAGGAACAATGCTTACCCCCTAGATCAGCATCTTTTTCAACAGTTTCCTCTCTGTTATATTTCAATGCGTAATTTCTTGGGCCAGTACATGCTCAATTTACTAGCTTGGACAAAGATAAAAGTGATGTTTCTTACAACACTTAGCAGATCTTTATTTTATGCATAAATCAGCTTGTATAATTCAGATTTGAATAGGCTATTTTTTTTTAGTGATAATTGTAGCTATGTTATTTTTTATAAACGTATTGCATATTCTGGTACATTTTATAAAGCAAGTCACTCAATCTTCACAACACTATTCCACACAGAAAAACTTTTAATAGGCAATTAAAACATGGAACTTCTGATGAAACACTAGAACAATCAGGTAAAAAGCACCTGCGGCTTGACTTTGGTGACATCTCAAATATATCCTTTTCTATCAAGCATTGCTGGGAGTTTTTGAATTTCCTGCCACGATATCCCAGCTCCTAAGATTTGGATCGACGAAACGCCAGAGAGGTAAAGACAAGAGATAACAAGAACACGGCCGATTTTCCTAGCGCCTTCTAAAGGAAGTCGGAAATGTTTATTTGTGCAGCATTTAATACAAAATAAAGCATTAGAAGTGTCCATTGGGCTTTAAGCAACAATATGTGCGGAGGTCGCAGTATTAAAGTCCTAATCCAAACATTCCGTTTACCTTTTCTTAGTTATCGCATGCCACAGGTTTATTTTGAATTGAACGCGATTGCGGGGTTGCTGTTTCGGCTCCAGAAAAAACCCACGCCGAAAGTCTTCTTTTCTAGATGACGAGATTTTCCAGGATTGATTAGCAAAGTATTGTAAGACCGAATTGATAATTTTTGTATGTCTTCAGAGGTACCACACTGGTCTTGGTTTTTTAATTTATTTGTATTTGTAATAAACAGTTGGAGCATTAGATGGAAATTGTTATGTTGACCCTTGGCTCCCTACGTGCCATAACAGCTGTCCGGGATAATCGGCTGGGATTTAGTCCAGACAGAGTTATTTCAAACCTAGGAAATTTGGTGGATTTTTTATGGCACTTGCCCTTCGGCCAAGTGCCATATAGCGATCGCAATTTCTGTCCGTCCGTCGGTCTGTCGGTCTGTCGGTCTGTCCAGGTTTTGCTAGTTCGGGCACTTCCACATAAGCTAGGATGATAAAACTTGGCAGGCATATCAGGGACCCCAAATGATTAAGTTGGAAATAGTCACTTCCCCGATCCGAGCACCGTGGGGGGAGTGGAGGGAGGGGGAATCCGGAATCTTGAGGTATTTTTAACTTTTGAACGGGTGATCGGATCTCGATGAAACTTGATATTTGGAACGACCTCATGCCTCAGACGACCCACTTAAATTCCGGACCGGATCCGGTGACTTTTGGGGGAAGCTGGAGGGGGCAACCGGAAATCTTGGGAAACGCTATGAGTGGAGGGATCGAGATGAAACTTGGTGGGAAGACACCTAGCAAACACTAGATACATCGTTGACATAACCGAGCCGATTCGGGCACTGTGGGGGGGAGTGGAGGGAGGGGGAATCCGGAATCTTGAGGTATTTATAACTTTTGAACGGGTGATCGGATCTCGATGGAACTTGATATTTGGAAAGACCTCATGCCTCAGACGACCTACTTAAAATCCGGACCGGATCCGGTGACTTTTGGGGGGAGCTGGAGGGGGCAACCGGAAATCTTTGGAAACGCTATGAGTGGAGGGATCGAGATGAAACTTGGTGGGAAGACACCTAGCAAACACTAGATACATCATTGACATAACCGAGCCGATTCGGGTACTGTGGGGGGAGTAGAGGGAGGGGGAATCCGGAATCTTGAGGTATTTATAACTTTTGAACGGGTGATCGGATCTCGATGGAACTTGATATTTGGAAAGACCTCATGCCTCAGACGACCTACTTAAAATCCGGACCGGATCCGGTGACTTTTGGGGGGAGCTGGAGGGGGCAACCGGAAATCTTGGGAAACGCTATGAGTGGAGGGATCGAGATGAAACTTTGTGGGAAGACACCTAGCAAACACTAGATACATCATTGACATAACCGAGCCGATTCGGGTACTGTGGGGGGAGTAGAGGGAGGGGGAATCCGGAATCTTGAGGTATTTATAACTTTTGAACGGGGGATCGGATCTCGATGGAACTTGATATTTGGAAAGACCTCATCCCTCAGACGACCCACTTAAAATCTGGACCGGATCCGGTGACTTTTGGGGGGAGCTGGAGGGGAGAACCGGAAATATTGGAAAACGCTATGAGTGGAGGGATCGAGATGAAACTTGGTGGGAAGACACCTAGCAAACACTAGATACATCATTGACATAACCGAGCCGATTCGGGTACTGTGGGGGGAGTAGAGGGAGGGGGAATCCGGAATCTTGACGTATTTATAACTTTTGAACGGGTGATCGGATCTCGATGGAACTTGATATTTGGAAAGACCTCATCCCTTAGACGACCCACTTAAAATCTGGACCGGATCCGGTGACTTTTGGGGGGAGCTGGAGGGAGCAACCGGAAATCTTTGGAAACGCTATGAGTGGAGGGATCGAGATGAAACTTGGTGGGAAGACACCTAGCAAACACTAGATACATCATTGACATAACCGAGCCGATTCGGGCACTTTCGGGGGAGTGGAGGGAGGGGGAATCCGGAATCTTGAGGTATTTATAACTTTTGAACGGGTGACCGGATCTCGATGAAACTTGATATTTGGAAAGACCTCATGCCTCAGATGACCCACTTAAAATCCGGACCGGATCCGGTGACTTTTGGGGGGAGCTGGAGGGGAGAACCGGAAATATTGGAAAACGCTATGAGTGGAGGGATCGAGATGAAACTTGGTGGGAAGACACCTAGCAAACACTAGATATATCATTGACATAACCGAGCCGTGCCTACTCGTAACAAGTGCCATATGAGCTCGTAGCACTTGTTTTAACTTGCTCATTGTTTTACGGTGTTTTTAGTGGTTTTAAACATTCATAGTGACAGTAGGGATGGTTAGCATTGTGTATGTGGTAGAAATACCATTTTTTTGTGGCCCGCTTTAAGCAGCTTGTGTGAAAGCTCCACAGTCCCACTGCAGCAGGAGGACGCCAATGCGGTCGTTGAAGCTTCGGTAGGTGTTAAAAAATCACCTTAGCAAGTAATATTTTCAAGTTACTAGCAAAACTGTACAAATAATTCCAAGAACCTTTGTTTCCCAGCTATTGTGTTGATACAAATTCAACGGTCGTGCTCCGCAAATATTCAGCTCTTTTGTTTTTGCACTCGAAAGCTTATGCACCATCTTTCTGCACAGCGCGGCATTCAGTGTAATCTGGGACAGTGCACGATGAATGACTTCATTTCCCCCCATAATGCGCGAGGGGGGAAACGAGAATAAAATAGAATTAACAGCCGCAAATTCTACCTCCCTCGAGAGGTTAGTGATTGAACAGAGATATCATCATTGACAAGAAAACTATAATGAAATAAGGGATTCTAAAGTTTAATGTGTATTGTTCGATTAGAGACATTTTGGGGAGATTGTTCTGCTTCTGTGTTTAATTGTTGTCGTGACCGCTTGCTACTTAAAATCCGACAAAGATCGCTAGAAAAAATTTCTTTCCGATATTTCTGAAATCTTGTAACTCCACTCAAGGACACAAAACGAAAATACCCCCCCCCCCCTTTGTATTGTATTGAGCGCTGCAGAGAGATGACGATAAAAAGTTTGCTCGTGAGAAGGGAAACACGAATGTTTACTGCAAAGCTGTATCATAAGTTCGTGTGGCTAACCTGGAATTGATCCGACTCCACTCGCACTAGTGGGATTCACAGGGGGGGGGGGGGCTTGTCACGGGCTTCACACCAGCAACGAATGTTCAACTTACAATTCGATTTTCTACAAAACTTTCTCACACTTCTTGCTTTTCTTCTTGGTTATTCTGTTTCTTCTCGAGTGCTACGGTCAAATGTTTCGAACGACATTCTTTTTATGACGATGTTTCTTTCAGCTTTCTAACGTTCCTCGCATCCTAAAAACGTAGTAGGCTACTGTTCTCTCACAAATTTCTTGACTTTCGTGTCCCCAAAAATTTCGCGTTATTTCCCAGGGAGTAAATTGCCCTACTTAGAACTTCCTAATTAGACAAATTAAATCTTTGCGAGGATTTCGTGCAAGTTGTGAGAGACGTGATTCCAGTTGGACACGTTGTAAGTTAATTCGCTTCTGATTTCCACGTGTAATCCGTAAAACGCTGGCTGTCGATAAAACGCTGATGAAGAGTTATCTGTAAAGTTTAGTCCAGGAGGTGCTTCCAGGCTTCTCGCTTCTGTGCACCATCCCTCAAATTCTAAATTGCTGCAGTGGGGGACCATGATACATCGTACAGTCTGGGATTCGTTTTCCCTTAAAGTTTAAGTGAAACAAATATCTTGTTTTTGTATCTTGGAATTGAATAAACTCAGTTTTTTTTGCTCTGTTTAGTTTTTTTTCGCAGTAGGCTCTCACATAGACATTGACAATACGGAGGTCATCCCGACATGAACAAATTGACCAAATGGCACCAACGACATATCATCGACAGAACGCACACGTAACTGCCGGGAAATTGGCTTGGCCAAACCTGTCCTGTGTTAGTAACACTGTTGAGAATGTGAATTTACTGAACAGGACTGAGATAGGACAGTCCAATTACCCATCACTTATTCACTTAAAAAGCTTGAAGACCTGATTAAAACCATCGAATGAGCTTTTCTTTCAGTTTTTATCTCTGTATTTGTTCTACTATTCTTGAAGTATTTAGAAACTAAAATGGTTGACGATTTCCGAAAAATAAACCTTTTCTGGGTCAAAGACAGTATCGCAAGGTTTGCTTCAATAGCGACTGAAATGCACGCCTTTGTTAGAATTCAAATTCTCCGCATCGGGGAGAGATTTTTCTTGTCGGATCTGACACTGCGAGGTCCTTAAAAGGTCGAGACCCCCAGAAACATACAAAAATAACCATTTTTATAGGCTTTTCCCTCTGATCTATGCCTTTTTATACTTTTTTGTCCGACCCGCAAACAACCCCCCCCCCCGAAATAAATTCCTGGATACGGGCCTGTCTCTAGGGGTGAAGAGATACTTACCACCCAAGGAAACAAATAGTTGAGTTTGTTCGTGTCACTGGAGGTAGTAGAAAACGAAAAATGGTGGTTGATATTCCTGTCAGGCTGTTGGGGAACAGATATATAGAGCCGATCGGCCAGCGAGGTGGCAGTCGTGTTTACATTTATAAACCGTCCTAGGGACAATCAAATCCTATGTTAGGTCCTCATCATACGACGTTACCATTACCATTGTTTCATCGCTGAGGGATAGCTAGGCCTATGAGAATACTGATTGCGTCATCAGTTCAGACAAAATATATTTTTGGAATATGAACTTTTGAAAACCACGATGGGTTGACTACTTCAGCATTTAACGACAGTAGGGTATTCCGACATAAATGTACGACACCGCAACTTGAAATTTAGCTTATTTTAGGTTAGCATAGCTCAGTTTAGCTAAGTCTTGATCAGCATAAGCCCTAGCTAAAGTCTAGCTTAGCATAAGCCCTAGGTAAAAGCCTATGCCGCAGAATCTCCTGTGACGTCACAAAACATACCAAAATACGGATCACTAATACGTATTATACTCTCTGTTTTCACCGGACCACCCTTACATGTGCTAGTGTTTTTGTATGTATAGTTATTTTGGTATTTTCTTCCTTTCTTTTTCTTTGTTGTACTCCACTTGTTTTCCCCCTGGATTTTGTGGGTAAGAAATAAATTATTATTATTATTTCTCAGCGCGGCGCGTATCTTTTGAGGATCTTCTATCCTCAGATTTGTGTCAGTACTTTCTGCGTTGGGCCATCAGTATTCTGGACGTCACTACTGGACAGGGTTGCCACATGTCGCACTATAGATTGAATTGTCACTCTATTTTGTTTTTGTCAATCTTGTCCTACGTAGGACATAAAAATCACTGTATTTCATAAAACGTCCAAGTTTGTCATTTTTGCAGCAGGAATTCCGACTAGAGGTGGCTATTTCAAGTTTTTTTTTTTAAATAAATTAGGATTTGTAATTTTTGCAGAGGCGATTCTGACCAGAAGGGACCATTTCTCGTTTTTTCATGAATACGAAATTTCACTTCCATTTCCATCTCTGTTTTTGGCCAAAAGTCACTCTCTAAATGTTTTTGATCTGGCAACCCTGCTATGGAGCCCAAGATGAAAAAAAATCCAAAATCCCCTAGCAGGGTCAAAATAACTCAGTGTATCCAAATCTAAGATATAAGAAGAAACTTTAACTAATTTTAAAATGCTGGAGGTGAAAGGCGTTCCTGTGTGAAGTCGAGAATAGCTTGTGAAGAGAGTAAAATATTTGAACCCCAAATACAGTAGGTAGATTTTTTTTCCCGTATTCAGAGGTAGAAGTCCTATCCCTGCTCTTTACAGGGGGAGAAGTATTTTTATTATTTATTATGTGGGGAGGGCCAGACACTCTTGCCGAAACTCAGGCCAAAGGTCTCAATTCCCCAATTCACAATTGATGGTGAAACATCACTCTGTAATACAACTGATGAAAACATCGCTCTATAAAAATAGTTGATAAGAAAATATCTCTCATTCTACCGCTTTGTCTCGCGTTCTTACCTTAAAACCTGTCTAGCCTCCGTGTCAACTGAAGGCATCTGGGACAGTTCCCTTTAATCTGGCTTTTCTCACTGCCTCGTGGAAATCAACATTCGGGGAGTGGAAAGCTTCGCCTTGTCCGCCGTCTGCCTTTCCTCCCCTCTCTTGTTTCACTCCCAGGCTTGGTCCAGTTAAACCGAGAATGATCGCTGACATGCCCCTTGAAACTTTTTTTTTCTTTCCAAAAATTACAATACACTGTTGCTTTATAGCCGAAGTGGGCCCACTTGACTTCCAGAGAAATATGTAAAAATGTGTATCATCAGTCTTCCTTACTAATGACAGGGTGGGGAATGTGGTCCACCAGTCTCACGGCCGTTTTGAAAATCGAACACACCAGTCTCACTGTTTCGGACCACCAGTCTCAGAAAAATGGCGCCGGGAACCACCAGTCTCGGAAACGAGACCAACAGTCTCAAATTCAGACCAACAGTCTCATCTAATTCCCAATTTTTTTAAAGTAAAAAAGTGTTTTCTTTGTTTTTCTCTGTCAGTCCCTTGAATTACGCGCTTGTGTCAGCACTACAGGTAGAGTGAAGCTTGGGCTTTCAGTACATGTATTCATCTCTGCTATTGGCTTGGTACTTCTCAGTGAGTAGGGCTCTCAAAAAGCAAACAAATTTATTTTTTTGTTTTCTGTGTTGTTTAATAGAATTCTGCTACTCTGCCAACTACAACAGGTAAAGTGAAGCCTGGGCTTTCAAACGATATATGATTCACTGTTACTGGATTACCAATTGTCACATTGGGTGGCTTTGAAAAAGCTGTTTTGGTAAACAAATGTAATTTCTAGTCTGTCTATGCGATTTCTTGGAATTTTCCAACTTTGCGACCAGTTTTGGTAGATTTAAGCATGAGTTTTCCACAGATCCATGTCTCTCTGATACTGGCTTAGTCAGTTTGTTGCTGGGTTCCTATGGTAAACTCATTAGCTATTTTTTTTTAACTGCCCTGCTTGATACTGTTGAATGTTTTGTCGCCTCACTGTTCAGTTCACCTGACTGACTGGTCCAGTATTAGTTTGTTCCATTCTTTTTCCATGCATTTTCCATGCTTAAAATACTATTCTGAGGCTGTCTCTACACAACTACAGCAAGCGGTCAAGTATCGCTCAATTGAACCTATTATCGCTCACCAGAGCTGCGTTTGATTTGGATTGACTGATAGCGTTCAATTTATCCAGTCGACTGAGATTTTGGACTAAAATTTGACTTTTGACGACCGAGAATAAATGGTCATTCGTTCCATGGTTAAGCGGTTAAGCTACAGTAAGCGGTCAAGTAACGCTCAATGTACATATCATCGCTCACCAGAGCTGGGTTCGATCCGCATTTCCTGTCGGCTGAAATCATCATTTCGCTGTTTCATTTGCTATTCTCAGTTGACTGATAGCGTTCAATTTATCCAGTAGACTGACAAGGTGACTTTTGACACTGACGACTAAAGGTGACTTTTGACAACAGAGAACAAACGGTCATTTGTTCCATGGATAACCGGTTAAAGTAAGCGGTCAAGTATCGCTCGATGGAACATTTTATCTCTCACTAGAGCTGCATTTGATTCTCGTTTCCAGTTAACTTAAATTGTCATTTTGCAGTTTTATTTCCTATTGTCAGTTGACTGATAGGTTCTATTTATCCAGTCGACTGACATTGTCCGCTAAAAGTTGACTTTGGACGACCGACAACAAATGGTCATTCGTTCCATGGATAACCGGTTAACCAACAGTAAGTGGTCAAGTATCGCTCAATGGAACATTTTATCGCTCACCAGAGCTGCGTTTGATTTGCATTTCCAGTTGACTGAAATAACCTTTTTGCTGCTTTATTTGCTATTCTCAGTTACCATTCAGTTTATCCAGTCAGCTCAGATTGTCTTTCTTGGGATTTTCTAACTTTACAACCAGTTTTGGTAGATTTAAGCATGGACTTTCCACAGATACGTGTATCTCTGAGTCAGTTTCTTGCTGGTGTCCTTTGATAAACTCATTAGCTGTGTTTTTTTTAACTGACCTGCTAGACCCTGTTGAATCTTTTGTTGTCTCGCCGTTCAGTTCACCTGACTGCCTGGTCCGGTACTAGTTCGTTCCATGCATTTTCCATGCTTAAAATACTATTTTGGGGCTGTCTCTACACAACTACAGTAAGTGGTCAGTAACACTCAATGGAACCTATTATCGCCCACCAGAGCTGCGTTTAATTCGCATTTCCAGTTGACTTAAGTTATCATTTTGCCGTTTTGTTTGCTATTCTCAGTTGACTGATAGCGTTCAATTTATCCAATTTATTGAGATTGTCCACTAAAAGTTGACTTTGGACGACTGACAACAAACGGTCATTGGTTCCACCGATAACCGGTTAACCAACAGTAAGCGGTCAAGTATTGCTCAATGGAACATTTTATCGCTCACCAGAGCTGCGTTTGATTTGCATTTCCAGTTGACTGAAATAATCTTTTTGCTGTTTTATTTGCTATTCTCAGTTAGCATTCAATTTATCCAGTCGACTCAGATTGTCAACAAAAAGTTGACTTTTGCCGATCGAGATAAAATGGTAATTCATTCCATGGTTAACCGGTTAGCCTACAGTAAGCAGTCAAGTATCGCTCAATGGAACCTATTAGCACTCACCAGAGCTGCATTCTATTCGCATGTCCAGCTAACTTTAATCATCATTTTACTCTGTTATTTGGTGTTCTCAGTTGATTCATATTGTTCGATTTAGCTCTTGGCAAGGGTGTGGAAACTCAAGAAGGTAAGGGAACATCACTAAAACAATATGACAAAGCGACCTAATCATGTTCTATAACATTTAGACAATTACTAAAATTACCCTTTGCTTGTCTCCTTGATGATGCTGTACGTAGCAGCTTCAATTTGAGGGTCTCATGAAGAGACCTCTTACGTGGACCAATCTATAGTACTTCAACCTACAAACAATAGTATGTTTGTAACATACAATAGTATGTTCCTGTAACAAGAGCAACATCTGTAGAGGAGATAGTACTTCAACAATTAGAAAAAGAGTGAGAGGAATATTCATGGAGGACTAGTAAAACATATGGTATGTGAAAAAAGTATCACCAAAAAGTTGACTTTTGACGTTCGAGATAAAATGGTAATTCCTTCCATGGTTAACCTTAACTGCTACAGTAAGCAGTTAAGTATCGCTCAATGGAACCTATTATCACTCACCAGAGCTGCATTCTATTCGAATTTCCAGCTAACTTAAATCATCATTTTACTGTTTTATTTGCTGTTCTCAGTTGATTCATATTGTTCGATTTAGCTCTTGGCAAGGGTGTGGAAACTCAAGAAGGTAAGGGAATATCCAGTCTAGTACACTAGCCCCATTTCAGGCATGGTGCTCAAACGTCTAGCACCATGCCTGGGTGCTAGACGTTCAAGCACTGTACCTTGGATTTCATGTATGGTGCATGGACTTCAGTATACAGTGCATACAGAAAAAACACAATTTCTGTCATCACAACTGAGCACCGGCTCGGACAGGGCTGAAATTACTACTATGAATTAGAGAAATCAAAGACAGTCCTTTATATATTTTTCACAACAAAAACAAAAGGGCTCTAATGATGATGGAGATGAAAAACCTAACAGCACCCTATCTATTTTCCATGTATTTTCCCTATCTATTCCCCAAGAGCCAATATTCTGGTTGGCTGCTAGGTAGAAAAAGCTGAGTCACAGGACACTTTGCATGCAAAACCCTTGACTATGTAGAAAAGGAAATGAGGTTTTTCACATCTGTCATCAGTCGAGCCCTTTTGTTTTTGTTGTGAAAAATATATAAAGGATTGTCTTTGATTTCTCTAATTCATGGTAGTAATTTCAGCCCTGTCCGAGCTGGTGCTCAGTTTTTATGACAGAAACTGTGTTTTTGATGTATGCACTGTATACTGAAATCCATGCACCATACATGAAATCCAAGGTACAGTGCTTGAACGTCTAGCACCCAGGCATGGTGCTAGACGTTTGAGCACCGTGCCTGAAAAGGGGCTAGTGTACTAGACTGGGAATATCACTAAATTAATATGACAAAGCGACCTAATCATGTTCTATAACATTTAGACAATTACTAAAATTACCCTTTGCTTGTCTCCTTGATGATGCTGTACCTAGCCGCTTCAATTTGAGGTTCTCATGAAGAGACCTCTTACGTGCACCCATCTATAGTACTTCAACAAACAAAACAATAGTATGTTTGTAACATACAATAGTACGTTCCTATATCAAGAGCAACATCTGTAGAGGAGATCAACAATTAGGAAAAGAGTGAGAGGAATATTCATGGAGGACTAGTAAAGAACATATGGTATGTGAAAAAGAATCACCAAAAGTTAAAATTTGACGATCGAGATAAAATGGTAAATCATTGCATGGTTAACCGGTTAACCTACAGTAAGCAGTCAAGTATCGCTCAATGGAACCTATTATCACTCCCCAGAGCTGTATTCTATTCGCATTTCCAACTAACTTAAATCATCATTTTACTGTTTTATTTGCTGTTCTCAGTTGATCCATATTGTTCGATTTAGCTCTTGGCAAGGGTGTGGAAACTGGAGAAGGTAAGGGAACATCACTAAAACAATATGACAAAGCGACCTAATCATGTTCTATAACATTTAGACAATTACTAAAATTACCCTTTGCTTGTCTCCTTGATGATGCTGTACGTAGCCGCTTCAATTTGAAGGTCTCATGAAGAGACCTCTTACGTGCACCCATCTATAGTACTTCAACATACAAACAACAGTATGTTTGTAACATACAACAGTATGTTCCTATAACAAGAGCAACATCTGTAGAGGAGATAGTACTTCAACAATTAGAAAAAGAGTGAGAGGAATATTCATGGAGGACTAGTAAAGAACATATGGTATGTTAAAAAAGAATCACCAAAACCAACAAAACAAAAATTACCAGAGTGGGTGACTTTACGTTAGTTCATGTAGGTTAACTTGAACACTTTTAGCTAGGACTTCTATAGCCAGTGTAAGACATTAAGAATAAGCTTATTTTTTTTTATTTTTTTTACCATCATTGGGTAGGTAGCGTACTCTGTAGCACCAGATTTGTTAGAACATGAAAAAATGTTGGCCTCATGGCCGCAATTTAAGATGACCAGTAAAAGGTGCCCGGTGGGTTGGAATCCGCAATCTTTTTCACAACCTACGCTTAACCTTGGAATGAATGACCATTCGTTCTCAGTTGTCCAAAGTCAACTTTTACTCGACAATCTCAGTCAACTGGATATATAGAATGCTGTCAGTCAACTGAGAATAGCAAATAAAACTACAAAATGATGATTTAAGTTAACTGGAAATGCGAATTGAACACAGCTCTGGTGAGCGATAATAAGTTCCATTGAGCGTTACTTGACCGCTTACTGTAGCTTAACCGGTTAACCATTGAATGAATGACCATTTGTTCTCGGTTGTCAAAAGTAAACTTTTAATCAACAATTTCAGTCGACTGGATATATCGAACGCTGTCAGTCAACTGAGAATAGCAAATAAAACGAATGACCATTTCTTCTTGGTTGTCAAAAGTCAATTTTTCATCGACAACTTCAGTTGACTGGATAAATCGAACGCTGTCAGTTAACTGAGAATACCAAATAAAACTGCTAAGTGATGATTTGAGTCAACTGGAAATGCGAATTGAACACAGCTCTGGTGAGCGATAATAAGTTCCATTGAGCGTTACTTGACCGCTTACTGTAGCTTAACCGGTTAACCATTGAATGAATGACCATTTGTTCTCGGTTGTCAAAAGTAAACTTTTAATCAACAAGTTCAGTCGACTGGATATATCGAACACTGTCAGTCAACTGAGAATAGCAAATAAAACAGGAAAAAGATGATTTAAGTCAACTGGAAAGGCAAATCGAACCCATCTCTGTTGGGCGATAACAAGTTCCATTGAGCGTTACTTGACCGCTTACTGTAGCTTAACCAGTTAACCATGGAATGAATGACCATTTCTTCTTGGTTGTCAAAAGCAAACTTTTCAGCGACAACTTCAGTCGACTGGATAAATCGAACGCTGTCAGTCAACTGAGAATACCAAATAAAACTGCTAAGTGATGATTTGAGTCAACTGGAAATGCGAATCGAACGCATTTCTGTTGAGCGATAATAGGTTCCATTGAGTGTGACTTGACCGCTTACTGTAGGTTAACCGGTTAACCATGGAAGACCATTTCTTCTCGTTTGTCCAAAGTCAACTTTCAGTCGACAATCTCAATAGATTGGATAAATTGACCGCTATCAGTCAACTGGAAATGCAAATCAAACGCAGCTCTGGTGAGCGATAATAGGTTCCATTGAGTGTTACTTGACCGCTTACTGTAGTTGTGTAGAGACAGCCCCAGAATAGTATTTTAAGCATGGAAAATGCATGGAACGAACTAGTACCGGACCAGGCAGTCAGGTGAACTGAATAGTGAGACAACAAAACATTCAACAGGGTCAAGCAGGTCAGTTAAAAAAACACAACTAATGAGTTTATCAGAGGACACCAGCAAGAAACTGACTAAGCCAATATCAGAGATACGCGTATCTGTGGAAAGTCCATGCTTAAATCTACCAAAACTGGTTGAAAAGTTAGAAAATCCCAAGAAATCGCAGAGACAAACCAGAAATTACATTTGCTCACCAAAAAATTTTTCAGAGCAACACAATATGACACTTGGTAATCCAGTAACAGTGAATAATATATCGTTTGAAAGCCCAGAGCTTCACTTTACCTGCAGTAGTTGGCAGAGTAGCAGAATTCTATTAAACAACACAGAAAACAAAAAAATAAATTTGTTTGCTTTTTCAGAGCCCTACTCACTGAGAAGTACCAAGCCAATAGCAAAGATTAATACATGTATGGAAAGCTCAAGCTTCACTCTACCTGTCGTGCTGACACAAGCGCGTAATTCAAGGGACTGACAGAGAAAAACAAAGAAAACACTTTTTAACTCTAAAAAAATTGGAAATTAGATGAGACTGTTGGTCTGGATTTGAGACTGTTGGTCTCGTTTCCGAGACTGGTGGTTCCCGGCGCCATTTTTCTGAGACTGATGGTTCAAAACAGTGAGACTGGTGTGTTCCGCGAAAGAGACTGGTGGACCACATTCCCCACCCTGAATGAGGTCCTCCAAAACCGTAGGGTAATTGGGAGCCTGATCCATTTTAAAAATAGTGTATCGTGGCAAACTCAAAATTCGCAATAGTTCTATACCGTGGATTAAAACGAGGAGCCAAACTCCAAATCTCGGAAATGAGAATGGACAGGGACATTTAGTGAATTAGTAGCTTACAAGGTTTGTATGGCACTTCCCTTCCGGTAAAGTACCATATACTGATCACTTGTCCGTCTGTCTGTCAGTCGGTCAACGTTCAAGGTTTTTATGGCACTTGAGCTTACTCAAGTGCCATATAGCGATTGTAATTTCTGTCCGTCAGTCGGTCTGTCGGTCCCGGTTTTGCTAGTTCGGGCACTTCCAGATAAGCTAGGACGATGAAACTTGGCAGGCATATCAGGAACTGGACCAGATTAAATTAGAAATTGTCGCTTCCTCGATCCAACCATTTGGAGGGGAGTGGAGGGAGGGGGAATCCGGAAAAAAATAAGATATATTTAGCTTACGAACGGGTGATCGGATCTTAATGAAACTTGATATATGGAAGGACTTCGTGTCTCAGACCCTCCATTTTAAATCCAGACCGGATCCGGTGACACTGGGGGGAGTTGGAGGGGGAAACCGGAAATCTTGGAAAACACTAAGAGTGGAGGGATCCGGATGAAACTTGGTTGAAAATACAAGCAAAAGTCCTAGATACGTGACTGATATAACCGGAACGGATCCGCTCACTTTGGGGGAGTTGGGGGGGGGGGGAGAAGTCCAAATTTGTAGTGATCCCGCGAGTTCCGTGCTTCCTGATGTGCTGGGACGATGGAAATTTACAGGTATGTCTGGGACCCGACCAAATTAAATAGGAAATCGTCAATTCCCCGATTCGACCATCTGGGGGGGGGAGTGGAGGGAGGGGGAAGCCAAAATTTGAGGTATTTTTAGCTTGCGAACGGGTGATCGGATCTTGATGAAAATTGATATTTAGGATGACCTCGTGTCTCAGACATCTCACTTTAAATCCGGGCCGGATCCGATGACACTGGGGGGAGTTGCAGTAGGGAACCGGAAAATTTGAGAAACGCTTAAAGTGGAGGGATCGGGATGAAACTTGGTGGGAAAAACAAGCACAGGTCCTAGACACTTCATTGACATAACCGGACCGGATCGGGGCACTGTGGGGGAGTTGGGGTGGGGGTCCGGATTTCTAGCGATCCCGCGAGTTCGGCATACTTCCTGATTTCCTAGGGCGATGAAACTTGGCTGGTATGTCAGGGATCCGAACAGATTGACTTGAGAACAGCCGTTTCCCCGACCCGACCATCGTGGGGGGAGTGGGTGGATGGGGAGTCAGGAATCTAGTGGCGTGTATAACTTTTGAACGGGTGATCGGATTTGAATGAAACTTGTCTGGTGAGCTATCGCCTCGGACGTTCAGTGTCACGTCCGGGTCGGGTCCGATACCTGCGGGGATGGGGGGGGGGGGGGGGGTGGTGGAAAACTCAAGAAACTCTAAAAGCAGAGGGATTGGGACGAAACTTAATGGATGGAACAAGCATTAGGCCTAGATGAAATTGACGGAGCCAGATGGTTTCGGGGCTCTGTGGGGGTAGTTGGAGGGGGTTTCCTGGAATTCCGGTAGTCGTGAGTTAGAATAGTTCCAGATGTAAAACGACAACGAAACTTTGCAGGCATATTAGCGACCCGAATTATCTTGACTTAAGAACCTGACAGAACATACCCCCGGAAACTTCCGTTCCTAGATCCGAGCATTTTTGGGGAGCAAGAGAAGAGAAATATGGAAATTGACTTCTATAAATTGCGAACGAGTGGTCTGATTCGAGTGAAACTTCATGGGTGATACGAATCGATGGCCTCGACATGTAAACCATGCGTTCGAACCATATGCTACCACGATTAGGGGAATTGGGGGTGGGGGGACTTTTGACATGCACAAAAACCAAACGGATGGACCGAATGAGATGCAAATTCGACAGTGCCGAGTATATGCGGCCTACATTTGTTATTTGGCGTCCGGGCCGGATTCGGCCAAGGTAGGGGGGGTACTGGAAACTTGCAGATAGACTATGCTCCGATTTCAGTAAAACTTGATGGACAGGAACAGGGAATTAAGAGATTGGGCCCGAACCGGCTCCGACATCGTTGGTGGGGGGGGGGGGGGGTACCGGAACTTTCCAAAAATGCTCAGATTCGAGTGAAAGTTGATAGATGGTATAAAAGAAGATGCTTTAGGTGGTCGATTTTTTTTATTCCGAACCAGATTCGGCCACGGTAGGTGGAGATAGAGTGAGTACCGGAAATCCTGTAGCACGTCTAGGGATCAAACAAATGGATTTATTGGGATGAAAGTTTGAACAGTCATGTGCATTTGCTACAGACAATCTAGACGATGCCGGAACAGCTCAGAAATGAGTGAAACTAAATATCCTATTTCTATTTCCGAACCGCATTTTTGGATGGCGGGTGTATTTTGTGACGTTCTCATCTACTTTCTTTTACATCCTACTCGTACAAGTGCCATATGAGCTCGTAGCTCTTGTTTTTATTCTTACTATAACTCTACATAAACATTAGGTAGACCTACGTTGCCTGGGCAATGTGAAGTGTTGCGGTAACCTTTGTCCGGCTGTCGGTTAAATGGTGAAGTTGTCAACTTATCGAAGCTTATAAAACGGTATGTTCTAAGAAGAACAAAATCAGTAATCACATGATCAAAGGCTATTCCTCAGCGCTGTACAAACAACAAACAAAAGAATATCGGAAGAAGGAACTAAATTGACTTTGCAGTCAGTTGAACTTTATCCTTTTCAATCGTAGACATTGTAACGGATGAAAACTCGCAAAAATATCTTATATAATCTAGTTGATCTTATAAAGCTATGCGTAACTTTTCAGGATTAAAATACCATAGATGACACTCTTAGTTATTACGAAATTACCTCATTGTTTTACATTATCGTTTGTACCCGTTCCTTAAACAGTTGATCCTAGGTTACAGCGATAGATCATCGAGACAAACTTTCTTACCGTTAGATTTATAGAAATCGATTAAAATGTGCAGCAGTTTGCACAAATTTCTAGCCCCTCGAGAACCGATTCCTACGTACAAGTCCCTCTCCCGTGATAGACATCAAGTTCACCGGAAACAAATAACAGTTACACCAACTAGCAAAAGCTGCAAACCCTTCATTGCCGAAGATGACTATGAGCTAACAGTCGACTTTTGCGTAGTAGTCCTCTACATGTCTCACAACTGGTATCTGCCTATTTTTGGTTTCGGTGTGTACCTTACTACTGAAGTTGTCAACCCCTTGAAACTTTCAAACTGGTGTTTTTGTACCAAAAAACGGATGACTTTGATCAGCTCATCAGCTCATTTGATCAGCTCAAACTTGGCTGATCAAATGTCAGATCCGACCAGATTGACTTGAGAATAGTCGTTTTGCCGATCCGACCGTCGTGGGGGAAGAGGAGGGAGGGGAAATCCGGGATTTTGAGGCAAGCATAACTTTCGAATGTGGCGTGGACGCAAATGTAACTGGATAGTTGGAAAGAGCTATGTTCGCGGATTTCCCACTTGGGGTGCGGAAAACAAATCCGATAACTCTGGGGGAGGGATTGGAGGGGGACCGGAAATCTCGGGACATGGTTGAAGTGAAAAAATTGGGATGAAGCTTGGTAAGAAGAACAAGGACAAGTTGTAAATACGTTTTTATAGAAAAGGACTGGATCGGTGCACTGTGGGGGGGGGGGGGGACTAGAGGGTGGTTTTTGTAATTCCCATGATCGCGAGTCAAGGTCCTTACAGATGCACTAGGACGATGAAATTCGGCAGGTATATTTGGGACCCGACCACATTCATTGGAAGCAGTCATCTTCGGGGAAGTGGAGGAAATTGGAATCAAGATTACCGGAATTTTGTGTCGTCTATAACTTTAAATGTTTAACTTTGAAATCTGTTTCTGATACAACGATAAACTTTCATAATCCCCAAGGGTTCATGATCACTTGTACCTCAAGTGTATGCTTACCAATGATTTTTTAGCCCCCTTTAAGTGCGTATATTAACTGCATGGTGAAAAATACTTTAACCAAAATTTTCGTGATTCTCACGTCCTCATGACTCTTTTTGCCTCAAAGCCCATTTTGCCGATGACCATTTGTGTACCAGTGCTTTTTCTTACAAAATAGATTCCTAACCCCCCTAAAGTGCGCATTGTAACCGCAAAGTGCATAGCATGTAACTAACCACACATTTTCATGAATCCGAAAGGCCTATAATCGCATGTGCCTAAGACAGCGCAAATCTTAGCTGATGTCCTTAGCTGCTACGTATACTTTGCAAGTGCCATATGAGATTACATCTCTTAGATTTACAGGGAATGACAAGCATGAAGTTCGGTCGTGGTTTCAGTTCATAGTCCAGCCTGATTAGTGCGATATTCTGCGGTATGAAACATGTTTTCACCTATGGTACTTCAGCCCGTAGTTTTGGAATGTGTACTTGTTGGTTATTGTTTTTTCAAGCTCCCTTTTCGCTGAGTCATTACTTCAAGTGGTTCTAGTCCGCCTGATATTGTTTGTCCAAATTGAGAGCTAAGCCTTTGGAAGCTTGCGGGAGCACTAGAACAAGCGACTTGAACGAAGTCAAGAAAACAGATGTCTATGTTCTCTGGGCTTTGAGCGATTTAATCTGGCTTGTAGTACGAGGCTATGCTAGCAGCGGAGCTGGGAAAGTAGACCTTTCGATGAGAGAAGATGTATAGCCACATCCAGTTGCTGGTTTCAAACTAGACCTCCTATGTGGATTTTTTTTTGTGGCGTCGGGTCACCATCAAGAATTCAGAATTCGCATTTGAAGCCCCAGTTGGTGTTAATGGGGAACATGAAGTGTATTTTTCCTCCTGATTCTCCTAATTGTGCCTCGGGATCGATCGCCTAGAGTTCGGATTCCCTCTAAGATTTATTTGTGTAACGACAGTTCTAATTGTGTTTTCCTTTCAAGTAAAAAGTATTGACTAGGAGAGAGAAAGAAACTCCTCGTGGTGTAGATTTTCTTCGAAGTGGTGTGAGCTTATCGGTATCCATGTGCCTTGGAATCATGTTTCGAAAAAAAAAAATTGAAGTTGGCGCCAGGGCCGTATCCAGGGTGGTTCGACCCCCCCCCCCCGAAATATACAAAATCATCGTTTTTTATACGCTTTGATAACCTCTGATCTATGTTTTTGTTTTTTTACTTTTTGGTCCGACCAGTTCTAAAAAACAACGGCACCGTTCTACCGTAACTATTTCCTACTACCAACTAGTACGGTAATTATTTGCCTAAGGAGCGAATGGGGCAGAATGGTAGGATTAAGAAGGAAATATATGGCAGCCCCATGGTCCTTACGTTGTCCGATGTGCGGTAGAATGAATGAATGTGTTCTCCATTTAATGGGTCCCCTCCCTCCAACAAAGTCTTGGATATGGACCTGGTTGATGCTACTAGTTTTTTAATATATTTCACGCAGTGACCTCTTACTGCAAATCTGTTTATCTGCGGCCCCCTCCTTCTTTTGGTCATCCTCCTACTGCTGTTCTGAAGCGTGCACTCACGAAACTGTACTGAATCTCGAAATGTTTGGAGGGAAGTGTCGCACCCCCCCCCCCCCCCCCCCGATCCCATCTGCAACATGTTACACCGACTTGTAATTGTTTTCATGACTTGTCATTTTAATTCGCGTTCGTATTTTAATGAATTGTATTCTAAACCGTGAATTATATATATAAATCATAGGTTACGATTGTAAATATATCCCTTGGTTGATCTTTTTAACTGTATTGACATGTCCAGCACTACTTCTTGTTTGTAAAGTATATTTATGGACAAACAAACCGAACTGTAATTGTAATTGAAAAGAGCTTCCATTCCATACCAAGTCCCGGTTCTTTCCAGGTGCCGGGTGAGAGCTGCATGTCTACCACCCGTCAGCGAAAGTAGCCAATTAATCCCTGTACTTTAATACAGAGGAAGAGGGCCATTTCCTGGTTGAATGCGAGCAACTCTCAGACCTCAGGAGACACTTTCTAATGGGTATACTATCAAGTTCCCCAATATTCTTGAAACAAAAAATAAAGCTAAGATACTTAAAATATGCCAGTTCTTTAAAGAGTGTATTAGTTAAATAAAGATAAGTATTGAGTGATGTAAAGTGTATTGTAACTCATGTATTTTGTACGGCCAATTGGCTATTAAATATATTCATTCATTCATTCATTAAGTGCTCCTGGGAACACCTAAATGTTTTTTTGGGTCTTCATTAGCCCAAAACTCTTTGTTCAAAGTTAACTAGCGTTCAATGAATCATACCTGATACTGTCGATCCATACAGACAGTCTTTGCAATTTTGATTCATAACCCTGTTAGTACTTCATGCGGGGGCGTCACTAGACGGGAGGGGGGACGCCTCCCCCCCCCCCCGAACGTTGTCTGCCAGTCGGTTAAAAATAAAGCCCCGCGATTTTTCGTAAAAAAGTCGATTTTTTTTCTTGGAAACAGTCGATTTTTATTTAAAATCAGCCGATTTTTCTTCAGCAAAGTCGTTTTTTCTCAATTTTAGTTGTTTTTATCTGCAAAGACAGTCGGTAAAAATGACCAGCTAGTCGGTAAATCCCTCACCCCCAAAAAAAACATTTTGGATAGTGACGCCTCTGACTTCGTGTAAACTAATTTCCTTTTTTCCGTTTCAGGAGGCACCTCGTTCTATCGTGTCAGGGAAACTTAAATATATTCCCGTTTGATGACCCTGTTTGTTCTTTCTCCGTGGAAAGCAGTAAGTTAAACATATTTTTTCTTCCAAAATCGTTTTGTAGGTAAGAAAACCTATGAATACAAAACACCTACAAGACTTCTTGTCAATAGAGGTCATTTTTAAAGTACACCATACTGTCAGAAGTTTCATAACAGATTGCTCATAACACTTTCAAGAATAACACCTTTTCACTTAGAAATAAAGTGTTATGACCAATAAAGTTTATACTAGTTCGTACCTAGAGCTCCAACAACACCTTCAACAAGTAAAAATACTACACTGTCAGAAGTTACATAACGACAACAGAAGGATGCGCGGTTTCAACATATAACACTTTGAGATGTTATCTGTTATGTTTCTTCCGTTACCGTTAGTATTTTTACCAATTGAAGGTGTTGTTGGAGATCAAGGCACGAAATAGTGTCAACTTAATTGGTCATAACACTTCATTTCTAAGTGAAAAGGTGTTATTCTTGGAAGTGTTATACGCTATCTGTTATGAAACTTCTGACAGTGCACACAAGAATCGTAGACCTCCAGAAGTAAAAATAGAAAACTGAATTCCAACTCAAATAGCTGGGAAATGTATGATGGGGTTTAGTTTTTTTAAGGAAATAAAAAGCTCGTTACATTCTGAGCTCTTCGCATTTCTTTGCAGTTTTTGAAATCATGTCACGATTGTCAAGTGGAGGTATCCCTCTACTTACGTTTCGGGATCCCTAAAACTCAATTGCTGGTGTATAAAGCCCCAATTAGCATCACTAAATAGAGGGAGACTCGTAAGATCAAAGTCAGACTTCCTATTGTGTCAGTGTGCACACCGTTGTGGTGACGGCGGAGGCCTAGTAGTGAAGTAACAAAACGGACTATTTTCCGCCAAGCTGATACGCGCGTGTAAATTTATGATCAGGAAATCAGTCCCGAACTGTCTGCCAAAATTCCATTTTATGAGAATTAACCGTGAGTTTATTCAAACAATGTTTATAACGGGTACGTCAGCTACAATTCTTCATCAGCGATATTTTGGCCCTTCTTGGCCCTTCTTATTGACAACAAAACCGAAGTCGATAAAAATGCAGAAAAAATGTTTCCTGCCGTGGCCCCAATCGTGCAGCAAAAACAGCAGCCGTGTCAAAAATTAAATCTCAGTACTAGTTGCAGTAATTATTCAAAGTAATAGATACAGGCGAGTACTCCATAATAGAAACGTAGAACGAGGTTATTGATAAAATAATATTTAAGTTTTCAACCCCTTACTAATAAATAAACCGAAGTTGACGAAAATGCAGAAAAAAACCTTTCCTGTCATCGCCATAATCGTGCAGCAAAAACAGCGTCCGTGTAAACAAGACCAAAGGTTTCGATGGGATCCCAAAAATTCAATATCTGATCCAGACAACTGGGTCTTGTCTTAGCCAGATCCAGTCTTCGCCAGACTCCTTGAACATTTTTACAATTAAAATTCAGAAACAGATTAAGGCCAAATAGCTAATCACCTCAGAAAACGAAGTTCAGATTTGGATTCAGCATGTGTGTTTACCCCTATAAGTCATATCTGTTTTGACGAAAACTTCCTGCCACTTCTGCCAATTTCCCGGTTCCGGCCGAACTCCAGAACTACTTGTCCGGCGAAAAAAGAAAGCTCAAAGACGAAATCAGGGTATCTTCTTTCCCCAGTAATGAACATCTAATCAACTTCAAATAGAAATTTAGCTTATAACAAATTTTCCGATTCCAGCCGGATTCCGGTCGAACTATATGTCCGGGTAAAATACGATTGTCACACAGGGACTCAGCATCTCTTCTTACCCCTAAATCGCTTATCTAATCAACTAGAAATAAAACTTTGACTTCCAACAGTTTTCCGGTTTTGGCCGGATTCCGGACGAACTACATGTCCGGGTAGAAACTTGTTTTCACATAAGTGTTCAGCATGTCTTCTTGCCCTAAATCGAACATCCAATCAAATCCAAATTAAACTTTTAATTTTGACAAACTTTCCGGTTTGGGCCGGATTCCGGTCGAAATACTTGTCCGTCGAGAAAATAGTTTTCACCATCGTCTTCAGCATGTCTCCCTACCTCTAAATCGAACATTTAATCAACTTCATTTTACTTTCAACAAACTTTCCGGTTTTGGCCGGATTCCGGGCGAAATACTTGTCCATCGAGAAAATAGTTTTCACCATCGTCTTCAGCATGTCTTCCTACCCCTAAATCGAACATCTAATCAATTTCAAATAAAACTTTTAATTTCAACAAACTTTCCGGTTTGGGCCGGATTCCGGGTGAAATACTTGTCCGTCGAGAAAATAATTTTCACCATCGTCTTCAGCATGTCTTCCTACCCCTAAATCGAACATCTAATCAACTTCAAATAAAACTTTTACTTTCAACAAACTTGTCCGGTTTTGGCCGGATTCCGGGCGAACTACTTGTCCGATGACAAAATGGTTTTCACCATCGTGTTCAGCATGTCTTCTTACCCCATAATCGACTATCACATTAGCTGTTTCAAAATATTTTGTTTGTCCCTTAATTTCAATCCCCTCCCCCACCCCTAAATGTAGAGCTACAAAGCCCATCTACGAACTTGACTGGTCCGACGACCCAACGAACCTTCTCACCAAGTTTCATCAAAATATCTCATTCCCTTCGAGAGTTATCGTGCTTACAGACGGACGGACGGACGGACGGACGGACGGACGGACAGACGGACGGACGGACAGACGGACAACTTTTGCGATGTCATAGGTATCCCTCCACTTACGTTTTGGGATCCCAAAAATTAAATCTTAGGACTAGTTAATAAGATATTTATAGTCGGTAGAAGCTTCAGATATTTATTCCAGGTTTTTTTCCTTCCCCGAAGTTGAACCAGAGAATTGATGGCCTGACGAGGACCCTTGCCAAGAAGGGCCGAAATATCGCTGATGAAGAATCTTACCTGATGTATCCGTTATAAACCTTGTTTGAATAAATTTTTCAAAGTCAGCTTGGGCTCAATGAATATTTATTAACCGTGAGGTGCACTGTTTGTGATACGAATTTTCACATTCATTATCCTTTTGGCGGGATGCTTTTGGATCTTGTAATTATGTCCGTTTTAACTGAAAACACTTGTAAGAAAGTAGAATAAAGTCCTAATGTAATAATCAAACTTCTTGTATAGGTTGGTCAAAATTATTTTTTTAGGGATTTTAAGTTGTATTCTTTCTTTACGACAAGAACAGTTCACCTTAACATCTTCAGTTTCATGCTCTTTTTAAGCTATAGGAATTATTAGATAAAACATAAACCAATAAAAGCTGAGAGTAAAAGAAGTTTATAGGGTAGAAACTGACTCGGTTCACGCCTTTCTGATTTAAGGAAAGGGACTTTACAACTATAGAGAACAGTATAATAGTCTGACCGTTTACATTAGTGTGACAGCGTACCTCTATAATGTGCATGACCGCGATTGCTGGCACACATTTTGCCACTCTTTTGCTCCTTTTCCCTTGAAGACCATCAAGCACCGCGAAGTCTGTAGATAAAGCTTATTGCCTTTGCTTAGGTTTATCCGGGGGGAGTTGCTAGGCTTTTGTAACAAGACTAAGCCGGTGCTCGTATGAATCTCGCAGAAACGAAGTGTAAGTTCATGTTGGCTGTTCTTCGAGCTTTATTAGGGTGCCAAACTAGTAACCAGATCCTAGAACGTTCTTTGCCGTTTTGGCCTTAATATGATTTCTAAAAATGGGCCATTTTAGTATCTTAGTTGAAAGCTTGTTTTGTACATTTTACAAGTAGTGAACTGAAAGACAAAAATGCTCCTCAGCCGGGATTTGAACCCAGGACCCTCTGCTTACAAGGCAGGTGCTTTACCATCTGAGCTACTGAGGGGCTTGTGAACAGAGTTCGCAAATTCATCTAACCAGTTCACATCCGCATGTCACAGAAATACAATACTCACATGTATAACAATAATCTATGGATTATTGTTTCGTACTCTGCAGAACTAGCTTAACCCTTGAACCCAAGCTATCATGCTTTGTCTCGGTGCATTAATCCGAGAGGAACGCTGGCAATCGTTTTTTGTCGTATCCTGGCCTATCCTTCAATACAATTTTTAAACGATTTAATTTCAGTATCATTTCATTTTGCATGTTGACCTCTTCTAGCTTTAACCTATTTCGTATTAAAGTTGATTTACTGAAAACATTAAATCAGTAGAGAAGCAAGTTTTTCTACACACCTAACCAGTATTATGACAACCCGATGAAAAATGTATGTCAAAATAGTACTATGAAGTAGTACGAAAAAGTAGCTTGCAGTACTAACTGATGCTACTACATGCTTCTACTTCAAGGCTAACCTGTTACTGCATACTACTATATGTTACTATTAGCAAGACTGGATGCTACTATACAATACAGGATGCTACTGGATACTACTACTTAAGATTGGACCAGTCTGAGGCACATTAAATGATAGTATTGTTTGCTATTACATAGTATGACATGCAACTTTTTCGTACTACTACCATACTACTACGCAGGCTACAAATTTTTCACCGGGAACCTACTAGCAAACAAAACAGTAGAGAAATTATACAGTGTGCCAGAATCGGCAGTTAATTGAACGCTATAAGGGATTATGTTTAGGATCATTAAGCAGTATAGTTGCTGAAAATCAGAAAGAAATAAGCTTTGGTTGGCTTACTAGGTTGTCATTTAGACCACCAGCCAGAAAAACAACGGGGAGTGAGTTTAATATGAGTGGTCAGTTACTGGTTTGGTCGAGCAAAATAATCCTGTAATGTAAAGTAATGTAAAAGACCTATCCTTCCCATGCATCAAGAATGGGCCTCCGTCGCAGCGCCGCCCAGCTCGCTTTGTTCGTGTGTGCAGTGGCGGACGTAGAAAATCTAGCAAGGCTAAGATTTGGTGCTGGTTGAGTCTCAGTAAGGATATTCGTGTCCTCTAGGGGAGCTACCCGATGAAAAATTTGTAGCCTGCGTAGTAGTATGGTAGTAGTACGAAAAAGTTGCATGTAATACTATTTAATAGCAAAGAATACTATCATTTAATGTGCCTCAGACTGGTCCAATCTTAAGTAGTAGTATCCAGTAGCATCCTGTCTTAACATAGTAGCATCCAGTCTTGCTAATAGTAGCATATAGTAGTATGTAGTAACACGGTAGCCTTGAAGTAGAACCATGTAGTAGCATCAGTTAGTACTGCATGCTACTTTTTCGTACTACTTCATAGTTCTATTTTGAGATAAATTTTCATCGGGTAGTGTCGCTGCGATTTGATTGTGCGTCACTTTTTCGAAGTCCGCGCATTACTCTCTAAAGTTATTTTGCTCTGGGTTTACTACCCTACTGATTCTCGACTTTGTATTCCCAGTATCCTACGAGCGAGACAGAATGCTGTACCAATGGAGTGACGATGAGGGAACACTTAGGAAGACGCCGAGCCTTGCGGCACTCAATGCATACCTGATAGAAAACTCGACGACAGTCTGTCCAGATAGATTTCGCTGGAGAGGTAAGTCTTTCTGAAGGGTTAATATCGAAGGTGTTTTCTCAAAAGGTTACGAGCTCCATTTTTCAGCTTTTATGGGAACAGCAAAAAAAATTTCACGTTTATGAATGAATGAATTAATGAATGAACTTTATTACCCGTAAAGTATAAAACACAAAATACGGAGTATTATGAAGGAAACAAAACGATAAATAACGAAAAAAGAACAACAACAAACAAGCTAAACGAAATTCTTGCAACCACCCCTGAATCACCCGTCTGTACGGCCAGGAATGATCGAGTATGATTAGTTACCGTCCTTTAAGTGTTATTGTTATTGTTCGGTACTTTGTGTTTTTGTTTTTTTCCTTTTCCAGTTTCTTTTATTATACTCCACTAGTCCTCATTTTAGTGCAGTGGGTCAATAAAATTCATTCATTCATTCAAACAACATGAACAATCTAACCAGCATCAATAATAAAGAATGTCCGCAGTGGGTCGTAAGCGTGAATCAAATTAATGGTCCAGGAAAGGTCTAAAAGTCCCAGAACTAAAACTCTGTAACTCCGTAAGGGTTGCTTCGCTTTGGCAAAGAATAGGGCATGTTCGATAGGTGTGGATAGGGATTTTAGAAAAAAATGTTGCTTATAACCTTTTGGAAAAACATCGTCGATATGTAGGAAAGTCTAATCAGTTCAGTCGTATTTTTCTAGTTTTGTATGCTTAATAATTATCTTAAATTACCGAAAGTGGCACCAAGAACAAATAATCTCATAGAACCTCCGTCTTTGGTCCCCATGCACCGACTATGGATACCTCGACAAAACTGAGCTGAGCCAGAGGTACTAGCTTTGAGTTGATAGCCGTCTTCGCCATTGCTCATAGCAAAGAAGTAAGAGCAGGAGGCACACTGACCCACTCTTGAGTGCGTCCAGAGAACCAATCGGCTTTTACTTTGAAATGAAGCTAATTGTACAAGTAACGTAACGTGATGTGCGTCGTAGCTCCTAACCTCTGCTCGTGTGTAAACTTCAAGCTAAATTTCTTTCTCACCAGTTTGATAAAATTTGATCAAACTGAGATGACTTTCTAGATAACACTATCAGTTACCGGACCGTGCTATCTGAATATCAGATACTACCATAACTGGGCAGATACCACGATAACTGCGAAAAACGATTTTAGACCGTGGTATCAAGATACCATGGTATCTGCAAAAAAGCAACTAATATAAACAGGACAAAACCTAAGTGTTGCTCCGCAACGGAGTTCAGAAACAAAGAGATAAGTTGATAGATAGAGATAGGTTTATTTAAACAACATCGTAGCTGACAGCTAATTTGCGTTGCTTCACTATACTTAATAACAAACTATCACAAAAAAACAAAAAAAAGAAGGAAATATCACTCGGCTTTGTTTAGCAAATCCGTAAAAGAAGGTACAAACGAATTTGCGTGGCGGTTCGTTGGCGAAGCTACTGGAACCAGTTTATTTTGGTGACGCGTACGGTTGTTGGGCGGTGCAGTGGGTGGTAAGATGTCTCGATGCCGGGGGTTGGAGAGAAGAAACTCCCCAAACCTCAGGATAATCTGCTCGTATCTTTGGGCCAACGTGGGGAGATTTAAAATAACTCTATTGTCGTATCAGTACTGAATGATGTAAATAAACGTTACGATGTTCGTTAACTCCTGATGGGAATGCGACTGTGATTTGTACGTTCGACATTCAGTTTCGGTTTCTTTCCTTGTTAGATTTCGAGTATCCCATTCCGCGATCAGTTCTAGCCACTCGGAAGTCCGGGATTTGGTGGGCACCGTAATTTCTTGTCAAATTTGGACCAAACTTAGCGGATATTTTTGGGTGGATGGCTGCGTCGGATGTTACGTCCATGATGGGTGTTTTTACGTTGATGCCGTCCTACCCCGTGGTCATTTTCGCGTGAAGAGCTCGACGGGTGACGGCACCGTCATGCTGAATGGGTGCCTGACCTTCAACGACGTTGTGCGGGTAGAGGAAGATGGCATCTTCCTCTGTCTCAACCCGTTGTCATGTTAATGGCATCATCGATTGGCATTTTGGAGTGGATCGTATCTTCTGTAGAGTTCAACAGTCGTTCACGCGAAAGTGTCCCCCAACTTTCCTCAGAACTTCTTTCTTGTGTTTAACTTGGTCGGTGTGTTTGCAATGCAAACGAAAGCATTTGAAAGACTTGCGGTACGCTGTTTGGGTGTAGGGTGGAGTAGGAAATAGCAGTGGCTCTTGAACTTTCTATATTATTTGCATACAATTTTATAAAATAGGATTTATTTGCTAAACCCAACGGCCCTAGCGAATACATAGGATAAACAGTTTGCTCTTGGCAGGAACATTTCTGATTCCTGGTCGAGGTAGTAGCCTAATCCCATTCATTTGTGTAATGAATTTGGGGGGTGCGTCGGTGTTTCCCTCACCTACACACTGGGGGTGGGGGGTTGTAGGGAGCAGGGGACACCTAACGCTGTTCGCATTTAATTCCTATGCTGGCGGTTCTTTTGTAGAAAAATAGATAATCTTGCTGTTAACCTTTTCTCGCCCGTTTGCCCCCTATTTCCGGGTGGTGGTGGTGGGGGTGATACTCTTCAGGTGACTAAACAGAGTCCGCTTAAAAATATGTACTCTTAGAGCCACCTACCCTGAGGAACCCCGCCAACTGCTGGAACTCTACAGCTCTTGCAAATTCTGCCTTTTAAATTATCCCTATACACTGTAAAAAGTTTCTCCGAATAAGGATGCAGTATTTGCTACTGGGATTAATCTTATCTCTATTGGGATAAAATTAATCCGAATTAGGGATATTCTTATCTCAATAAAGACAAGATTAATCCCAGTAGCAAATACTGCAAGATTTTTGTTTACAGTGTAGCTCGCCTATGGAATGTGGGCCCCCCCCTTTCGTCATTGTTTCGTTTTATACCTACGACTTTTTACTGTTTTTCCATCCCAGCCGAGTTTTGCCAGTCAGGCAACGCAAATATATCTGGAAGGGTTGGCTTGACTATGCGGAAGCCTACGTCTGGAATCCGGAAGGTGAAGCCTGACTTTTATAGCAAAATCATCAAGGTCCGCCGACTACTCTTTCACACATAAGGACATGAGAAGCTTCAAAGTATTGTTTTCATTTTGGACCTCGGGACATGGACATCGGGTCATCTTCTGTTTTGGAGTTCTATCTTTTATTCAGTTTTCCCACGTTTTAAGCACGGCGCTTCAGTTTTTAAAGCACAACTCTTACTAGAAATGATCTTTTCCGTATGAAATAGTTTTTCGGAAACGTTTTCGGAAATACCATTACTTCCTACCCGAAACTAGCGATTCTCTTGTTAGCGCTTTTCGAATATCTCCAGCCCTCCTGCTCCCCGACGCGGCGGCTGGGCGAAAAAATTTGAAAACTGAACGTGCCTTCGTTAAAAAGTGGGAAAAACAAGCAAATAAAAGAAGTAATAAACAGAAGATAATCACATCCTTATGTGTGAAAGATTTGTCAGCGGACGTTGAAAATTCCGGCAAACTTTTCGTTGGGTGACGGGAAAACTCGGCAAGGCCAAAAAGCGCTACAAATTCGTAGATACGAAACGAAACAATGGAGAAAGGTGGGGATTTTAGAAGCTTATAATTCCATATGTGAGCTAAGTGTATTATAAAAGGCAGAATAAGCCAGAGGAGTCCTTTAAGTATTTTCGTCCAGCTGTGTGACCTTGTCTGAATCGTCGTTTAGTCCCCAGTTTAGGGGTAGCGGATACCTATGGTGGTGTTCGAGGGTGGAAACGTTAGTGTTTACAAAAGTATATTTTGTGCTGGGGTCTTAATTCCGCAAGGAGTTCTAAGTGCAGGACGGCAGATATCTCCACCAGGGGCTATAGCATTGGAATGCTCCACGTTCGCCTGTTCGGCAATTGGATAATGCAATCTCATCATCTAGAAGTATCACAAGCATTTCAGGAACACTTGGCAATGACAGAAGATATCTACTTACCAACCTTTCACGATCCCCCCAGGCACATAAGAAAACACTGCTAAGTGGTATCTCGTGTTCCTTCGCCCTTGGTAACATCGTGAAATATTTGTTCAACTGTTAGCTGAATATTAAGGGACTAAGATAATATCACGGAAACTTCAAGAGAAGAAGATGACAAAGCACTAAACCATATAAGATAAAATTGGAAATATCTTAGGTTCGATGACATTAAGAGTATCCTCACATTTTGAAAGTTTAAACATATTTGTAGAAGGATAATTTAGGTAAAAGAAGTGATTCGATATGGCGTAAAAAAAGGGGAGAAAGAACAGGGATACTTTTGTATATATCACCGTATCCTTTCTGTCTGAAATCTAAAACATGCAATGCATACTAGAGGATTTTCTGCCCAGTATCACAACAGTTTCGTTATTTTCCTTCCCTAAATTAGAACATAACACACTATCAACAAACATAACAACATCGTACTGATTATGTTCTATCGACTTATGCTTCGGGTTGTATCAGTTCTTGGTTCTACCCTCTCACGAAAATATTCAATGGGGACAGAATACCTGCCATATAAAACTTCAAAACCAAAATATTGAAAGAAATTGATACGTCGAACTTTTAGCTTTTATTGTTTATGTTTAGGCAACTGGTTTATTGCTTTTAGTGAACTTCTTGTTTTTGTCTGTTTTGAGTTTGTCCATTTGGTTGCTTTCTAGTCGCGTCACTGTAGTGACGCATCCATAGATGATCCCATTGCCGAACCAGTCCTATAGTTTCTGAACAACATCTAGACATTGCAGATGTTAGAATGCGTCCAGTTTTTAACTCTTTCAAGCTTAACTGGAAACCCATCTTGTTTTTGGGATTCCAAAACGTAAGTGGAGGGATATCTATGACATCGCAAAACTTTCCGTCTGTCCGTCTGTCTGTGAGCATATAATTAGTCCGGAATCCGGTTGTAACCGGAATTTTTTTAAGTCAAAGTTTTAGTTAAAGTTGATTAGACGTTCTTTATAGGGATAAGGAGATATGCTGGATTCGTTTCTGAATTTTCTTTTTTTGCTGGACTAGTAGTTCGCTCCGGATTTCCGGATAAGCCGGAAACTTCGCAGAAGTAAAGCAGGAAGTCTCGGTCAGTATCGTCAAAATAGATATGGCTTATAGAGGTATATCTGAACTTGGTTTTCTCTGATGACTAGCCTGGCGAAGACTGGATCTGGCGAAGACAAGACCCTATTGTCTGAATCAAATATTAGATTTGTGGGATCCCATCGACACCTTTGGTTTTGTTTGTTTGAGTTTCGAAAGTGTTTCAACCCCAACTATAAGCCTTGATCTGTTTCTAAATTTAAAAAACAAAAATATTTAACTGTCTGGATCAAATATTAAATATTGTGAATCCCGTCGAAGCCATTGGTCTTGTTATATCTTTGATTTGAACACACAATTCTTTTGAGTTTGCTAAGGGATTTTTTTTTTAACTTTTCCGTTCCGGCTCTAATAGTGACGTTCATTAAAAGGCCTCCTGGCCCGACAGGAGGCAGTTCACCCTGACTCAGAGAATGTTAGTTTGAAAAATCGTGCATTTCGAAGTCTAATGAAGCGAAGATGAGGAAATGTTATATTCCTGATTAAAGAGTTGTGTTTTTGCAGATACCCTGGTATCCGTTACCACGGTAACTGGATCTGTAATTAGACATTTTTGCAGTTACCATGTATCTGATATACGGTTGCTATGCTAAAACGACAATTGCCGAAACTGCACTTATCGAAGTCATCCCGAAAGAAAAACAGATATTCAGTCACATCACTAAGTGCCAAACTTCTTTCCCACCAATTTGACAAAAATTGATGAAAGTGAGATGACTTTTTCAGATACCACGACCAGTTACCGCGGTCGGACCGTGCTATCTGGATATCTGTTACCACGATAACTGCCCAAATACCACGATAACTGCAAACACGTCTTTTGATAGTGGTATCAGATACCACGATAACTGCAAAAACGACTTTAGACCGTGGTATCAGATACCATGGTATCTGCAAAAACGCAACTAATGTCATTTCTGAAGAAAGTCCGCTATTATGCCTGTCCCAAAATAGATTTGTTTTTCGGCAATCGTCTACCGCTGTAATACTCTTGATGACCTCTCTGGGATCTCTCCCTTCCGATGCAGAATCTCCGGTTACCTGCGGAGGAAGCGAAGAAACGGTGTCACAGCTGCACTGACTTGGGATTTGAGTCGTTGATTTTGAGTTGTTACGGACACGTTTGCTCCTTCTTCCTGAGAATCACTGGCGTGTTTTGGACTTACTCATATATTGTATACATATATATAAGTTGGGTTTATTGGATTCACTTTTGTTTCCTCAAAGTTTGTAGTTTGGCTCTTGTTTTGTCTTACTTGCGTTTTATTGAGTTCTTGTTTCCGAAAAGTCAAACTACACCAAACTACGTCGGCGAGGTAGTTTGTAGATTGAGCTCCGTAGTTTCGGGTTTGAAACTACAGCAAATGGAATGGACAAATAAAACGGCTTTTAAGCGAAACTACGCCGAAACTACATAAAAAAAAAAGGAATTATAGTGCTACATTTTTCAATCATAGAGGTAGAAGCACATAGAGGTAATACAAATCGAAAAGAAAAAGTTCATTTGCAAAAAAATCGATTATATGAAGAGGGGAGAAACGAAGTAACGCATTTTCATATCGGAGCCTCGTTTTCGTTGCATGCTGCAGGTCACTTCTCGGCCGATTCCGGACTGATTCTTTCTACATCCGTTTTTGCACTGCAGCGCTTCCGAGGAAGACGGCAGCGCTTCTCGAGAATCACGGACTTGCTCCCCGACCAAGTCCGTGCTTCGCTGCAAGATGCTGCAGCGCTGCCGCTTCAACCAAGAAGAAAGTGAATCCAAAAACGCATATTATGCAAAAGCAAAGAAGTGCTGCAGCAGCGATGCGGCAGCGCGATTGCAACAAAAACGAGGCTCGGATCTTGAAGTGCAAATGGTGGGCGAACAGTCTGTCGTATCTCAGCCGTATTTGGTTAAACCAAGAATAAGTAATCAGATAGAATCTCTTTCTTTGGTATCATGCAGCGATTTTTTCTTCGTTAAACTTAAAGTTCAATGGGCACATCAAGCTATTTGCTTACCCCCTATCAGCAGCTTTTTCAACAGTTCCTCTCTGTGATATTTCAAAGCGTAATTTGTTGGGCCAGTACATGCTCATTTTACTAGCTTGGACAAAGATAAAAGTGATGTTTCTTATAATACTTAGTAGATCTTTATTTTATGCATAAATCAGCTTGTATAATTCAGATTTGAATAGGTTATTTGTTTTTGAATGATTTTGTAGCTATGTTATTTTTATAAGCTTATTGCATATTCTGGTATATTTTATAAAGTAAGCCAATCAAGCTCATAACACTATTCCACACAGAAAAACTGTTAATAGACACTTCAAGCCATGGAACTTTTAATGAAACACTAGAACAACCAGGTAAACTGCATCTGCGGCTTGACTTTGGTGACATCTCAAATATATCCTCTTCTATCAAGCATTGCTGGGAGTTTTTGAACTTCCTGCCACGGTAACCCAGCTCTTAAGATTTGGATCGCTGAAATGCCAAAGAGGTAAAGACAAGGGATAACAAGAAAACGGCCGATTTCGTAGCGCCTTCTAAAGGAAGTCGGAAATGTTTATTTGTGAAGCATTTAATACAAAGTAAAGCATCAGAAGTGTACATTGTGCTTTAAAGCCTCGAAATAGTCGGGTAAATGGGTTATATTGAAATATTGACCTCGGAAAATTGGGGAAGAACCACTATTATTATGTCGTTGGGCTATGATTATTGTGGACACATATGAACACATTTGTACACACAAACATTACATGCGATGGGCTATGATTATTGTGGACACAAATGTACACATTTGTACACACACACATTAGTACAAATGTACACATTTGTACTACAAAATCGGAACACCCGTCAGCATAACTCACAAAAAAACAGCAACCGAATTGAATGTTTTAATTGTCGTATTAAAATATAGTACTTCTGAAAATTTAACTTCCTAGTGTAGGCCTACGCTTTCCAATTTATTTATTTGTTTATTGAACTAAGGACCACTCGCAAACATACAAAAAAACAACAACAAATAAATCAATTGCAAAACAAAGGGAGAGAAACAAGCAACAAAATGGTGCTTCAACATCAAGTTTGTTATATGCAGATCTCATCAGACCAAGTCCAAGTCCACCAAGGCGGCAGAGAGAGGCGAAAACGCGCCGCCGATGCACCAGAATGCACCATTGTCCGAAGGAAGTATCCTTGTCTGGACTGAGAGGGATCATTTCCTACGCAGTTCTGGGGACAGGGTTGCCAAGTGTGACAGTTTTTGGCTCTTGATGACACCGTGACACATTTTCTCTGAAAGTGACACCTTTTTTTGCTAATGACTCTTTTTAGGTCAGAAAATCACTTTTTTATTTACTTTACTAAAGTGACGGATTACCGCCCCCAAAACACTGCCAAAACATGTACTTTACTTTGATTTAGGACACAAAAATAGTTTGAAGCCTTAAATAAAGCTCATTTCCTATTAAACTTTGTTACGAAACTGTGATGTGACAATTAAGAAATGTTTTGAAACATGTTGTTACAAATTCAGTTATTACCAGTTATTCGCTTATTCGCATTTTGCGCGTTGTGCAGTGGGCTGCATAAAAAAAATCGAGGTGACAAAAAGCTCCTTTTTGTCAGCAATTGTGACACTTTTTTGGGTCGAGCTCGTGACAACCGTGTCTGGGAAAGATGGGAGGCCACCACCAACAAACATTCCGGAAGCACTACAATTTAGTGTCGGGATGTTACGAGTGGAGTACTCGGGCCTAAGCTGGTGCGAAGTGGGTATACGAAATAGCTAGTTATATTTATGATACTGACTAACATACAAGTGAACAGGCAGTGCTTGGACGATAGAAACCGATCTCCAGTTTAAATATGATTTGAAAGGGTGATCTTCTTCTCCGACAGAACTAGGGCTCACGTACGCGAAAGTTGTTGACCGCCCTACTTCTGCGGGACCTTTCTGCTGCCATGGGATGGCAGCTCCTATGTCATGGGTGACATTTAGTGAAAGACGGAGAAGCGACCAAAAAGAGGGGTTCTGTTCTAAAGAATCTGAAGAGAGTTCTCACCCTTAACAGACAAAGATTACACACAGAGGAAATATAATTTATATGCTTTTGTTGAGCGTCGGTCGACTAGTTGGCGTCATACGCAAGAAATAAAATCCTGATAACATTTGTCGGGTAAAACACAGAAGAAATCGAACAGACCGAACAACTGCAGGGTCGCATTTCTGTAACTTACGAATAAGTACGTTAGCACTAGTAAGTAAGTAAGTAATTTATTTATAACCCGCCATTTCGAAAGAGCGGAGTAAATATAAGAAAATAAATAAAACACATAAAGACACAGAAAAGACACTAATTTTCAATCTTCGGCCAGGAAGCAGTGGAGAAGGTCGTGCGCAGGTTGGGCTCGGTTGTCAATGATTTTTGGTAGCGACGAAGTAACATTAAAAAGGGGAACACTTGCATCACAGCGAACGTGAAAGTGCCTTAAAATAGAGCTCGTCACTCGGGGACGGAGCCGCCGTGAACCGAAGATATTTGTAGGATTCAAGGAAAGACAGTGACAGTCCAGAAAGCAATGCCATAGGGTTGTGTTTCAAAGGGCTCAGGGAATAAATGCCATACGCTGGGTCTTATCCGTGTTATATACTATATCATTAGCCGACGCAAGTCATATTGAAAGTAGAGGATCTAGTGCAGCCAGTGCAGGAGATAAAATAACCAGGTCATCAGCATAACTCAGGTTATTAGAGCAAAGACCACCAATGAAACAACCAGCCCCAGTTTATGCCAAACGCAGGTTGAGATCACCTACATAAAGTTTATACAGTAATGGTGAGAGGACCCCACCTTGCCGCACACCATTTAGAATAGGGAATGACTCGCTCAAATAACCACTCCATTATATTCTGGATCGCTGGACACCAAACCAATATTCAAGAGTTCTGATGACAGCAGGACTCTGTCGTGGGGGTTCTACCCCTGCTCATATTCCATAGTAGCATAGACATTAGCTTACACATTTGACGGAGCAAAACGGATAAGTCAGCTACATTTTATTAGAGCTAAATTTGGCCCTTCTTGGCAAGGGTCCTCTTTAGACTCAAGCCGCTCAAGCTGGAAAATGAACTTGTGGATAAACAATTAAAGATTCTTCCTTAAATGTCTGATATTGTGCACTTCTTCTCTGAAAACTCCAACCAATTTTGAGCGGAGCAATTTTGAAACTCCAACCAGCTTGAGCGGCTTGAGCCTAAAGAGGACCCTTGCCAAGAAGGGCCAAATATAGCTGTAATAAACTGTAGCTGACTTATCCGTTTTGCTCCGTCAAATGATTCGCAGTCAGCTTGGGCTGAAGGAATATTTATTAGCTTACATTTCTGTTTAGTTTGTATCCAAGGGACCGGATTTGCTGTCGCCGTTTCCATCCATGTGATGCGAGCTTATGGTAATGTTCGGTCCCCTCTCTGATAAGATTAGGAGACCCTTGAAAGGGACATCTCAACTCACATCGTCTTTCCCAAGGCACAAGAATAGATAACATGTGTCGGATATGTCCTGTTGGGGTATTTGTCGTCTAGGATCCCAACTGAAGTGATGGGTACTCATAGGATCGTAAATTGACCCGTACGTCCGTCAGTCAGTCATCACGATGACTCTGGAACGGAGGGAGATTGTGCGGGAAATTTTCATGTACGGACTCGATAGCGATCTAGGCCTGTTTCTTAGATCGGCTTTGTACAGGCCCGTATCCAGGAATTTATTTCGGGGGTTTGCCTTTCGGGGAGGGGCGGGGTTTGCCTGTGGGTCGCACAAAAAAGACATAGATCAGAGGAAAAATCCTACAAAAATGAGTATTTTTGTATGTTTCGGGGGGGGGGTCAACCCCTCCCCCCCCCCCTGGATACGGCTTCGCTTTGTACCTCAGCAACGTTGAGGGGGGAACCTCCTTCCGCCCTAAAATGCTTAAGTGGAAAACGTTTAAGCAAAACGGAAAAACTATTGGAAAACGGAAAAATTATCCGATAAAGCAAGGTGCTCACACTGTCCGAATTTCGCAATTGGATACGCATGCACACGCTTTGGTCTGATGTATCTTTTACCGGAGCGAATTTTAACTGCGAGTGAGAATAGTCATCTTCATCCAGAATTATTAAAGACAGTTGTTTTAGACACAAATGAAAAAAATTGCAAAGTGACGGCAAATTCTTCATGCAAAATCTTATCGAATGTGTGTGCTCGTACCTTTAGAAGAACCGTCGTACCTATAATGCCAGTGCAACCTAGTTCCGTATCTGTATATATTATTTCTTAAACCCGAAAACTCGAATTTCATATAGTACATTCTAAAGCTGCTAACGATCCCTCACTGGTCTTCGCATTTGTAGTACAGTCAATCTAGCGTCAACTATGACTTGACCAACAAAAAGTTGCAACGGACATGATGTTTATACCATCTTGTAGAGAAAGAAAAATGTTCCAATAAGTTGATCAACCTAGCCCGGTGGCAAAATTTGTGTTTTTTAGCGTTTAATATTTTATTTGTATGGCACTTGCAGCCTCTGGCTCAACTGCCATATCCCGATCGCAATTCCGTCTATCGATCGGTCCGTTTTTTTGTCACACTTTTTTGAGTTAAGGGTACTTCCAGATCTGCTACGACGAATAAACTTGGCAGGCGTATCAGGGACCCAACCAAACTAGCTTGGAAAAAATCGTTTTCCCGATCCGACCATCTGGGGAGGGGGGGGGGGGTCCACAAAAATTGAGTAGTGTGTAACTTTCGAACGGGTGATCGGATTGGAATGAAAATTAATAACTGAATAGATGATATATATCTGATTTCCCATTTGAAATGGATTTGACAGCTACGGGGGAGTTGGGGGGGGGGGGGGCAGGAAATCTCGAGAAACGGTTAGAGTGGACGGATCGTAGTGAAACTTACTGGGTAGAACAAGCATCTAGAGAAATCGTTTACACAATTGGACTGGATCCGGACACTTGGGGGGGGGGGTGAGGGGGGTTTCCCGGAATACCGGTGATGGTGGTTTTGGGAATTTTCACTACGAAACTCGGCAGGTATAGCAGGGACCCGATCAAACTGACTTGGAAATACAAGTTTCTCGAACCGATAACCGTGGGGGGAGCGGTTGTAGCGGGAATCCCGACTATTGAGTCACGCGTAACTTGGGAACAGGTGATCGAATTCGAGTCAAATTTTGTAATTGAACAGAGGACACGTGTCTGGTGATATTTTTCTTGTCCGGACTGGATTCGACAACTATTGGGGGGGAGGGGGAAGGGAAATACATTACCGGCTTAGACTGGAGACATCGGGATGGAACTTTGTGGGAATAATCGAATCAAATCGTTTCAAATCATTTATTGATAAACCAACTTCGTAGCTTTCTTCGTTAGAAGTTGCTAAAATTACGCTGGTCGTACATTAATAAAATAAATAAATTACACTAGTTATTCGCTTTGTTAAAAGTCTCTGTAAAAAAGGGCACAAACGAGTTCATGAACCTTGAGGTTCGTCCTCTGACAGGCACTAGTTTGTTTTGCTGTCTTGTCCTGCTATTTTTCGGAGCATCAGGGGGGAGCAATGATCGATTGTTCTCATTTGCCAACAGTTTTTTTTTTCCAAAGTTAAGGATCAGTTCTGCAACAAACAGGTGCTCTGGATAAATCATTTACAGAACCGGATTGGTTCCGGGTACTATGGGGGGAGTTGGATGGGGGGTCCGGAATTCCGGTGATCGCGAACTAAGGTACTTCCAGATGTGCTAGGACGATGAAACTTGGCTAGAATATTACAGAGTCAACAAGATGGCTTAGCAATCGTCATTACCCAAATCCGCGTATTCCTTAAAGTACCAATCTTGACTGCAAAGTGAAGTGCAGTAAAGTACGCCGCAAAGTACATTTGCATGATCCCCATGAGCCCATTATCATTTTTGCATCAAGGTTTTCGCTTATAAATGAAGTTGTAGCTCCCGTAAAGTGCGCGTCTTAACCGAAAAGTGCAAAAAAAATACTTTTAACCAAACTGTATATATGAATGATCAGCAAGGGCTTGTTTCCATTTTTGCCTCAAGGATTTTGCTTACAGATGAATTTCTAGCGCCTTTAAAGTGCGCACAATTACAGCAAAGTTCAAATGTAAAATACTTTTTACCAAACGATACATTCTCGTGATTTAAAAGTCCATGATCACTTTTATCTCAAGAGTTTCGCTTACAAATGATAAGAACAAACCCACGAAAAGGCAAATTCTATTTCATCTTCCCCTATAGAGGCGATTGCAATGTCCACCTTTGCGAGTGCCATATGAGCTTCTAGCTCTTGTTTGCTTTTCAGCTGAAATTTTTTTTATTATTTAAGGCTTTATGCTGACTTACTTCACGGGAAACATATTTCTGATGTAGTTTCCATCAATCGAAAGTGTTTCACATTCATCACCGTACAAGAAATTCGGGATTCTGTTATAGCACAGTCGTTTGATTGCAAATAGATGGCAACAAAATGATTATACAGTCTTGTAGATAAAAGACACGTCGGAAACCAATCTCAAGGAAAAGCTCGTGTTTTACAGCGCATTCTATTTTTTTTGCTTTTCCAGCTGGTATTTTCGATTTTCTAAAAGCTTATCTTGTGCATCATAGGATACATATTTTTAGGTAATTTTCTGTGCTTAATTTTAATATCGCATCACATTCAAGATTAGTTAAATTCAAATCACAGATAAGAAAAGTCGCATTGGCAAAAGGATGAGAATTTCATCCCTTCCAGTCCAGCGCAATGGATATACACATCTTGTTCCACCACTTTACTTGCACATTTAGGGGCTGTTGCAGGGTTTTCGCGAGATTCCGGAATCACCTACCGGCGAGCGAAGCGCATCTCGAAATCAGCGGGAAAGTCGATCGCCAAAACGCATGGAAAACTGAAATCGCCGGGAAATTGTTTAATTCCAAAACTAACGTCATCCTTAATGACACTTAACGTGTTTTTCATTTGTTATTGACACGTTATACAAGAATATACAAATTATCGCCGAAGCGTTCAATTTCCCCCGGAGCTTTCTACTAACTTTCTGGAATCACTGTCCGGGGAAGCTGCTTCGGTTTCCAAGCAGCGCAAAAACCATTGGAAAGTGATTCCGACTTTGCTTTCTTTTTTCTTTTTTTAATCTAAATTTATCAATCTTATTACTTATTTATTCTTATTTTAATACAACTATAAACCTTTTTTCTACGAATCATCACCCCTACACATACAGACTCTATTTGCAACCAAAATTTCTACAAATAAAAACGAAACAAACACTTGCGAAAACCCTCCTTATATTTGTTCTTACCCGAGACGAGAGTCTGGTCTTCGACGCCTTCTATAAATATATTCGATGAAGGGGCTCAAACCTAGAACCCTAACCTTAGAATCCATAGGTTAGCAAAACCATCCGTCTTCTCGGGTCATTCGAAATTATACCAGCACGAGGACAGCACGAACAACACAACCAAAAATCGGCCTACACCAAGAAGCGAAAGAAAAAAACATGTTGCTGAGGCAGCGAAGAGGACATCGATATACTACGGATGAAGGAGAAGCAAAAGCTCACTAGGAGGTACCAAGGTAGACGGCACAACATGGAGGAATCTGTTTCAGCTGCCAAACAATTCCCCGCGAAGGCCACACAGTACCATCAGCAAGTACCAGAGTAACCTACCCCTAAAACAAAAGGTCCTGACCCACCAACGACTGGAAACCGATGGCGCTAGAGCCTTGCAAAAAGCACTGACGAATTGGGAGGCCGACCAACAACACCAGCGACTACAACCCACGACCGACACCCAAGAAGAACCTTTTCCACTTCAGGCTATGAACGATATGAAAAGAATATTTGAACTTAGTAAATACGAAAAAACTCATTAAGAGCGCAATGACCAGAGACACCACATACACTCCTGCCATACCAAAACAGGACTCAGCTCCTTGGAGCTTAAAAGAACTAGAGGCCATAAATTGCAGAGTCGACTGGAAAGCTGAGACTAAGATGGACGCAGCTTTCATACAGTGTTCCTACTACTTTTACAAAATAAATTTTTTCACAAATCCGGCAGAGCCACAACACGAAAAGGACGGACCTTAGATCATGTGTAGAGATCGTGCGACTGATCCAGCCAGCGGAGGCAACCATCTTAAAGCACCCTAAGAAAGTTGTCTAAAAGACGACGTTAGGTTGCTGAACCCACTTGCCGCAGGCAACCGTCGGCTCAAAGTTTTCAAAAACTCCGTCAAAACCGGTTTTTCAGCACAAGGCTAGTTGGGTACACGTGCTGCAGAGACTAAGGGAGACAGTGCCTAAGGAAAGGCATGGTTATCAGATTCGTATTTTCTTCTTGAGTTTCCAAGTTAAAATACAGCAGTTAGCACCCATGCTGAAAAATAGCTTTACCTTTAAACCGTTAGGTTCTTTATTAGATTTATTTCCTTTCATAGCTTAGAAATCGTCCTTGTTGTGACTGAAAACATCGTCGCTGCTTCTCCCTATTTTGACAGCTCTCAACAGAATTCAGCTGAGAATTTCAGCAATATTTCAGCCCTTCTTAGCAATGGTCCCTTCAGTCTAAAGCTAGGGAAAAGGACCTGCTCTTTATCTTATTTCTAGCCACAGCTTAAGCAGGACCCTTGCGATGAAGTGCCGAATATTGCAGAAACTACTGTCAGCTGACTTACCGTTTTAGCGCCATCAAAAGTGATTCGCAGTAGGCTTACGCTGAAGTAATACGTCCAAGAAATAGTCCGTATTCCCGCAGGAATCGCACCGGACTTAATTATTGAAGCCCTGAGATAAATATTCTTATTTACTTTGCATGGATTTGGTGCATACCCACCATTAGGAGCACCAAGAGCACCCTGTCGCTAACCTTTACTTGAAATTAATTTTTAAATTCGTGCTGGTAAGAATAGTGAGAGGGGACTAGCGTACTAGTTCTGACAGGTACTTTTGCCTTTCAGGAAATATCAGTTGTTTACGGGTGGAATTGATTTTTACTCGAGATAAAGCCTTCTACTTCACAACCGTGTTCATTCCGGGTATCATACTTGTAACCTCGTCGTTTATCACGTTCTGGTTGGAGTGGAACGCAGTCCCTGCCCGGGTCCTTATAGGTAAGTCTGTGCTGCCATCTATAGTTTCCTCTTTTTTCCTCAGGTGATATAAGCTGCCTCCGCGTTGATCTCATTTTCACTCGGGACAAGACGTACTATTTCGCGACAAAGTTTGTTCCCGGCATTTTTGTGGTGACGTCATCTTTTATTTCGTTCTGGTTAGACTGGAATGAGACCCGTGCGCGGGCGATGATCGGTAAGTCAGCATGACTCTCTTTTGTCACGCCTGCTCGTCATTTATGGCTTTAGTATGATTATCGGTGGCCCAGACAGTGCAGCACTAGATAAGTTTCTTCGCAGTATCAAAACAATTCTCGTTATTGTCATTCTCTAAATTAAAACATAATATTTTTACTACAGACTTCAATATTTTCTAGTGCTTTAGTATTATGAAGTTGCTCAAGAGAGCGCAGCATTAGATAATTTCTCTCCGGTATCACAACAATTTTTGTTTATCATCTTTCCCTAAATTTAACATTAACCCCTTTTGCCTTTTTTTACAATTTTTTCAAATAAAAAAAATAGCAGCTAAAACAGAAAATTTACGCTGTTTCATCGTATAAATTATTACATTTCGAATAAAATTTTATGTACATCTCCAGTTTTAATGCATCAACGGTAGATACAGTGTTTTAAGCTGGTTTTGCAGGTATCGACTAAAAAGAGGCACGGCATTTCGCAGGATGCGCCAGTAATAAAAGAGATTATCAAGAGTAAAAGTAGACACGTAATGGTGCGTTTACACACTGCGTAAAATCCCAGCGTATTTTGAAATCCGAGCGTATTTTACGCACGTTTTGAGCTTGGAAAGATTTCTAGCAATAGGGAGGTATTTAGATACAAAACGGACCGATTTCTCAAATATGTCCGTATTGCTAGAAATGTTTTCAAGCTCAAAACGTGCGTAAAATACGCTCGGATTCCAAAATTTGCTCGGATTTTACGCAGTGTGTAAATTTACCAAAAGTGAGAGTTCGTAACTCCGGAGCATAAAAGAAGGCACGCTAGAACCATTGTTCCTGCCCCTCACTCTGAATCCTCTAAGAGCTCTTTTAGTTTTCGTGCCTCTTTTTAGTATTCGTGCCTCCTATAGTATATCGTGCCGTGCCTCTTTTTAGTTGATCCTGGTTTTGCAGGCTTTTAATAGTATCTCCTCCTCACAAATAAATGTCACGGAACTTGCTGGTAAAGGCTGAGGCGTTGGATAGAAATGACAAGTTTCGACAGAGGCAAGAACACGCTTTACCTGCCGAGAACTGAACAAGTGTGTTTACTGCTTAGAACTGGAAGAAATTTAAAATTTAGGATGGCTGCTGCCACTGCAGAAGGACGGAATTCCGGACAGGATTTACATTCCAGTCCGGAATTCCTGCCGGAATTTTCAGCACTATCACCAGGTCAAGACGGAAACGTTGATATTTTTTCTTCATGAAAGTGCAGAAAATCTGGCCGGGAAAACCTGATCGTCCGTCGGAATCTGTTTTTGACCGTCTGTTTTGACTACTAAGAATGCGGAGGATCAATGCAGAAATTGGCCGCGCAGGATTGCCTGACGTTCCCGGAAATAAGTGTCGCTTCCTCAAAGAGTGATACTGTCTGGTCACTTCCTGTTTTTAGCAACCTACCATCACTCAGTGTCTTTCCAGTTGTCCCTGATCAAACCTTAGTTGTTGTTTTGTGTTTGTTTTGGGATCCCAAAACGTAAGGTTATAGTGGTAAACAGACATGCTTAATCCATGTTTGAACTTGATCTTCTCTTACCATTGGTTTTAATCTGTTTCTAAATTTTATTTGTAAAAATGTTCAAGGAGTCTGGCGAAGGCCAGATATCCACAAGACCTGGTGATCTGGATCAATATAATTGTTTTTGGGATCCCGTCGTTGTAGTAGTTTGGATATGGCTACTACTGTGCTTCGTATGCTCATTCATAACTGTATTTTCCATCATTTTGCTTATTTTACTGCTCGTGGACGCGGCGCTGCTAACTTTATATATATATATCTCTATTTAAAAACCCAAAGGCAATATACAGGATAAACCAGCAACTCATAAGAAACTAAACCAAATAAAAAACTAAGAAACAGCACTTCTCAACTCGAGTGCTTTTTGCACAAAATTCCCAAAAGAGACAATTACTCTTGGTGACGTAGAGCGTAAAATACTAAGAAGCTGTCCACCATTCCCAGAAAATAATGAACCCCGTAAATGCGAAAGCTCCTGGCACCTGAACAGAAAATGATCCACACCATCCCCATCAAGATGGCAAAGAGGACAAACACGTACTGCATCCGGACACCTAGAATTCCACAGAATACCCATTAGCCTGTTCCACCCTTCTACCAAAGTATCTATTAGTTACTATGTCCGTTCCAGTATCACGAAAAGTTACTACGCTGACCGTTCCAACCTTCTCCGAATAGTAACTAATAGTAACTATTCGCTTACCATGCTCGGGAGCGTAAGCGTGGTAACTACGGATCTCTGTAACATGATTGGTCGCACGTTACGGAGATGCGTAGTTACCACGCGTCCACGCTTACTACGCTCCCGAGCACGGCAAGCAAATATTTACTATTAGTCACTATTTCGAGATGGTCGAAACGGTCAGCGTAGTAAACGGTCCCCGTCGAACGATCTTTTATCGAAAATTTAAAAATGCGTTCCGGCCTTGACGCCAAGAAGCCGAAATTCGTGACGTCATGAATAGTAACTACGGTAAGTAGGGTGGAACATGTACTATGTTGATCATGGTAGATAGGGCAATATTCGAGGGACTCCCCGGCACTTGCTGTCCACACTTCCGAACACCAGCGGTGCCGACCATAAATTAGGCGATTTATCTTTCAATGCTTCTAAATATGTATTTTAGTATTTTTACCCATGGCAGCCGGTTCCGCCGGGCACCGGCACTTGGTGTACACTAAAACCTGTACCGACTTACGCAACGAGACATGCACGTTTTCTCAAGCCGTTTCCAGCATCAAGTACCGCACGTTGGCTCCACTCATTCTGCCCCCTTGTTACTAATTATTTTAATAACCAATAAAATTTCACGTTTGTTGTTATTTGTGCCTGTTCGGTTCTTGATTTGTTTCTGTATTTTGTCTTAAGTATTGTTGTTGAGGGTATATTGTTTAGATGTGTTAGTTATTAATGTGTGTTTATTTGTTTTCATTTTCTTGCCTATTATTTAGCTTTTGCTATTGTGGCAATTTTTCCTAAACCTTAAACCTTAAAGTTCAATGGGCACGTCAAACTACCCCAGTCCCACTCCGTAACAACTTAGGAACAATGCTTACCCCCTAGATCAGCAGCTTTTTCAACAGTTTCCTCTCTGTGATATTTCAAAGCGTAATTTTTGGTCCAGTACATGCTCAGTTTACTAGCTTGGACAAAGATAAAAGTGATGTTTCTTATAATACCTAGTAGATCTTTATTTTATGCATAAATCAGCTTGTATAATTCAGATTTGAATAGGTTATTCGTTTTTGAATGATTTTTGTTGCTATGTTATTTGTTATAAGCTTATTGCATATTCTGGTATATTTTATAAAGCAAGCTAATCAAGCTTCACAACACTATTCCACAAAGAAAAATATTTAATAGGCACTTTAAGCCATGGAACTTCTGAGGAAACACTAAAACAATCAAGTAAACTGCATCTGCGGCTTGACTTTGGTGACATCTCAAATATATCCTTTTGTGTCAAGCATTGCTGGGAGTTTTTGAATTTCCTGCCACGATATCCCGGCTCCTAAGATTTGGATCGCCGAAATGCCAGAGAGGTAAAGACAAGGGATAACAAGAAAACGGCCGATTTTCATAGCGCCTTCTAAAGGAAGTCGGAAATGTTTATTTGTGAAGCATTTAATACAAAGTAAAGCATTAGAAGTGTCCATTGTGCTTTAAATCGGGAGTAAGCAATCCCTCGCCAGTATTCTAGAAGTCACTGGTATCACAATCGACAACAGGACGCTATATTTCCAAAAGTAGTACTTGCGTAAAAGTATATTTCTGGGATCTCGAAGAAAATTAAAGATTACTGCATAACATGTGAATTTCTCGTCCTTCTGTCAGCACATTAACTTCCGACGATAGTTTGAGTGTTCGAGTTAGGGCTAGCCTATAGGTTAGTAGATGGGCGTTTAACCCTATCGGGATGGGAGACGGGAGAAGGACTTACAAGTTCACAGACGGGCAAATTATACCATATGACTGATTTGTGTCAAAAACCTGTTTTTTACGCGTCGTAGCTCGAACGAGCCAGTAAATTCGTATATATATCACAATGGCCTCGACCATCCGATGAAACTCGCTAGTGGGTCGTAAATCGTAATAGCGGTAAAATATCTCGCCCGATCAAGATCTGCTGTTAGTTTTCGCTAAAACGGATGATTTGGACGAATCGCGATCGCTCGAAAGTGATGATTTGACTAGAAATTAATCTAAAGATTTAAACAACTTTTCTTAACCAGTTTCGTTTTTGTTTGGCAGTAGCCTACTTATAAATTGTTTGTATGCCATTTAAGTTGATTATTATGTTAGCTGATCTATCGTATATTTTGTTTTTTCTCATCCGGTATCGACGGAAATAAATAAATAGCAATAACACAATATTAATAGCAATAATAGATCGCGTTAAATTAGGATGCGCCATTTTTTCTGCTCGGGTAAATAGCTCGGCGAAATCCTTTCAAACCCAAGATTAAAGTATATGAGTATTAATCCGTCCACCATTTTAATATTGTTCTCTGCCTAGTTCCTCATCTCCCCTTCCCTTGATACTTTTGAATTGTTTGCATTCGAAGTTTTAATTTACATCACAGGAGGCAACATAATTCATTATTTGAATGCGAAAATGTCTACATTGGTAAATGGAGCTTACGCGTGAGCTAAGAGGATAGGCAGTCATTGATTCCTAAAATGAATGATGGTTTTAGATAACCTTTAAATCCTGCATAAGTGATGAGCGTGATTTTTGACGGTGCAAAACGGAAAAGTCAGCTACATTTTTATTAGAGCTATATTTCGACCCTTCTTGGCAAGGGTCCTCTACAGGATCAAGCTGGAAAATGAACTTGTGGAAAAACAATTAAAGTCTTCCTTAAATATCTGATTTTGTGAATTTCTTCTCTAGAAATTGGTTGGTGTTAAAGCTGGTGCTGTGATTTCATTCTGGACACGGCTGCCGGCTGCCAAAGCCAAAATGGAGAAGAATCTCTACCCTTTCGATGACCCAATCGAACAGCAAAACCAGCAGCCGTGTCAAGAATGAAATCACAGCACCAGCTTCAACTCCAACCAGTTTTCAGACAGAATTTCACAAATTTAGATGTTTAAGGAAGAATCTTTAATTGTTTTTTCACAAGTTCATTTTCCAGCTTGAGCGGCTTGGGCCTGAAGAGGACCCTTATCAAGAAGGGCCGAATTATAGCTCTAATAAAAATATAGTCAAATATGATTCGCAGTCAGCTTGGGCTGAAGGAATATCGATAAGCGTGATGCATTCTGCTTTGCCGGTTTTAAGGGTAAAAAAGATGACGAGACAGATAATGCTTTCTTTCCGTCTTAAATGCCTGGGTTGACAGGAATTGTTCACTAGCATCTAAACTTGAGTAACTTGGATGTAGAGTAGCCTAGGTCTCATGGAACTCAAAACCTAATAAAATTTGGATATGGACCCAGTATTAATGTATTTCACTAGCCGCGTTCGTTTTCTTCGTTCGTCGTTGTCGGTATGAAATTCATATTAGTGTTTAATTTGACACGTTACATAAAGGTCGTTTCATGAACGAACTAGATACAAAAATGTTAAAAAGCGGAACTAACTTAATATTTGCAGTAGCAGACACAGTAAAGTACAAAAATGGATTTTAGTAGCCTAACTCAGGCCTACTCTTTTTCAACTTGGTTTACAAGTTTTTTCATGATTTTTGGAAATTCAGGCCTAATTACCCAACTGAAATGTTGAAACTGACTTTCCGCCTCAGTTTATCGGTTTATGCCCGGGCCACATTCAGTCACACCTGTACATAATTTGGTTCGTTAATTTGGTTAATTACCGACTCTTACGTTTCATCCTGGTCACACCTGGAACGAAGAAATTCAAGATATATTACCACCATCATCACTCAAACGTAAACAAAACTGGCTAAAATCAGCGACTCTGGTCTTAAATCCCACTGGACACCAAGTTGTTTATGGGGCACTGAAACAGTTTTTTTTCTTAGGTGTGACAACCATGCTGAATTTCTTCACGACGTCTAACGGTTTCCGCTCAACGTTACCCGTCGTCTCTAACTTAACGGCAATGAACGTCTGGGATGGCGTCTGCATGTGTTTCATTTATGCATCGCTCCTGGAATTTGTTGCTGTTAACTACGTGGGAAGAAAACGGCCGAAAGAAAACTCTATTTATCGGCCAGGAGAAAATACCCTTATTCAGGTAAGAAGAAGGCTATTAGCGTGCTTTTCACGTTTTCGACATACATTTTAGGGATCGAGTAAAAAGAGGCACGGCACGGCTCGACATAGTGTAGGAGTCAAGAGTATTAAAAACAGGCACGAAAACCAAAGAGCCGTTTCAGGCATCATAGTGGGGGGCAGGTATAATGTTCTAACGTGCCTTCTTTTGGGCTCTGTAGTTACAAACTCACACTTACTTGTCTTCTTCTACTACTTGCTAATCTTTTTTATTACTCGTGCATCTTACACTATGTCGTGCCGTGCCGTGCCTATTTTTAGTCGATCCCACATTTTCTCAGTCTTTGGGGAGCCCTTGGTTGATTTCAGCAAGTCAGTGCTAAACATGTTGAAACACGAAAAGGGGGGCAGCCCATGCAATGTCCATAAGAGCCACGCGGGACAAAGGTTCTTGCGCCAGAAACATGTATCATCACTGGAAAAATGGTGGCTTGATAAAGTTTCTCATCTTAACAACAAAACTCATTTAATGTCTTACATGAAGACCTGCGGAATAGATAAAAAACTGTGATAGAGGTAAATAAAGAACGAAGAGATAAAAGAATCTGCGGCGCCCCTCAAAAACGATCACGAAGTAAGCGTACGTGCGTCTGACATAATATTTCAGGGTTCGGATTCTATGGTGACACATTTTTTTCTTCTCAAACATCTTGAATATGTGACGAATTCATAGCATAAATGAGGATAAAGTATCCGGAATTGCACAATTTTTTTCAATTCAATTCATTTATTCCCAAAAATTCTGATAAAACAAAATGCACGGGATTGTCAAATTACAATTGTGTTAATTCACATTAAAATTACGGATAAAAAAAGGCACAAAAACTACTAGTTACTCACTAGTGTCTGATGTGCCCGCTATAGGCAGTTAGTTGGTCTCGCTATCTCCCAGTGACGTCTCACTAGAACCTCCCTCCCGACTAGGTTCTGGCGGTTCAACGCCGGTCAAGTTAAACCAAACACAACACTATCAGAATTTTCAGAACAGATAACATCCGGTTTCAACAGATAACACTTAGAATGTTAGCTGTTGTGTTTTTCAAACGTCACGGATCAGATGTCAGACAGGCAATTCCCGGAAAAGCCGAAAAACCGCCGAAAATGCTGATTTTCCCGATATCATGATGATAATCAGAAAAACTCAGCTGATGGTTTTTCGGCGGTGTTTCGGCTTTTCTTGTATGCATAACGTTCTAACGCGCAATTTTTTAAAAACATAACAGCTAACATCCTAAATGTTATCTGTTCAGTTCAGTTCAGTTTTATTAAATGCAAAAATATACGAACAAATTAAGTTTCGACCCCCTACGAAGCTCCATAGCCCGTTACATTGTGGTTAATACCAAAATAATCAACAAATAATCGAGTCTCTTCATTATTAAAATAAAACAAAAAAGAAGGATTGAAGATGTGTTTTTGGGATCCCAAAACGTAAGTGGAGGGATACCTATGACATCGCAAAAGTTGTCCGTCTGTCCGTCTGTCCGTCCGTCCGTCTGTCCGTCCGTCCGTCCGTCCGTCTGTAAGCACGATAACTCTCGAAGGGAATGAGATATTTTGATGAAACTTGGTGAGAAGGTTCGTTGGGTCGTCGGACCAGTCAAGTTCGTAGATGGGCTTTGTAGCTCTACATTTAGGGGTGGGGGCGGGGATTGAAATTAAGGGACAAACAAAATATTTTGAAACAGCTAATGTGAATGTTGATTATGGGGTAAGAAGACATGCTGAACACGATGGTGAAAACCATTTTGTCATCGGACAAGTAGTTCGCCCGGAATCCGGCCAAAACCGGAAAGTTTGTTGAAAGTAAAAGTTTTATTTGAAGTTGATTAGATGTTCGATTTACGGGTAGGAAGACATGCTGAAGACGATGGTGAAAACTATTTTCTCGATGGACAAGTATTTCGCCCGGAATCCGGCCCAAATCGGAAAGTTTGTTGAAAGTAAAAGTTTTATTTGAAGTTGATTAAATGTTCGATTTAGAGGTAGGGAGACATGCTAAAGACGATGGTGAAAACTATTTTCTCGACGGACAAGTATTTCGACCGGAATCCGGCCCAAACCGGAAAGTTTGTCAAAATTAAAAGTTTAATTTGGAGTTGATTGGATGTTCGATTTAGGGCAAGAAGACATGCTGAACACTTGTCTACCCGGACATGTAGTTCGTCCGGAATCCGGCCAAAACCGGAAATCTGTTGGAAGTCAAAGTTTTATTTTTAGTTGATTAGATAAGCGATTTAGGGGTAAGACGAGATGCTGAGTCCCTGTGTGACAATCGTATTTTACCCGGACATATAGTTCGACCGGAATCCGGCTGGAATCGGAAAATTTGTTATAAGCTAAATTTCTATTTGAAGTTGATTAGATGTTCATTACTGGGGAAAGAAGATACCCTGATTTCGTGTTTGAGCTTTCTTTTTTCGCCGGACAAGTAGTTCTGGAGTTCGGCCGGAACCGGGAAATTGGCAGAAGTGGCAGGAAGTTTTTGTCAAAACAGATATGACTTATAGGGGTAAACACACATGCTGAATCCAAATCAGAACTTGGGTTTTCTCAGGTGATTAGCTATTTGGCCTTAATCTGTTTCTGAATTTTAATTGTAAAAATGTTCAAGGAGTCTGACGAAGACTGGATCTGGCTAAGACAAGACCCAGTTGTCTGGATCAGATATTGAATTTTTGGGATCCCATCGAAACCTTTGGTCTTGTTTTCACTTACCGGTCCATTCTTAAAGTTCAGCTCCAGTTCCGCACCGATCTCCCACAATCCCTAAATTTCAACAAATAAAAAAAATGACTAAATATATAAAAAAAATGATCAAGCCTAGGGTATTACTAAAGCCTAGGGTACTCAAGCCCTAACATCCTGGGATGTTATACTTAAATTAACATATTGAAAACACAAATTACTTATTCCTGAATAGGTTTATTCCCCAGTATATTTATCAACTAAAAATATTTGTTGTTGGGTCTTAAAGGTGCCAAACGACTAAACGCTACGGACATTATCAGCGAGAATGTTCCATATTTTGCTACATGCGACACTGATCTGATCTCACAGTCTTGGTTTGAGGTAATTGTATGTCAAACCGCCCATCCTTGTGTTATCTCTTGAAAATTCTGACAGTGGCATTTAATGATGAGTGACTTGTAGAAAAAAATATAGACCACTAGTGAATTCCCCCTGGTAACGACGCAACCATTCTTCCACCAAAATTTCTACTGCCATTCCAGAAATGTCTTACTAAATTATTTTGGCATAATATCAGATATCTCCCTGAGAGCACTCAAGCCTCCAAGCCATAGGGGGGGGGGAGACTAATATCAGCTTTTCAGTTTACCGGGCCGCCACTGAGGCGCCTTAAGGGAAGATAGATGATAACTTCCGGTGATTTTTTTTTCTCGGCTGCCAGTACGACGATCGTAAAATAGCAGGGAAACTACAGCATTCTTTTTTTAAGGTAGCCGGTTAAATAAAGTGCCGGAAATGCCAGTGGAAAATAAAGTGGCACTTAGTTTATAATTTGATTTTTGTAGATAGATAATGAAATTTTAGCCAAACAACTGAACAAAACCAAACAAAGACCTTAGCCACCTGCGTTTGGTGGACAATTTACTCGTCTTGTTCTGAATACAGTAGGCCTGTAAGGGATTGCTGCGTATTAACCGTTACTTACTCCTGGTTCTTAGAAATGTCCCTGTTTTCTATAGTTCCCTGATTTCTTGTTCGGCTGCCAGATGAACGGTGGTAAAATGTCATGGACACTATAGCATTCGGTTAGAAAAGAACTTGTGTTTGTCGCGTGATAAAAGCGGGACCTTTCACACCTTCATTGATGGATAATTTGCTCGTCTTGTTCTAAGTTCTAAATACTAAATACTCCTGTCTAGAATTCTAGACCTTATACATTTTCCTTTTGGAACTCCTGCAGAGCAGGTTGATATTGCTTTCAAATATTTGTGCCTCTGTTTTTGCCAGCTATTTCGGACAAGTGCTAGCATCTTGGACTGTCTGATATAGCTCTAATTACATCTCTAAATAAAGCTCTGCAAGTATTTAATCAGTCCAAGCTGACTGTGAATTGTAGCGAGTCGTGTCCCCGAAAACATAACAAGAGCGTGAAACTGCTTAAAGTTTAACCGAGAAGGGAGTATACAGCTGAAAGGTTTATATTTACTACGATCGCTGGAAAACAAACAAAAAATTCAGCAAGAAAAATTGTGTTGTTCAGCGATTTTGTTTCCGTAGTTTCAGGTTTTCAATCCGTAAACACAAAATAAATGTGGTTGGTCGCGCAAATCGCGCGAGAAAATCGTCGTGGTGTGGTGGATACTTGCCTGTTGGTTGACGATTTTAGCATCAACATAAGTTCCGTCGGTCTGTCGGAGGGTCCACCGATCCCGAGTTAGGGTACGTTCAGATGAGCTAGGACGATGAAACTTGTCAGGCGTGTTAGAGATGTGACCAGATTGACCTAGGAATGGCCATTTCCCAGATCCCACCATCCAAAGGGAGTGGAGGGAGGGGGACCCGGAATCTCATGGCATGCATAACTTTCGAACGAGTTGTTCGATCCGGATGAAATTTCATCGTTTGCAACATGTCGTAGTTGTTCCTTGGGGGGAGTGTGAGCTGGGTATTAGAAATCCTCAAGGCTTGGAGTGGAGGGATCGGAAAAGGGCTAGGTGGGAAGGACAAGCATAAGCCCTAGATGGACCACTTTTTGGATCGGGGAGGGGGGGGGTCCAGAAATTATTTAGAACGCCTAGGGATCAAATCAGTCGAGTGATGGGAAGAAACAAGGAAGATAGAAAATATCATATGCCCTAGATGATTCATTTCGAGGTCCCGGTAGGATTCGATCTCGATGGGGGGGGGGGGGGTAGGGTGGAGCTGGAAAGGTGGATGCCGGACATATCTTGGAAATACTAAGATTCGAGTGAGATTTAATAAGTGATAAGAGAAGATGTCAATGAGTGAGCGCCCAAACTGCATCCGGCCACATTGGTAAAGTTGAAGAGGGGCGCAGAAATTTGTTTGACTTCCTAGTTCACTTGCTCACTTATCTTCCTGTGACAAGTACCATTTGAACTCTTGTCTATATTCGAAAACGATTTTGTTTCCTTTGGATTTGTGTTCGACGAATCGCGAACGAACATCTTGTGTCGCGCTAAATCTGCGATAAAACCAGAGCGAAATTTTGAAATCTCTTAGTTCTGTTTTTCTTAATTTTCTAAACTGAAGTGAGCAAATATTTAATTACAACTCCTGGAGCAGTGGCTCCATTCGAGTTCATTTGAGATAGACGTGGCAACCTTTCGGCGGGTAGCGTGTCAGTTAATGCGGAGAACCCCGTGGTAGTGAACTGATAAAGTGGATATTTCTTTTTGTCAGTTCAGGTAGATCACGAGAACAAAGCTTACAACAAATTGTATAATTGTGATACACCTAGTCATGTGTAGAAAATATCTGGTGGGATAAATGCATAAGAAAGGTTGTGCATGTTTCAAGGATGGAGAACGAGGTAGCAGCCGTCATCGTTCCAATCGTATCTTCACTGTGGAAACTAGCCGTCCCTCGAGATGCGTGCAATGTTCACTAAGCGTGAGTCACCGTCCCAGCCCCGTGTCGTCCCTCGTTTTTCAGTATAAGTTCCGTAGCTTCCTTGCCTTTAGTTCTCTAGGCGTGAGTCACCGTCCCAGCCCCGTATCTTCCCTCATCTTCCATTAGAAGTCCCATAGTTTCGTCGCCTTTAGTACTTCCGAACTTTGTCCCCGGTGAATCTTTCAGATTTATACCACAATAACCTTGGAGCCTGACCACGGCCCTTTATCGTCCCTCTGGCTACTGTTATTCCGGTAGCTTGTTTGTCTTTAGTATTCTCGAATTCGTGATATTCCAGTTCTGTGATTGCTTCCGAGCAGACAAGTTTCTGAAAGTCCCCCCTTTTTTCAAAGCTTGAGACAGGTCAGTAGGAAGACCAAAGGTTTCGATGGCATCTCGAAAATGTAATATTTGAAAAAAAAAATTGGGCCTTGTTTTCGCCAGATCCAGTCTTCGCCAGAATCCTTGAATATTTTTACTGTTAAAGTCTAGAAACAGATTAAGGCCAAATAGCTAATCATCTGAGAAAAGCAGAAAACCAAGTTCGGATATGGATTCAGCATGTGTGTTTACCCCTACAAGTCATATCTGTTTTGACGAAACTGATCGAAACGTCCTGCCTTATAACTTATGCCAAATTCCCGGTTTGGGCCGAATTCCTGGCGAATTGCTTCTCCGGCCAAAAAAAATAAAGCTAAAAAATGAACTCAGCGTATCTCCTTACCCCTGTATCGAACATCTGATCTTCAGATAGAAAAAAATCCGGTTTCAGCCGGATTCCGGGTGAACTATGTCTCCGGGTAAAAATATACAGATTCAGCATCTCTTCTTACCCCTAAATTGGACATATAATCAACTTCAAATAGAACTTTTACTTTTAACAAATTTTCCCGTTTTGGCCGGCTTCCGGGCGAACTACTTGTTCGAAAGATCAAGTAGAAAATGGTTTTCACATACGAGCTCAGCAGTTCTTCTTACCCCTAAATGGAACATCTAATCAACTTGAAATAAAACTTTTACTTCTAACAAACTTTCGGGTTTTGGGCCGGATTCCTGGTGAACTACTTGAGCGGCGAGAAAATAGTTTTCACGATCGTACATGTCTTCTTACCCCTTAATCAACTATTTCTTTAGCTGTTTAAAATATTTTCTTTGCCCCTTCATTGAACCCCCACCCCTAAATGTAGGGTTACAGAGGCCATCTACGAACTCGACCTTTACCTTGATCCAAAGAGCTCTCACACCAAGTTTCATCCAATATCTCATTCCGTTCGAGAGTTATCTTGCTGACAGACGGACGGGCGGACAGACGGACAACTTTTGCGATGTCACAGGTATCCCTCCACTTACGTTTTGGGATCCCACAATTTGATGAGTAGAATATCTGCAGTCTACTTCCCGATCAACGAAAGTTTTACACTGTGTTTGGAGCAGAGAGCGAGAGCGATTAGGTTCTATTCATGGTCTTATTCGATCCATATTTTACTATCTCTCTGTCACAGGTGTTGAAAGTGAGACAATGGAGGACTTTCGGAAACTAGTACGACTGGAGCGCTGAGCCAGCATAAAGGGATTTGTATTTCCAACGAATTTATCAGATGCTTAGTAATAATAATAATAATACTTTTTAACACACAAAACGTACGACGAAAACATTGGAGTACAAAAGAAAATGTAAAGACATAATTAGGGAAAGTAACAAACAGACGAATAAGCCCATGAGAGGGCGACAGACGCGCATACGCCGTATCGGACAGTTTTGTGTGTAGAGCAGACAATTTACACCGTACAATCTTTGAATATTTGAAATACGTGTACTCAGTGCCGGATTACCAAGTAGGCAGAGTGGGCAATCGCGTATGTGCCCCGCCCTTTTTAGGGTTCTTGCGGAAGAGGACCAAAGTAATATAGAATGTATCTTACAAGATAATTACTACTGGGCGTTCTTAAGTTAATGTAATATACAGGGATGACAGTCATCCCTCCCTACCTCGCGGCTGACATGTCCGCTATTATTTGGAAGTGGGTCTCGAAATTCGAGCTGTATAAGGCTTCCACGGGAATTGCGTTCACTGACTCGTAAGTCACCGTAAGTCAGCCCAAGACCGTATCCAGTGGGTGGTTAAGGGGTTCAATCCCCCCCCCCCTGAAGCATACGAAAATAATCACTTTAAACTATGACCTGCTTTTTTTTGTACTTTGCTGTCCGACCCGCGGGCACCCCCCCCCTCCCCGAAATAAAAATCTGGATATGGACCTGCCTCCGCCCCATACCTTCCCTCGACTTTGGTAAGAAAGTATACACCGGAGAATTTTAAAATTGTATTTCCGTGCCTCAGTATTTCCGTTGGATCGTTTCCACCTGTTTGAACTTCACCTCATTGTCACAAGAGAGATAGATACCAAGCTGCAAAAAAATGCAACGGTTTGGCAAGTGTTAATCAGTAAATTAGAATAAGAGGCCATTGCCTCTCACAAAGGCAACAACGAGAATGTGCCGATGCAGCGTAAGAGACGATGGGTTTTTGCGATCACAAAACGTCAGTGGAGGGATACCTATCACATCGCAAAAGTTGTCCATCTGTCCGTCCGTCCGTCTGTCAGCACGATAACTCTCGAAGGGAATGAGATATTTCAATGGAACTTGGTGTGGAGATTCTCTGAGTCAAGGGAAAGGTCGAGTTCCTTGATGGGCCCGATAGCTGCATATTTAGGGGAGGGGGAGGGGTTTCAAATTAATTGGCGAAAAAGATATTTTAAAAAATCTAATGAGATAGTCGATTAAGGGGTAAAACGACATGCTGAACAAGAATATGAAAACCATTTTCTCGCTCGACAAGTAGTTCTCCCGGAATCTGGCCAAACACCGGAAAGTTTATTAAAAGTAAAAGTTTTATCTGAAGTTGATTACATGTCCGATTTAGAAGTAAGGGGACATGCTGAATCTGAATATGTAAATGATTTTCTTGTCGGCCAAGTAGATCGCCCGGAATCCGGCAAAAACCGGAAAATTTGTCAACAATAAAAGTTTGATCTGAAGTTGATTAGATGTTCGATTTACGGATGGGGAAAAATGCTGAATCGGAATATGAAAGTTATTTTCTCGTCGGACAAGTAGATCGCCCAGAATCCGGCCGGAACCGGAAAATTTGTTAAAAGTAAAAGTTTTATATAAATTTTCATCAAACGTTAAATTTGTTAAAAGTAAAACTTTTATATGAATTCTAATTTACTCTTTTTCTACCTGGACACATAGTTCGCCACGAATCCGGCTGAAATCGTAAAATTTGTTAAAATTTTAAGTTTTGCCTGAAGTTCATTAGAAGTTTGACATATGGGTAAGGAGATACGCTGAATCCGATCTTGAACTTCATTTTTTTGCAAGACAAGTAGTTCGCCTGGAATCCGGCTGAAACCGGAAACTTTTCAGAAGTAAGGCAGGAAATTTCGTCAAAGTAGGTATGACGCAGGCTATAGGGGTAAACACACATGCTTAATCCATTTTTGAATTTGTCTTTTCAGATGATTACCATTTGCCTTAATCTGTTTCTAAATTTTATTAGTAAGGGTGCTCGAGGAGTCTGGCGAAGACTGGACCTCTAAGACCCGATTGTCTGGATCAAATATTCAATTTTTGGGATCCCATCGAATTGTCTTATAACGCAAGGTGTAAACAGAAAGAGCTACGAGCTCACATGGAACTTCTTGTGAGTCGTTGGTACAAGAAAGCCCCTTCGATTCTCCCGGACTTGACCGGATTCATTCGGACACATAACCACCCATTAAATTTCACTGAAATCTGAGCATTCTCGGAAATACCCAGTGCCCCATCCAATTCCCATTGATGAGTCTGAATCCTTCCTGTAGCCTACTCAAAATGGATAATCTAGGGCATGTGAGCTTTTTCCTTTCTAGGGTTCACTTGCTTGATCCCTAGGACATGAACAACATTTCAGGGACCTCCCTCTCCCAACTCCCTCTTCGTGGCCAAACGCAGTTGGGACAAATAAATGGATCATCTAGGGCATCTTCTCTTACCACCCATCAAGTTTCACCTGTATCTTTTCGGGAAATTCCCAGTACCGACTCCCCCCTACAACTCCCCACCAAGGCCACATGTGGCCTGGACTCCAAAAGGATCCCTTAGGGCATATGAAACATGTACCTTTTAAGTTTCATTCCAATCATTCCATCTGTTTGGTCTCTATGCGTGCCACGAAATTTACAAGACCCACTTGCCCCACCGCGGCTGAATCGGTTCGGAGGCAGAAATGGATCATCAACGACATCTTGAATTGCCATCAGTTACTTTTCACTAAAATTTAGCATTCCTGGGAATATCCGCCCCCCCCCCCCCCCCGCCCTCCATCCCTACCAAGTTTCATCCTCCTAGATTATTTGGAAGTACCGGAACCAGTAAAAGTGTGACCGGCTCCATGAAAAGTTTGTAGCCTGAGTAGACGTCATCATGTGTAGATCGTTTATTCGTGAAGTTATAGGTAGTGATACATAGTAGTGCGTCAAGTATCATCTAGTCTTGATGTAGTGGCATGTAATGCCATCAGTAATTGTTGGATGATACTGAAGTTTACAACTTCATGCAACTAGTTTTCGACAATTTTTCATCGGGGACCGACGGATAGATATTGCGATCGATGCATGGAACCTAAGCCGGAGGTTGCAAGTGCAATAAACGTCAGGCAAAGGAGTAAGATTCGCATCTTGGCAACAGATGATGGAGGCTTAAGAGTCAGAAGACTTTTCTTTATTTTTATTTTGTTTTTCAGTACAAGAAATTTCGGTTCCGTCTATACACACATTTTTTGCAATCCAGCTATCAGATTCGACCCTTTCTTGAATCCTGTAAATTGCCTATTTATTTTTCACCTTAGGTAATACCCTTGTTTTTGCGGAGACTCACAAGGTACTCCGCGTCCTGCCGAAAAAGTGTGTACAAAAAGGTTAGAAAGTTTTCTGCGCACGGTAGAAATGACACAGCTGCTTTGAGTGGCAACACTGCAACACAAAGCTTTCGCCTTTGGCTTATTAATGAGTTATTTCCTCGTGTAGCGCTGAGGTAATTACTCGGATTTCTTGCTAGTGTGGGGCTTAGCTTTTTTTTTTTTTTTTACTCGAAAACAACTTCCATGGCGGTATAAATAAGGAGGCGCGAGTGGTTTAAAGAGAGCCTTAAAGAAACCGGTCGGTGACTTCTGAGGTGGGGGGGGGGGAGTGATTAGTACCCAGCTTCTCCAAGATCGTACCGGGTTGTGAATACGTCTTCCATTCTATACCACCTAGATAGCTCGGTTTCTTCTCATCGGAGGGATGTATCAATCATTGAATTGTAATGTGAACGAACTGCGTATTTAGAGCGAAGAAGAAACTGTTGTAACCGGACTTCAGGTCCGGGAGTCAGAAAGGGGCTATGTAGCTGTTCACATTGGCTTTTATGCTTTTATATTTGGCTCAGGTTTTTATCTGCAAACTAGACGGCGTTAAATACGACGCTGTGATTGGCTGTTTCACGTACCCATGGGCTCGTATTACCTTTGGGAGGTTCCGAGTGTGTGCGATCTTTAGAGTGAACGACGTTGATTAGTTTGAGGCCATCGATTGGGTTAATCCGAAACCATTCTGTTCCAGAGTCCGGAGAGAAAAGCAGATGGCACGGACATCATGTCGTGTACGAACTGTGGGCCGGAGCCATGTACACATACTACAACTAATGGATGTGTGGCAGAGGTGAGATAATTCATAGATAGCAATTAAATTTTGCTATATGAGAATCAGATCGTCTTCGAACGTGGAATAATCAAATAATGTTTTTTTCATATTCCTCCTAATTATGCCCGATTTTGTGGCGTTGATTTTTAGGCTTTGTGTTTTATTCAACGATAAATAATCAGATAGAACCTCCTTCTCCCTATCTTTGTAATACAACCATGCAGAGTCGAATGTATTCTGATACCCTACCCGTTGCAAATGAGCGGAGGAGGAGCTACGAAGCCCATCATAATTTGTGACCTCTACAAGCAGCTACGTCGCAGTAGATCCCCGCAGAGGAATACGAAGGACGTCTGAGTCGTCCTTCACATCTTATTGGCTGTCTGACATTGTGGCGTCACGACTAACTCGCTAGGAGATCGGGTCCTCAAACCCTGCAGGCATCCTACAGTTGTTCAGATGGTATGAAGAGGCAAGTAGACGGGTATCAACTGAGACCTGACAGCAAATATTTATCGGTGTATTTGTAGTCGTTGCACGGGACCAAAGACGGAGGTTCTATCGGATTATTTGTTCTTAGTTCGCCCCAAGACCGAACCATTTTCTCCTCACGTCATTCCCCTCCTTTAATGGATCAAACCCCTATAAGTAGTGAACTAAAGACAAAAGTGCTCCACTGGCGGGATTTGAACCCACGACCTTTTACTTACAAGGCCACTCCTGTGGGGTCTCGAGAAGGTTGACATTTCGGGGCCTCTTTCAATTTGCAGGTTGCAAATCTACCCCTTGTGATTTCGTCATTTTGCCAACTAACAATTTTAACAGGCCATGCAGAACCGAGGGGTTGCCCATTCTCGATTTTAGTGTAAAGTAAGTGCTCGGTGCCGGCACCTGCTGACACCAGCTGGCACCGGCCGCTTCTTTGAATATTATAACTGTCATTTTTAGAAGTGGGAATCACCGCTGGTTTTGGCCCTCACCGGGGAGTGGGTAACCCCTCGTACAGAACTGAACATTAACAGATAGTATGTTTGTTTCCAAACGTAATATGTCTTTTTGTTTTTAAATACCAAATATACTGTATATATTCGCAAAAGCTAAAGTAAAAGATCCCTAAATGGAGTGGAACATATATGCCGGTGCTTATATTGTCCGTTACGGAAAACAGCACTAGCTATCTCTGTCCAGTTTCTCATATAAGAGCTCTTTAGGCAAAATTTGACTTTCAACTCACGTGCCAGTATTTTTTATAAAGTACTTTAGTAATGGCACGTGCCAGTAATCTTGAATTCTTGATTTGATAAGCTTTTCAGCTTACTATTCAGTCCTGTGACTTGGGGAATTCGTGTACAAATGATACCATAAAACCTCGAATCTTACAAGGCATATGCATAAGTTTGTAGAGCAAGTATGGAATAACACTGCACCGCTTTACGCGCAGCCTTAATTTAACGAGTAATTTCTCAGTGTGGTTTCTAAGTTTCTATTGTTGCAAGTAATGTTTTTTTCAATGTTTTATCTTCGGTATTTAATTACTCCATCTTTTTGTATATTAGTGCGCTCGGATGGGAAATAAATCAATAGTAGTAATAATAATAACTGGTGCTGCTGCTAACGATGTTTGATAAAAACTTGCCTCGAGCGGATCAGTTATCCTTTAGTCTCTTTCCGTCTGGCAAGTGTAGTGGTTTACAAGCCCCTCAGTGGTTTAGACCTACTTGGTAGCGCGTCGCTTGCATGAAGCTAAGGTCTTGGGTTCAAACCTCGCCCGAGGAGCGTTTCTGGTTTCTGTCTCCCATTCGCGACTCACAAACTTTTCTAGTTTTTATGGCACTTGCCTTCCGACCAAGTGCCATATACCGGTCACTTTTCCGTCGGTCGGTCTATCTGTCGGTCGTCAGTCTGATGATCGCGGGTTAGGGTACTTCCAAATGTGCTAGGACGATGAAACTTGGCAGGCAGATTACGGACCCAACTAAACTAACTTGGAAATAGTCACTTCCTAGATCCGACCACCGTGGGGGGAGCTGAGGGAGGGGAGATCTGGAATATTGACGTATGCATAACCTTTGAACGGGGAATCGGATCTTAATGAAACTTAAAATTTGGAAAGACCTCGCGTCACAGATGATAAACTTGAAGTCCAGAACGGATCCGGTGACTTTGGGGGAGTTGGAGGGGGGAAGAAGAAATCATGTGACATGTTCAGAGTGGACGGATCAGGATGAAAACTTGGTGGGAAGAACAAGCACAACCCTAGATAAATAGTTGACAAGACCGGACCGGATCCGGGAACTGAGGGGGGGAGTTGGAGGGAGGGTTCTGAAGTGCCGGTGATCCCGAGTTAAGATGCTTCCGCATGTGCTAGGACAATAGTTGTGTTTGCAGATACCATAGTATCTGTTACCACAGTAACTTGATCTACAACTAGTCGTTTTTGTAGTTACCGTGGTATCTGATATATGGTTGCTCTGCAAAAACGACAATTACCGAAAATGCGCTTTTCGAAATGATCCCAAAAGAAAAACAGATATTCAGTCACATCACTAAGTGGTAAACTTCTTTCTGGCCAATCTGACAAAATTTTATAAAAGTCAGATTACTTTTCAGATACCACGACCAGTTACCACGGTCGGACCGTAGTATCTGAATATCAGATACCACGATAACTGCAAAAACGTCTTTTGACCGGGGTATCAGATACCAGGATAACTGCAAAAACGACTTTAGACCGTGGTATCAGATACCATGGTATCTGCAAAAACGCAGGTAACGAAACTTGGAAGGCATATCAGGGACTCGACCAGTTTAACGTAAGAACAGTCGTTTCTCCGATTTGACCATCGGGGGGGGGGGGGGAGTGGAGGAAAGGAGAATCCGATGTCCAATATCAAGTGCGGCCAGGATCTGATCAGTGTGGGGGAGTCGGGGGGGGGGGGGGGCAGAAATTTTGTGACACGTTTAGAGTGTAGCCATTGCGATGACACTGGGTGGGAAGAACAGCAGAAGCCCTAGTTACATCAGCGACAGTTTCAGAACCGGGTTCGGGCACTCTGGGGGGAGCTGGAGGGGGGGGGGGGAGGAATTCCGCTGGTCGCGATTTAAGGTACTTCCAGCACTCTGGAGGGAGTTTGAGGGGGGGGGTGAATTCCGCTGATCGCGATTTAAGGTCCTCCCAGATGTGGTAGGACCATGAAACTTGGTAAATATTCTTTGAGCCCAAGCTGACTTTGAAACATTTATTCAAACAATGCTTACAACGGATACGTCAGCTATGATTTTTCATCAGCGATATTTCGCTGATGAAAAATCATAGCTGAAAAATCATATATTGAAAAATCATATTTTTGATGAAAAATCATAGCTGACGTATCCGTTGTAAACATTGTTTGAATAAACATGAAACTTGGCTTGAACATTAGAGAATTGACAAGATTGGCTTAGAAATTGTCACTTCCTAGATCCGACCATATCCTAAAGAAGGCTACTCAACTTAACCTCAAAGTACAAAAAAATACTTTTAAGCAAAATATACATTTTCATGATCCCCATGCGCCCATGATAATTTTTGCCTCAAGGGTTTTGCTTACAAATGAATTTCTAGCACCCTTAAAGTGCGCATCTTAACCGAAAAGTCAAACAGAATGCTTTTGACCAAACCAAATCATCAAATAGCAAATGGCTCATGAAAGTCAAAGACAAAAAATCAGCACAAATCATCGCAAAGCATTTCCATGGATAAAAAAAAGAAGAAAGATTTATTGGGGTTGGTAAAGGAATTCCTTTATCCGTTTTGGAACTTGCAGTGCAACAGGCCGTGGTTGGCTGTACCCGTAACAAAGGATCGGCAAGTCCCTTGCCGTCAAAATTTACTTCGAAACCGAAGACCGACTCGAGAGAAATTTGAAAGAGGACGACTACTTCCGAATATTCAAGTACATCTATGCCCAAAGCGGTGTTACAAGCGCCAAGAGTTCTGTCACTTAGCCTCTGACTGCAAGAACAACGTAAAATGCTCTAAGTTCTGGGAGCCTACTCTGTCCGAAAGTGATAGAGTTTATGAAGCCAACGACCTACTAATGCGGAGCCCTTAAAACGGACGTGACTCAAGCTTATTTGGATTTTGTTGTTATTTTACTCTGTTTACCTATTAATTTAATTTTTTTTTTTTTTTTTCACACTCCGTCTTGCTTGGCCTCGGGCAGTTGATGGGTTATAAATAAATAATGATAATAATAATAATATGTATTCATGATTCTAAAGGGCCCAGGATCATTTTTGCCTCAAGGGTTTTGATTAGAGATGAATTCCTATAGCGCCCTCAAAGTACGCATCATCACAGCCAAACGCAGAAATGCGACTTACCAAACGATACATTATCGTGATTTCCAATGTTCCATGATCATTGTTATTTGAAGGGTTTTGCTTACAAATGCTCACAACAAACCCACGAAGTGACAAATTCCTACTTTGATCCTCTTGCCCAGCTTGGCAAGTGCCATATGAGCTTCTAGCTCTTGTTGTTAACTGTAACTGATTTTTCCTTTCTTTTTCAGCGTCGGAGGGAGCCTGCTCACCCCATTAGAATAGCAAAGACAATCGACGTTGTCAGTCGGACTGTATTTCCGATTTGCTTCGCAGTTTTTCTAATCTTCTTTTTTATCAACTACAAAGGCTTTGAGTAGTTAGATTTTTGCCAATTGAATTTACTCGTCGTATGATTTGTCGCTCAGTTTGTGCATAGTGGGTGAAACTTGTGACGAAGATATTTTTAGTGACACTGGTGGCACTAGTGATGAAGTGGGTTATGTAGTGATGAGACCGTTCCGCTTCCAGCCCTTCGTGTAGTGGAGTGTCTGGACAGAGGATGGAAAAACGACTCTGGCTTGAAGCAGGGGACCTGTTCTTCATGTTGTTCACAGGCGCCTCAACTATCGTGATTTCTCGACGGCCTTCTTCTCCTCTTAAAGCACAAGTCGCAGTTAAAAAAGTTCCAGTTCCAATATTTTTACACAGGCCTACGTGATTTCTTGGAAAGATCAAAAACCCGCCCCGATTCTTTTCAGCCCGCTGAGAAACACGGGAAAAGTTGCAAAACCGGTGTTTTTGACCAATGAGATCATCGAAAGCGATAAGCAGAATCCTCTTAAAGGGTAAAAAAAAATAGGAAGTTCAAACTGTCGGAAACGAGAATGGATGAAAATGCCTGGTGGTGCTAACGGGCACCTTTGTCAAACTGAATAACCTGATGAAAAATTTTCAAGAATTAGTTATATAGAGTTGTAAGCTTTAAGAGTATACAGTAGTAACTTTTACCACTGCATGCTACTATTACCAAGACTGAATGCTAATACAACAAGCCAGGATGCTACTGCCAGCCATTGAATACTTTTACTTAAGATTGGCCCAGTCTGAGGCACATTAAATGATACTGTTCTGTACTATTACTCGTACAACGATACAACTACAGAGACATTTTTTTTCGAGAATGGCCATAGTGTGAATCTGCAACATAAGTAAGACGAGTAATTTAAATATTTCTTCGATTTCTGCTATACAAACAAAGTAAAACTTCGCGCTCCGGTTTGGACAAATATAAAACTGACTTAGTCTTATTGAAAAGGTAACAAAAGAGAATCGTTGATCTCCCTTCCCGATGAAAAATTGTCTGTGTAGTTGTAAGAAAAAGTTGCATGTATTGATATGACAGGATCATTTATTGTGACTCAGACTGGGCTAATCTCATGTAAAAGTATCCATCAGCTGGCAGTAGCATCCTGGCTTGTTGTACTAGGATCCAGTCTTGCTAATAGTAGTATGCAGTGGTAACAGTCTATTAAAGCTTTACAACTCCATATAACTAATTCTTGAAAAGTTTTCTTCGGGTTGTTCAGTTTGACAATGAGCCGTAGCTGCCTCGGAAACATAGATTCAAACAATAGTCGCGTTTTTTGCAATCGCTTGGAACGAAAGTTGCCGTTTTTGCGATCGACTGTCGACTGGAGGTCCAGTCGATCCGTTTTTTGTCGCTTGACTGGAGATCGACTGGGAACAAAGTCAACAGTCAATCCGATGCACCTTTCTCTTGGAGGTCCAGTCAAACTTGGTGCCAAATTTTGAAAACTCAAACATGTGGACCCAAAAACGTACATTTACACCTCAGGAAGCGCCAGTACTGCAGCAGTTTCAGAGACTGCCGAGGGAAGAGTTGTGGGGATGGACTGATTTATGGACTGATTTAGACCGTTTTTTGAAGGCTTGTTCTCGCTCCCCTATCAAGCGACAAAAAACGGTCAACTGGATGAACCCGGGAACAAGTCCCAATCGCCAGTCGAGCTGTAAAAAACGCGACTAATGCATAAAACGGATACGTCAGCTACGGTGCTTTGGCAGCGATATTTTGGCCCTTCTTTAGCAAGGGGTAGAAGATTTTGTTGTTTGAAGACAGGTAGAAGAAAGCCTTGTGAGCAACTAAGTTATGACAAACTATGATGGGCCTTGAGTCGACAAAAAAATCGATAGAGGGAGGACATCTAATGCAGCTTTAAGTGGCGAGACTAACCATGCCCGGTAATCTTCCTGCTGTAACTGAGTCATGCGAGTAAATGATGTTTCCTCTGTATACGATGACGATATAGGAAACAAAAGTGCTAACCCTCTGATATCTCAAGCATGTCATCACTTCGTCCAGTGGAAGGTACATCCACACCGGTGAAAACGTATCTGGAGTTTAGTTGAGGCCCGAAGAAACGTCTCAATGCAGGTCAATAGGAAACAAAAGTGCTAACCCTCTGATATCTCAAGCATGTCATCACTTCGTCCAGTGGAAGGTACATCCACACCGGTGAAAACGTATCTGGAGTTGAGTTTGAGGCCCGAAGAAACGTCTCAATGCAGGTTTTCAGAAGGACAAAGAAATATAGCTGATTGAAATGTTGATGACAGCAGGGGTCCGTCATTGTTCGTCACCACTCTTCACCCGACTGCAGAAGATTTCTATTCTTCCGTTTTACATTGTTCTTCGGCCTATTTAGGTTTTCTTTTAACATTAAGCTCCTATGGTGCCGGGGCCTCATTAAGTGCTAAAATGTCGTCGGCATCTTTACCTTACTTTCTCTGGGGTGACTTACCTGGGACAAACATAACCCAAGGGCGATTCTGGTGATGTCTTGGATTCGCTTTCCGAAACCAATTGAGAATCCGCCGAGCGCAAGAACAAACGGAAAGTAGCCACGCCTCAGTTGCACCTTTACAACTTCTCGCTGACTTGCCGAAATCACTTTCCACTTGCGAAGTGGATTCGCTTTCCCGGTGCTGGCGGAAACAAGCGGAGCGCGAGAACAGCTGTGGAAAGTGAAGCAAGTTTTTAGCAAAAACAGCCGGCGCACAAGCTCGCGGAGCTTTTCAGACCGCCAGAATCGCCCCCTACTATGGTTGAAAAACATCACAAAGTAATTAGTGAAGTGACGATGGTCGAACAATCATGGGCCTTTGATGCCAGTGTTTTTTTGTTTTTTTTCTAGTCAAGCTCTAGTGTCATAAACCTTTCTAGTCAATACTGTGTTATATGAATTGTTGAACAGTGCTTTTGAATTATTCTATGTTACGGTAATACGGTAGGGGTGGATGGTTGGTAACAAGGGATTGCGCTACAGGCTAAAAGAAACCAAGCAATCCTGAATCAGAGTGTGTTTTGTCACAAAGTGCATACAAAATAAAGATAGTAGAACTCGCGGCAAATTACTGGAAGAACTCGTGGAAGTTACTGGACGAGGGGATGGCATGGCGGGCAGCGGTTATTTACGAGGCTCGTCCAGCGCGGACGCAAATCAGGGTACTTATGTCTAGTTCATTCCCTTCTGGTAAATTGGACGCTTTATGAAAAATAGTAATACCGTTGAAATCCTGAACTTCTCTGAATATATCGTGAAATGATAAAGGCCATCTAACGGTTGGGTGGAAACTAAATAAAATCCTCAGAGACAGAGAGCTTTCACTGAGGTAATTTATGATTCATTACGGATTCCATCAATTGTATTTTGACGCCGCGAATAAGTAGTACTAATACTCTATATGACTAAGTCCAAACTACGCTAGTGATCCTCAGGAAGAACGAGAAAACGTCTCACTAGCGACTCAAACTCAACAACTCAAATCCTGTGTCAAACAGTCACGGCGATCTTCGGGAGCAGCTGTGATACTGCTTCTGGGTCTTCCGCGGCGATTTTGCATCGGCAAGTAGAGTTAGTTATCAAGAAAATTGCGTATTAGGCATCGTTCAAGTTGGTGTAATAAGCTTCATAAGACTGTACGCATTAGCTTATATTGCTAGTAGGATGTGACGGGCGTGATTGCAAGAAAAATGGAAATCGATCCTGTTTCTCTTGTGCAGGTCTAATCAAATCACCGCCTGTTTTGGTTACTTTAGCCAATGAAGGAACAATGACACGGAAAACCCTTTTGCAGTTTATTACACCGATTTGAACAATAATTTCTACTGATACTTTACTACTTTAGGAAAAAGAGGTTTTTGGGAGATTTCCCGCAAAGCCGTTAGTTGGTGCCTTCTTCTGACATTGCGATTGTCTGTTTCGGACGGATTACGTCAGTAACTCTTGTGGAGGTTTTAGATTGTGTGATCGGTGCATAAAACTCTTTAGCTTACATCGTATGTTTTAACCATTTACCTATTAGTCGAAAAGGTGGAAAGTTTCTCTTTTTATGTGGAAACGGGTTTGGGAGGGGGGAGGAAACCTACCGAGATCTCGTCCTTTTACTAGTCCCTGGGATGTCCCATATTTAGAAAAGCACAAGTTCCATGAAACTGGTATTGTAAGTAGTTAGTTATTTTAAGCCTGTTTATGAAATAATAAAAACAAAACTGCGCTGAGTTCTCTTACTGTGTTATAAGCGGAATAAAGGCGACTTATGCTCAGAAAAACATGTATGTATGTATATTACAATAGCTACAAAAGCTTGGGACGGAGTCAGTCTAGTACACTAGCCCCATTTCAGGCACGGTGCTCAAACGTCTAGCACCATGCCTGGGTGCTAGACGTTCAAGCACTGTACCTTGGATTTCATGTATGGTGCATGGATTTCAGTATACAGTGCATATAGAAAAAACACAGTTTCTGTCATCACAACTGAGCACCAGCTCGGACAGGGCTGAAATTATTACTATGAATTAGAGAAATCAAAGACAATCCTTTATATATTTTTCACAACAAAAACAAAAGGGCTCTAATGATGATGGAGATGAAAAACCTAACAGCACCCTATCTTTTTTCCATGTATTTTCCCTATCTATTCCCCAAGAGCCAATATTCTGGTTGGCTGCTAGGTAGAAAAAGCGGAGGCACAGGACACTTTGCATGCGAAACCCTTGACTATGTAGAAAAGGAAATGAGGTTTTTTACATCTGTCATCAGCCGAGCCCTTTTGTTTTTGTTGTGAAAAATATATAAAGGATTGTCTTTGATTTCTCTAATTCATGGTAGTAATTTCAGCCCTGTCCGAGCTGGTGCTCAGTTGTTATGACAGAAACTGTGTTTTTTCTGTATGTACTGTATACTGAAATCCATGCACCATACATGAAATCCAAGGTACAATGCTTGAACGTCTAGCACCCAGGCATGGTGCTAGACGTTTGAGCACCGTGCCTGAAAAGGGGCTAGAGTACTAGACTGGACGGAGTATAAAGAAAAAAAACAGACGAGACAACCAATTACAGAACAAAGAAAAACAGCAAATAAAACAAGAACAAAAATTTTCTCCGTGATGCTGAGACGGCGAGCCAGCTTGCGCTCAGAGCATAAGTGATAGTGCCCAACTTGGTCAGTCAGCTGGAAGGTACAACTTGGTCAGTCAGCTGGAAGGTATAAACATACCATTACAGAAGGTATACTATAAATATACCAGACAGATCTCTGTCATAGCCAGAATAGGGACCCCAGAGATAACGAAAATCACAATCAGCCTTTATTTGTATCACTGTAGCTAACAATAGTTGCGTTTTTTGTCTCTGGTTCCTGTTCCGTGTTCTGTGTTCACAGTTGTCTGGTTTGGGTAAAAAAGGGTGTTTTGCTTACGCTGTTCTGTGTTTCGTGTTTTGTCGCTGTTCTGACGAAAACGCAAATTTAGGATACTGAGCATGTCTTAAGCAGAAAATCTGTTAAATTGCAAACTATACTCCAAAACGACCATACTTTAGGATCCAGCTTTATCCTCCAAACTTCTGCAATTCTTTCTTTTCTATCTGTGAATCTCTCTGCAATTTTCTATCTGAACACTGATAAAACATGCTAGGAGAGCAAGTTCCGTGTTTTGCAAAACAGACAGCGGAACAGAGAACACGGAACACAGAACAGCGTACAAAAACGGGAAAATGAGAAACAGCGTGTTCCGTGTTTTGACAAAAACGGGAAAAATATAAAACAGAGAGAAAACAGCGAACAGAACAGAGACAAAAAACGCAACTAATGTTCAAGCGTAACATTTTGGTCTGAACAGGATCGAACCTTCGACTTGTGGGTGTTATTTCTTTAAGTGTTCCTTCCAATTTCTGCCCGTGTTAGGGGCAGTGACAGTACCCCGAGTGCTATTGGGGTAGCCTATAGTGTTGGGCGATATTGGATTTTTCAATATAGCAGTATTTTCACCTTCGATATTCGATAATCCATATATCGATATCGATATTTCGGTACCAATTTTTGCTATATTTATACGTCTCGTATCGCCAAAATTCAAGAAACTAATCATCGTAAAAAAGTATCTTACATCATCTCGAGCTTCGAATAAATAGAAACTGAAGTACAAAAAACACATCGCTCCATTTTCGGATGTATAAGTGTAACTTATTTTGAATTATTTACAATAATTCTAAACGTTCAAATATCGTTTTCGAGATCAATATTTACCTTTCGATATTTGATAACGATATTTGGTCCGGTATATCGAAATATCGTTATTGATAGCGAATGTCGTCCAACACTAGTAGCCTACTGTCACAGATCCTTTAATGTATTACCAAGTTTATTTCTTCTAAATTTCGCTGATCTGTTCGAAACGATTGAATTCAAAATATCTGCGGGTACACGTTTTAATTCCAACTTCGCGAGCAGTAAATCGTGCACGTGAAACTTAGGTTCTTTGCCAGAATTACTCCGAACAAGGACAAAGGTTCAAACAAAAACGAAAACCTGTTTGCTAATTAGATACTGCCAACAGATTAAATGACGCTTCCGTGCAAAGTCTAAAGAAAATCTATTTATAATAGCGTTTCATTTAAAATGAAACGTCTGAGACACGAGGTCCTTCCAAATACCAAGTTTCATGAAGATCCGATCACCCGTTCGTAAGCTAAAAATATCTCATTTTTCCTAATTTTTCCGGATTCCCCCTCCCTCCACTCCACTACAGGTGGTCGAATCGGGGAAGCGACTATTTCTAATTTAATCTGGTCCGGTCCCTGATCCGCCTGCCAAGTTTCATCGTCCTAGCTTATCTGGAAGTGCCCGAACTAGCAAAACCGGGTCCGACAGACCACTGACGAAAAGAAATTACAATCGCTATATTGTCAACGTAATATTTAGTGGCAAACGGGTGAATCGTGCGGATGATCTTTCAAACTAATGTCAAGCTTGCTCTACTCTGATTTAATTTTCCAAGGCAAACTGAATTTATTTATTTTTTTACAAACCGCCGAAAAGACAGAATGGCGGAGCAGAAACAAAGAAAAGAAATAACAAGAGCTTTAAGCTCATATGGCCCTTGCAAGCAGACGTAGTAGCTAAGGGTACCAGCTAAGATTCGTGTTGTCTTCAGGCACATATGTGTTGTCTTCAGCCATGCTCATAGAGTTCTGTCTACAATTCTCAAGGAGGCGACTGTTGGAAAATTTGCCGTTCATCTGTGTGCAATCGACATTTCTGGAGCTTTCGATAATGTAGTACATTCACAGGCTCTACTTTCTTTGTTGCGTCAGGGTGTTAATGCTTCCATTGTTTCTGTTTTAAGGTTTTGGTACCGTAACGCGATTGTTCGGGCGAAATGGTCAGGGGCGGTTTCGGAATCCATTCCTGTGAGCAAGGGGGTACCACAGGGTAGAGTCCTATCTCCCTTTGTTTTTAAAAGTGCCATTTATGAATGCCTCTCAGGTTTATTGCCAACATTTTTTCTTGGAGACCTAAGTATTACTTACATAGCTTATGCAGACGACATTCTATTAATCAGTCGAACTAAAAGTGGGTTAGAATCTAACATAAAAACGATTTGTCAGGGTCTTTCTCAAATTGGCCTTTCTGTTAACATTTCTAAATGTCAGTATCTTAAATTCAACAGCCCAAAAGATTCCGGTATTTCTTTTCAAAATGAAAAACTCCCCAATTCCCCTACCGTAAAATGGCTTGGCATGTTCATAGCACAGTCTCTAAAAAAAATTTGCGATAACGCTGTTTCGGCTGTTCACGATTCCATTCGTGTCGGATATGGAAAAATAGTTCCAAATAGAGGAAGGTATAACAGAAAAGCGCTTGGTAGTTTATATAATAGTTTCTGTTCTCCCTCTGTCTGCAACCTTTCCGGAATTTTTGGTATTCTGAGGCTAAAAGATTTAAAACGCATCAGAACTTATTATTTCAAGTATTGTAAATTTCTCTTGTACCTTCCTCGACGTTATAGGAATTCCCGTATAACTGCAACTTTTTTGCCCTCTGATCCTTGTGCAAAATTATCTTCAATTGCCCAGGACCTTCACGTTTCTGCCCTTGACCATTTCTCCGCACTCCATCTAGGAAGAAGATTTTTTAGACCCGGTTAGTCCCTTTTCTTTTTTTTCTTCTTTTTAATGTTTATTTTTTGATCTTGTGCATTTACTACATTATTGAAAGCTCAGTGTACTTTTTCCTCTTTTTATTGTTTATACTGCACTATTTCCTCTCCTTAAGTGCGTTAATAAAATCATCATCATCATCATCATCATATGATGGGCCCTTAAGAATCACGAAAATGTATGGTTTAGTCAAATATATGCTACGCACTTTGCGGTTACAATGCACACTTTAAGGGGTTAGGAATTCAATTTGTAAGCAAAAGCACCGGGGTACAAATGATGACGGGTCGTAAGGATCATGAATTGCATCATTTGCCCGACAGTGTTTTTTTTTTTCACCTTACGGCTAAGGTGAATTTGCAAGCAAAATACTTGAGGCACAGATGATCATAGGCTCTAGGGGATCTTAAAAGTTTATCGTTTAAATTTTGTTTGCACTTTGCGGGTAAGATTGGTGCTTCAGTATGTTTGAAAGTCATTTGTAAGCAAAATCCTTGAGAAAAGAAATGATCATAGGCCCTTGGGAATCCGAAACTGTATCTTTCGGTCAAAAGCTTTTTCTAACCTTGTAATTAAGATACGCACTTTAAGGGTGCTAAAACTCATATTTGAGGTGGTTGTCCCAACGCCGCCGTGTTCCAGCGCCGCCGTCTGTTTTCTACCACCCAGGAAATCTTGCATCATCAAGAGGATTAGTTGGGTCAGACGAAAGGGTCAAATATTTTGGTAAGTCCATCGCCACCATATGTTTTCCGCCAACTCATTAGTGCAGGTAGCTGGTTCCTGTAATTGCGGATCTAACCGTTAAATGTAAAGAGGGGTTTACCGCCACCAACGCTAACTCTGCGTTAATCCTAGCTAATACGATGGCTGAGCTTAATGCTTTAAATAATTATAATTATTTATTTTAAGTCCAACTAAAGAAACTTTACAACTTGAAGAACTCAAGGCCTCAAACTATTCAAATTTCGGAAGGTGAGAAATCTCTCGCAGAAATACTTCTCTTGAAAACTTTCCTTCTTGATACGTAATTTTAACTTCCAGTAGCCATGATACTTAATCCGGTTGGCGATCGACGACCCATCAGAATATTAGGTCTGACAAGATTTGACCTTCCCCTCTAATCCTCTTGGGGACGTAAGATTTTCTGGGTGGCGGCAAACACCCTTTCCACATTTAAATTTAAAACTACCTGCACAGACTACCTGCGTTACCTGAATTAATAGGTGGCGGAAAACCGCGGTGGCGGTGGAACAGTGCTACCTCATTCGTAAGCACATACTAGAGATACAAATGATCATGGGTCCCTGAGGATTGTGAAATTGTATCGTTAGATCAGAGACACGTCCTCTTGTTAAGTATCACCTTTCGGTTCGACCAACCGTTCAAAAGTTATGCATGACAAAAATTCCGGGACTCCGGAATCTTATTCTCTTGACTCCCACGAAGATGGCCAGATTGGAGAAATGACTGCTTCCACGTCAATCTGATCGGATCACTAATACACCTGCCGAGTTTCGTCGTCCTAGTGCATCCGGAAGTACCTTAATCATGTGATCATCGGAAATCGGGGAAATCCCCTCCACCGTCCCCTTCCCCAGGTCCGGTCCGTTTACTATCAGTAATGTATTTACAACTTGACCTTGTTCTTCTGGCCAAGTTTCTTCCCGATCCCTCCACTCCAAGCCTGTCCCGAGATTTCCGGTCCCCCTCCAATCCCTCACCCCGGAATTATCGGATCCGGTCTTGACACGAGATAGAACATCGGAGACCCGAGCTCTTTCCAACTGTCAAGTTTCATTTGAATCCAATGCCCTGTCCGCGAAAGTTATACTTGCCTCAGGATCCCCTATTTCCGGTCCGTCCTCCTCCCCCCTCACGACGGTCAGATCAGGATAAGGACTATTATCAAGTCAATTGCGTCCGGTCCCTGATACTCTTGCCAAGTTTCATCATCCTAGCACATCTGGAAGTACCTTAACCCGTGATAACCGGACCCCCCCCCCACCTCCAGCTCCCCCCACAGTGCCCCGATCAGCCGGTTATGTCGAGTATGTGTCCAGGATCTATGCTTGTTCTTCCCATCAAGTTTGATATCAATCCGTCTACTACAAGCATGTCACGATTTTTCCGGTACTCCCCTCCAACTCCAGACGTGGAAGTCTGGAGTAGCCTACTGTAGGTGCAGGAATGTCAAATCAAGGATGTCACTTGCTCCTTCAAAGGTGGTAATAGAAACTGTGAAACTACAGTCATTGTGGCCTATCGGGCTTCCTATATATATGCATTGGTAACTGCTTTTTTCTCTGCATTTGTTTTGGTATTAACTGCGCTTGGAAATGGGTTTCGTTCTATTCCAGAAGGAATGATTCAGGTTGTGGTGTAGGGATGAATTTTCAGTCATCTGTTGCAATGTAGGAATGCACTTAAGGCCGTCTGTAGGAACCGGCCGTAACCTAAGAGCCTTTGATTTTCCACTTCATTCTTTCCACGGCGCACGATTAGGGTCGGTTGCTCCCGGACTGGAATTCCTGCCCGAATATTCGGCACCCTCATCACTTCCATATGGAAAGTGAGTTTTTCGACGGTATGAGGAAAGTGAAGAAAATCTGGCTGGGAAATTCCCACCAGATATTCGCATTATCAACAGCCAGACCCAGACGTATGTGGTATACTGTCCCTGTTACAAGGTATTTCTGTAACAAGATGTTCGACAAGATATAGGTGCCACGAGCTGTCTGACTGGAATCCACAGTACGAGGAAAAAGCAGGACCCCTGTTCTAATTTTCTTCTTCTTCCTTTCGGTGTTCAGAGCCTTGTTTTTAGCAACTTTCAAACGTTACTAAGGTCACACAGTAAGTATGCACAGTAAGTATATTGAAAACAAAATGGAAAATAAGCAATAATTTGTACGAAAAAATTGTACCAACCGAGCAAGATTATTACCTTAATATACCGGGCTTCAAAACAAGCCTTTACAATACTGCACAGTAAACATGCATTAAAGCGCGTCAATAATATCCACAGGATAAAGAAAAATCATTTCTCAATCGTGAGCTTGTTCTTTAGAACTTCATGCATTAGCTGCTTCATTGCCTGGAGTTCTGCTTCTAGCAGATCAACCTTTCTCTTTAGGTCTCTGTTCTCTGCTTCCTTCGTTTCCAGAAGCTTCGCTTGCTCTTCTTCGCGTATCTTTCGATTTTGCCGAGACCGACGAGAGGCGGCGTTATTACGTTCCCGGCGGGCTAGTTCGCCCGTGGGACTTGGTGTGGAACGGCGAGATGAGACGCTGCTGCGCATGCTCCCTATTAGATGGCTGGCTCTACTGCTCCTCGGCGGAGTGCTGTATGGGGTTTCCAACCGCTGAAAAGGATAAATGGTCCATTAAAGGCGATCTCTCAGCTGTTTTTTTTTTATTTATATTGCTAAGTTAAATTCTTCTGAAAATTCTGAATTTTTGAACTGTAACGGACTAGATGAGTAAAGTTTTTGAACTGTGTAGCCTACACTGTAATTTGTACATCATAAATGTAGACACTACAGTTACAATTGGAGGCGACCTGAAGTTACCTCAGTCAATTCAATTAGATATGTTTGGAAATTACTTTTAGCCCGTAATTCTAGACTGTCGGCAAAGTATAATGCCACCGATCCGTTTATTGCAGTATCTGAGCGAATTGCAGGTTTTATTCGTTCTCTTGACGTTAGCCATACTTGGTATAGGGCTACGTTGCCCATGTGAAAATACGAGTATCAAAATCTATGTGTTATGTGTCTTCTTGTCTTTTTTTTTCTTTTCTTTCATACTCCATTTGTGACTTGTGTCTTAAAAATGGGAAGCAAATTTCATTCATTCATTCATTCATTCAGTAATGTTGGCTGCAGTTGAAGTTTATCTGTCGGCTATACATTAGCCTATTAATGGCAACATGTTTTATACTGACAATTAAACCAATATTCGGCGAGTCCGGTTGCAGCTATTGGAAATAAACCCGACGTGAATGAACTGATAACGTTAACGATGTGTATAAAACAAGGACGTCTCTAAGCAAACTTCCCTTCTGGCTCTATTCGTTTCTCCTCGGACTTTGTTTGTTTTGTACCATAAAGAGCAAAAGTGGAGCGAAAAGTTTATCTTATAATAATGTCCCAGATATTACACTCAAAGTCCAGAGTCGAACTCTCAATACAAAGATGGTCAGACCGGTTTTGGCTAACGTAAAAACTTCCTGTAGCAAATATAGCGGCTGAATGACAAGCTTATTTCTCACCTCACTGTCTGATGATATTCGATCAGAATCCGACGTTTCGATGAGACTAAAGACGTCGTTGACCATGTCAGGGGTGTTCAGTACGTGTGAAGTCACCGGAACAGACGAGACATCGAGTTCGAGTCTGGGAACTTTAGGAGGCGACGGTGGCAGGGTCATGTCAAGCGAGCGACGTTTAGTCATCCGCTGCGAGCTGGAAGTCAGGACAGTCTTGGTCAGTTTAATATATCCACTTGCGACTGGGAGACGAGCAGCTGCTATGGGAAGTGAATTGGCGCACTCTATGGTCGTTGGAATTGTCACTGGCTCAACGATCAAGGCAGGGAGGTCACTAAATGAATCAGGTTTCGGCAGGGAGGCAGGCGCAAGCCCTACCATGTCAAGTAGCTGCTGATTGCCGAGCAACCTGGGACCACCTATCGGACGATTGGTGGCAACAGGAGTGGCCGTGTTCTTTTGTACAGTGTCGGCAGTGAGATACTTCAGGAGAAGTGATGTCTCTTCCTGTTTTATGGCGTTCTTCTGATTCACACTATCAAGTCCAAGATCAGCCATATTGATTGTTAGCAAGTTAGGTGATGCCGCTCGAGAACTCTTTGCTACGGGCGGACGATACGGAGGCGGCTGTGCAAAGTATTTGTCCACTTCATTGGCAACTGTCATCTCACTTAGCCTCATCACTGACATTGCCGGCTCACTCGTCGTAAAGCCAGCATTATTGTCCTTCTCAAGAAGATCGAGAATGTCATTCAAGTCAAGCTGATAGTCAATGTCGTCGCACTTGCGGGCAGCTCGAGCTTCCATGTCTTCGTTCTTTGTGGCTTCGCTCAGATAGAAATTGTCAGTGACGGGCGACCGCCGAAGATCTTGTGTCACTGGCACAGTGTCCAGGAATGTGTCACTTCCAACAACAAACTTGGACTTGTTCACAAGGGGAATGTAACTACCATACATGATAAGTCAGAATTTCACTTAGTCTTAAAACTGTTCAACCACTGTCATCCACTGCAGTATTTACTCCACTCTCCAATGCTGTTCGATGAGAGGCCTTTGAAATATTCAACAACAAGAGAGAAGGTTGAGAAAGCAGCTGTAGTTGTTACTTCTTCGGTAAGATATGCTCCAGCCATCTTTTCAGCAAGTTCGCGCTGGGATCCGAATAAAACGGCCATTGCGGTAGGATCTGCAAGTTATAAAACTGAAAAAGCAAGAATCGAAACTCTTCCAGAACTGATTAGTCTATGGTGCCTAAAATCCTGGCAGGAACTGAAGTCCGAAACCACCCCAGCATGACCGACTGCCCAACTACAATCAGTTTTTCCAGCCAGGATTTTGTCATCACAAAGTAGAAAAAAATATCAACTTCTACCAATGGAATTAGATGATGATGCCGAAAATCCTGGCAGAAATTCCCAGTCCGAACGTATTTCGGCAGGTGGGCTAACTCAGGTTTGCCACCATTTCTTTCATCGGCATTTTTCGTATTTAGGCTCCTTGGTAAAGCCACTTCGTTAATGCGTAGAAAATAACAAAAGCCCCTTCTTTGGCTGCAGCAAAGTGCTTCAGTAATAATATCTAACACAGTTAAGTCACAGATGGTGTCGACTAATTCAGAGGCTACAGTCAGCGTAAACACTGGTGATGGTGACGAACAATGGGGCTAAGCGGGCTAACCTGCTTAACATACATCCGGACTGAGAAAGTTAAAGTCATAGGTATCCGTCACTAACGTTTTGGGATACCAAAAACCTAACAAAGAATAAAACCGAACAGGACTGGCAAATAGAAGGATGTTTGTGAAACCGGCCAGAGACTTCAGTGAACAGAAGGTGGCTTATATTACGCGCGCAGACACAACCAAACATACGAACTACGTAGCTTACAATGGTAGATAAAGAGCAGAGCTGTAACTACAGTCGAAGATCTGAGTAGGACAAATATGCTTACTGGTTAAATTTCTTCAGCCTGGTAAACACGACCCTACTAAAATTTGAAAAAACTAGGACGCTCCCACGGTGCAAGAATTATTCTTGCAAAAGTAAGTTGTCGGGATTGCTTTAAGGCTAACACTACTCAGATCGATTTTGAATTCAGCTAAAATGATCTAACACTTCGGTTTTCTAACTCACGACTAAGGAAAGAAGGCTGATGTAAGTAACAGCGGACTTATCTCTCGACGAGGAGAGCTCGTTCCTCATTGGCAGACTTAGAGATGACGCAACAAGCATCCAATTGAATCGATCGCTGAAACCCGGCCAAGCGAATTTGGGAATTACCCCAAAAAGCCAGTAACAAAAAACTTGACCGATACTCGAAAATTGGGTCTGGGTCGAGGGGATTCTAGCTCCTTACTCCTTTCATAGTTCGATATGACGTCCTTCAAATTTTATTGATTTCGGGGACGTGTCTGTTGGAAGTTCCTAGGAAATTTCCACGTAATTTTCAGGAAAGATGTTTAGCTTTGTTTCTGAGCTCGGTCAGTTTTATAGGCTAAAGCAGCAAGAATAAAATTTAACGCCCAATTTACTGGGGCTGTTCATCTATGTATATGTATATTCATATACGTATATATAAACTATAAATGTAAGCTAGTATTAATAATAAAACTATAGAAATTTCATAAAATACGAAATACGAATCAGTATTTTCAGTAATAAAAACATATTATTTATACATAAAGGGTGTTCTCCCTAGTCCGGTTAGGGGGTTCGAACCCCCTCCTCTCCCCCAGAAACATACAAAAGTAGTCGTTCATCGTAGGCTTTAACCTCTAATCTATGTCCTTGTCTTCCTATTTGCAGGTCCGATCCGCGGGTATAGACCCCCCCCCCACCTTCCCGAAATAAATTCCTTAATACGGACCTGGTGCATAGGTCCGGATTGAACAAAATATACATGAGTACTGTATCTCATGTATATCTGTTTGTATGTATTATATTCGAAGTAATGATCCTGCGCAGATAATAATTTTAGATTGGGGCACCTGGCCAAAAATTCGAGCAAGTAAGAAATAAAAGTGAAAGAAGATGTTCAAGCTATTATTGAGAATGTACTGTCACGTGTTGATACCTCACTCACAAAGAATCAGTTGCTTCTCGCTGATTCTTCCATATGATTTATCTTGATCACGGAAGGAATTTAGGAGCCCTGGCCCCATGACAGGATGTGAAAACAATCTGGACGCCGGATTGAGTTTCTATGGTCCAGCTTTAGATCAGGGATTCAGTGACGGTTAACAATAGAATCCAAAAAAGGTTCGGGTTCATTTTTTTTTCATACATTACGATTCATACATAATGACTACACAGACTGGAGACAGCCAATAATACTAAATGAGAACAGCAAGAACAGGATTTCACAATACCCTATCCTTCGTTTGTGGGAAACCCTATTTTCAATTTTATTTTTATTTGTAACCCGTCTAGGCAAGGCCGTATCCAGGGGGGGGGGGAGGGTTAGGGGGTTGACCCCCCCCCCCGCCCCGAAACATACAAAAATACTCATTTTTATACGCTTTTCCCTCTGATCTATGTCATTTTTGTACTATTTTGTGCGACCCGCAGGCGACCCCCCCCCCCCCGAAATAAATTCCTGGATACGGGCCTGCGTCTAGGTAAAGACGGAGTGTAGTAAAAAACAAAAGAGAGAAGAACAACACAACATGAACAACAACCAATATAATTAAAAATTCAGTAAACCGGAACATCATGGAGCGCCATGGGTGGTTACAGTTTTCCTTCTCCTGCTGATGGAGCTCCGGACGGCCGCAGGCGGATCAGCTATACAGAACTTTTCGATGAGATGGCTGTTCCTTTTCAAGGGGGGGGGGGGGGGTAGCAAATATTTAGAACACCGAAAGAAAATGGAACGAATTTGACGATGATTTTCGTTACTGAAGATGGTCCAGAAAGGGGAGATATACAAAACGCGTGGAAGAGCAGTGACATTGTAGGTGTAGGCAAGAATCTTTCGGTTGAACCGCAACTTTCCAGAAACGATACGGGTATAAGCTCCAGTGATGCGCTTCAGCAAATGAGCTATCAGTAATTTTCGAGTAGTTTTCATTGAATCTCCGATTGGCAGTCCTCGATACGTCAGACTGGATTTGCTTTGGACTTGGCATCCCATAAGATCGATGATCGTTGGCTCACTCGAATGGTTATTAAACATCATGAATTATTTCTAAACAAAACTGCCACAATATTTTTCTATACCTGGAGTGAACACATTTAATCAGGCTATGGTCGTCTATCTGATGAACATCTGAGAAATTTCCCAGCCCGATACAAACCTGGCTGGCTTCTAATGAGACCATTCCCCCAGGTCAGAGGCCCAGTGGGCGTTCATCTAGGGTTAATCTGAACATTGGGATAATCTTACTCTTCAGTTCTACCAACGCTTCATCGAATCCAGGCCCGGGCATGGAGTCGCAGGTCCGCCTTTTTGGTTACTTTTATAAAAAAAAATTATATTTTGACTTTGGAAAATAGACAAGCAGACCTGGAAGTGAAACAGAAAATTACTAGCGATTTTTTTTTTACATAGTTACCAATTCCATCCCTGGCAGGGGCCCCTTCAATGGTTGGTTCTTCTAGGCAACTGCCAAGTTTGATCGGGTAGGAGACAGAAAAACCAATTAAAGCGAAGTTGACTTGTATAGTATCATGATGACTAAGCAGTTTTGTCCGTCATTTACCAACCAGCGGTCAGAATTCAAATAATAGACAGACCCACATGATTGAAAACTGTCCCGCGGAATCATACAACTTTTTTCATTAAGATTTTGAGTATTTTGGAGGCAAAAATATTAGAGAAAGAAAAGAGGCTTAAATATGTTGATCAATTTAAGAGGTTAATGTCAGCACCAGGAAGTCATTTTGACTACTGTAGACACGTCCAGGGTAATCACGTGGTCAATGTTGACCGAGCCGGTAAAATCTGCTTTGGTCTCGTTGGTTGCAGCTCTATGCAGAGCCAAATGACATAGAACTCGCTGTCGGTTTATAGATAGAGGAAGGGAAAACCGTGCGTTTCGTAAGGCTGACTTGTGGTTTATGGCCATGCAAATAGTTTGCACGAACCAAATAAAGCTGACACAGCTATTTTCGGAAAGAAAAGGGCAGTCGAGTGTCAGGTCGGCATGGTAACAAAACCAAACTCAAACGGGTCTTTTACTTTGGGAATACACCCTAACTACTCATCAGTCCATCCACCCTAGGCTGGTTTATGGTGGGTTTTTTTTCAATACGTCGATAACTCATTGAAAATTAGCCAAGCGGAACGCGAGGCTCTGTCACGTTTTCTACCACTCAATTTAAGTGGAGCGTTACGCGCTTACATGATTCTTTAAAGGACCTGTCTTACCTGTAATACTAATGCAATGTATTTCCATGATCGCTTCATATATTTCTAAACCTTGATTTACGGTACATTCTAACCCCTCTAACAAAACCACGCTGATTTTCTCACTTGTCGTGCTTTGCTACCTTCGATGTGTATCACACTGTCGACGGTTGTCTGCGAGAACTTTTTCCATCAGAAAACCCGGTTATGTAATTTGTTTCCCTGTTTTCGCTACAAGTCAACGCGTCTCGTAAAATGCTTAAAACAGCAAAAACTGTGGGTTATTTGTTGAAAGCACAGCATAGTTTTAAAGTGTTCAAGTATTTTAAAAATACTGGAAGTTGAAGAGTAAATATTGCGAGGGGTCCTTTAAACTGAAGTTGGCCCGAGTCAGGGTTCCCAGCCTTTGAAAAGCAAGAACAGCCTTAAAAAAAAAAGATTCGGTCATCTCCTTACCTTACAATCGTCTTTAATAGCCTCTGAATTAGGGTTTTTATGACAAAGTGTCCCATTAAAGAGCTCGCTGAAGGTACACACTACACAGTCCAATTTTCGCAGTCGGATTCGGCTTTTCTTCTTCGCTTCGAAATATTCATTGAATTTGTGTCTGCTCGTAGCTTTACTGCCGAAATCTGAGTCTCACCGCGAAGTGCCGTTGAAAAAAAGGCTTGACGGCAGGGTTTGATAAATCCACCCTCTGAAAATGTCATAGTCATTTACCTGAAAACAAGAGCTACGAGCTCATATTGGCACTTGTACGAGTAGGCTGTACAAGAAAGTAGATGAAAACGTCACAAAATACACCCGCCATCCAAAAAGGCGGTTCGGAAATAGAAATAGGATATTTAGTTTCACTCATTTCTGAGCAGTTCCGGCATCGTCTCGATTGCAAATGCACATGACTGTTCAAACTTTCATCCCAATAAATCCATTTGTTTGATCCCTAGACGTGCTACAAGATTTCCGGTACTCACTCTATTTCCACCTACCGTGGCCGAATCTGGTTCGGAATAAAAAAAAATCGACCACCTAAAGCATCTTCGTTTATACCATCTACCAAGTTTCACTCGAATCTGAGCATTTTTGGAAAGTTCCGGTACCCCCCCCCCCCCCCTTCCCACCAACGTTGTCGGAGCCGGTTCGGGCCCAATCTCTTAATTCCCTCATCAAGTTTGACTGAAATTGGAGCATAGCCTATCTGCAAGTTTCCAGTACCCCCCTACCTTGGCCGAATCCGGCCCAGACGCCAAATAACAAATCTAGGCCGCATAAACTCGGCACTGTCGAATTGCATCTCATTCGGTCCATCCGTTTGGTTTTTGTGCATGTCAAAAGTCCCGCCACCCCCAATTCCCCTAATCGTGGTCGCATATGGTTCGAACGCATGTTTTACATGTCGAGGCCATCGATTCGTATCACCCATGAAGTTTCACTCGAATCAGACCACTCGTTCGCAATTTATAGAAGTCCATATTTCTCTTCTCTTGCTCCCCCAAAAATGCTCGGATCTAGGAACGGAAGTTTCCGGGGGTATGTTGTGTCAGGTTTTTAAGTCAAGATTATTCGGGTCACCAATATGCCTGCAAAGTTTCGTTGTCGTTTTACATCTCACATCATTACAACTCACGACTACCGGAATTCCAGGAAACCCCCTCCAGCTCCCCCCACAGAGCCCCGAAACCATCTGGCTCCGTCAATTTCATCTAGGCCTAATGCTTGTTCCATCCATTAAGTTTCGTCCCAATCCCTCTACTTTTAGAGTTTCTTGAGTTTTCCACCCCCCCCCCCCCATCCCCACAAGTATCGGACCCGACTCGGACGTGACACTGAACGTCCGAGGCGATAGCTCACCAGACAAGTTTCATTCAAATCCGATCACCCGTTCAAAAGTTATGCACGCCACTAGATTCCGGACTCCCCATCCACCCACTCCCCCCACGATGTTCGGGTCGGGGAAACGGCTGTTCTCAAGTCAATCTGTTCGGATCCCTGACATACCTGCCAAGTTTCATCGCCCTAGGACATCAGGAAGTATGCCGAACTCGCGGGATCGCTAGAAATCCGGACCCCCACCCCAACTCCCCCACAGTGCCCTGATCCGGTCCGGTTATGTCAATGACGTGTCGAGGACCTGTGCTTGTTTTTCCCACCAAGTTTCATCCCGATCCCTCCACTTTATGCGTTTCTCAAAATTTCCGGTTCCCTCCTCCAACTCCCCCCAGTGTCATCGGATCCGGTCCGGTTATGTCAATGACGTGTCTAGGACCTGTGCTTGTTTTTCCCACCAAGTTTCATCCCGATCCCTCAACTTTAAGCGTTTCTCAAAATTTCCGGTTACCTCCTCCAACTCCCCCCAGTGTCATCGGATCCGGCCCGGATTTAAAGTGAGGTGTCTGAGACACAAGGTCATCCTAAATATCAATTTTCATCAAGATCCGATCACCCGTTCAAAAGTTATGCACGCCACTAGATTCCGGACTCCCCATCCACACACTCCCCCCACGATGGTCGGGTCGGGGAAACGGCTGTTCTTAAGTCAATCTGTTCGGATCCTTGACATACCTGCCAAGTTTCATCGCCCTAGGACACCAGGAAGTATGCCGAACTCGCGGGATCGCTAGAAATCCGGACCCCCACCCCAACTCCCCCACAGTGCCCTGATCCGGTCCGGTTATGTCAATGACGTGTCTAGGACCTGTGCTTGTTTTTCCCACCAAGTTTCATCCCGATCCCTCCACTTTAAGCGTTTCTCAAAATTTCCGGTTCCCCACCCCAACTCCCCCACAGTGCCCTGATCCGGTCCGGTTATGTCAATGACGTTTCTAGGACCTGTGCTTGTTTTTCCCATCAAGTTTCATCCCGATCCCTCCACTTTAAGCGTTTCTCAAAATTTCCGGTTCCCTCCTCCAACTCCCCCCAGTGTCATCGGATCCGGCCCGGATTTAAAGTGAGGTGTCTGAGACACGAGGTCATCCTAAATATCAATTTTCATCAAGATCCGATCACCCGTTCGCAAGCTAAAAATACCTCAAATTTTGGCTTCACCCTCCCTCCACTCCCCCCCCCCCCAGATGGTCGAATCGGGGAATTGATGATTTCCTATTTAAGCTGGTCGGGTCCCAGATATGCCTGTCAATTTCCATCGTCCCAGCACATCAGGAAGCACGGAACTCGCGGGATCACTACAAATTCGGACTTCTCCCCCCCCCCCCAACTCCCCCAAAGTGAGCGGATCCGTTCCGGTTATATCAGTCACGTATCTAGGACTTTTGCTTGTACTTTCCACCAAGTTTCATTCGGATCCCTCCACTCTAAGTGTTTTCCAAGATTTCCGGTTTCCACCTCTTACTCCCCCCAGTGTCACCGGATCCGGTCTGGATTTAAAATGGAGGGTCTGAGACACGAAGTCCTTCCATGTATTAAGTTTCATTAAGATCCGATCACCCGTTCGTAAGCTAAAAATATCTCATTTTTCCTATTTTTTCCGGATTCCCCCTCCCTCCACTCCCCTCCAGATGGTCGGATCGAGGAAGCGACAATTTCTAATTTAATCTGGTCCAGTTCCTGATAATGCTTGCCAAGTTTCATCGTCCTAGCTTATCTGGAAATGCCCGAACTAGCAAAACCGGGACCGACAGACCGACAGACCGACTGACGGACAGAAATTACAATCGCTATATGGCACTTGAGTAAGCTCAAGTGCCATAAAAAGGAAGCAAAACAAAAAAGTATTGCAACCCTGGACTGAAAGAGATTTTCTTGACTTGCTTTGAGTCAGTCATGTCTGTATGCAGCATCGAATTTATGGCCAAAAATGAGAATTGTTAAAGCACTCCCCACACTATTTACTGTTGTGTTCCAATATTCAAAGCTATCTGAATGTTCGAAAGCTAGGTCTGCTTTTAACAATTTATCCACGGCCTTGCCTGTCTTAAGCCTTTTCCTAGGCCCATCGACTTCTAGCAAGATCTCGGCAAAATTAAAAAAAAATGGTTTTGCAGGCTTTCCCCATTGACGCGTTGCTGCGATGCGTCGCATGTGCGTTTATCTTGCCATGCATACAGGCTACGTAGCGTATCTTTCACACATGCGCGAGGAGCTTTCACGCTGGATGCGTAGTTACGTTACAGTGTACCCCCCCCCCTCCCCCAGTGTTTGCACCATTGCGCTGAACACCAGCATCCCAAACTTTCTCGGTCCAGCATGATCACAGAAAGGAAAGTTTAAAGGATCACGGGCTGAAATACGAAGATCCAGTTAAACAGGCTTGAAAACCGACGAAAATACGCTAGTCCATTTCTCCGCTATTCCCGAATAACAACCAATTTATGTTGTGTGTTACTTATAACCCGTCTAGGTAAAGATTTTACCGCAAATCTTTCTGCCAACTCAACACTTTTTGACCAAAAAATTTCCTGTGGAATCATTTTTGGCCTCAGAAGTTTTTATTTTCCATCGTTCTCTGGAACGTTTTAATTCGTAGAGAAAATCTTTTCTGATGACTCAGCACTTTTTGGCCAAAAAGTTTATCTTTGCCATTATGTATCGAGGACTTTCCTAGGTTTCGAAAACCGAGACTTTATCCTTCCAATTTAACTAAAAGGAACAATTAAAGTTAAACCTGAAGGCTGAAAACATAATTGAAAAATGTAGATTATTAAAGTTCAACTGAAGGGCTCTGCCCCTGAAGTTTAACCGAAGGGAAGACCCTGAACTTTCAAGTGTAGGGCATGACTCCATAAGACTCACAATCAGGGCCGTATCCAGGGGGAGGGTGTTCGAGCCCGTTCGAGCAGGGTTGTACCCTTAGAGCCTTGTAAGTTCAATCCCTTGGTTGAACTTCAATGGTACATGACGTCAATTAAGTTATGTCGGGACAACGTTTCAGCTCAACTTTTGGAGTTCAAGGGGTCTCCCTGTTGTATTGTAAGGGATAACCTTACTGGCGACTCAACACCAAAAAATTCCCTTCAGTTGAAATTTGACAGTGCAAAACGGATAAGTCAGCTGCATTTCATTAGAGCTATATTTCGTCCCTTCTTGGCAAGGGTCCTCTTCAGGCACAAGCTGGAAAAAGAAGGGCCGAAACATAGCTCTAATGAAATGTAGCTGACTTACCCGTTTTGCACTGTCAAATTTGATTCGCAGTCAGTTTCGGCTGAAGGACTATCTACCTTCAGCTGAGCTTTCAGGGTAAACTCTTCAGTTGTACTTTAATTGTGAACTTCAGTTCAGCTTTAAGAACAGGACAAATATTAAGTTTGACTTTATGGAAGGTTCGTTCGTATAAAAGTCTTTCTTCCGACTCAACACATCTTGACTAAAAAAAAATCTGTGGAAATATTCGCTTCTCGACGCAAATCTTTTATGATGACTGGGCATTTTCGGCGCAAAAGTTTTTCTTTTCCTCAATTCTCTGGAACGTTTCACGTCGTAGCAAAAAGCTTATCTGATGACTCAGCACATTTTAGACCAAAAGTTTTTCTTTGCCATTATTTTATCGAAGGCGAAAACTGAGACTTTACATGGCTCACAGTCAGGGTCGTATCCAGGCGAAAGGGGCTCGAGCCCAAACCCCGAAACCTACAAAATAATCCTTTTTTGTAGGCTCTAACATCTTTTTTTTGTACATTTCGGTCTAGACCCTCGGGCACCCTCCCCCAAAATAAATTCCTGGGTAAGGCCCCACTCACAATGATAGAGTGATTCCTCAAATTTGTACTGAAAAGTTGTCCTTATAAAGCTTAACTGAAGGACATACGTCCTTAAAGTTTAACTGAAAAGACAACTTAATTTCATATCATTTAACTGAATGCACTGCACTGGCAGCAGTGATGTCGTACGTCCTTAAAGTTTAACTGAAAAGCCAACTTATTTTCATATCATTTAACTGAATGCACTGCACTGGCAGCAGTGATGTCGTACGTCCTTAAAGTTTAACTGAAAAGCCAACTTATTTTCATATCATTTAACTGAATGCACTGCACTGGCAGCAGTGATGTCGTACGTCCTTAAAGTTTAACTGAAAAGCCATCTTATTTTCATATCATTTAACTGAATGCACTGCACTGGCAGCAGTGATGTCGACAAGACCAAGATTTTTGCACCGGCCTTAAGACCAAAATCAAGACTTTGTCTTGATTGAAGTATCTTTTAATAGATTGAGTTTGGAGTTGTCACTAGCCTGCATACGGGATGTTAATGTGAACTAAGCTATTACATTTCTGTCAGTATTGGGAAAAAGGCACAGCTTTATCCCCATCTATCAACCCTGTCCATATTTTACGTCATATCCAACACTCCTTCAACAAGCTTAAAGTTTAACTGAAAAGCCAACTTATTTTTGTATCATTCAACTGGATACACCACATTATTTGGATTGTGTGAAGGGATTTTTTTCTTTTTCACTACTTGCTCTGGTATGACGTTCAGAATATCTACGGCTGTCTTCACAACGCAAAATTCTACTATGACGGGGGAAATTTAAATCTCAACAAAAACGCGGCTTTTCACTGAACTGTCATGAGCTAGGTGACCACTGCTCACTGCGTGAACACTTATTTTTCGTAAACAGCTTTCGTCAAGCACAAACACGGGTACAAACGCATAGAGGTACCGCAAATCCGACATGGAAATTCCACTATTTGAAAATTGATTATACGTGAATAGCGGAGCAACGAAGTAACGCATTTTCATCGGATCTTCAAACCTCTTTAAGTGAGTAAGTGATGGGTAACTAGATTGTCCTATCTCAGCCCTTTTCAGTTAAACTTTAAAAATCAAAATATTTTGACTAATAACTGTAAAAACTGCTTGTTACCTTAGATAAGTAGAAGAAACACTTTTCCTGTCAGTGCTCTTTTCATTAAAGAACTGACAAACAGTGAACCAGTGAACATTTCTGACTCTTTTTACGAATCAAAAATTTTTAAACACGTAATTCGCTAAAGAAGGTTCCTGGTAGTCACATTTTTGTAACTGAACTTGGTTATGTCAAGCCTTTCATATATCGTATTTAGAAAGGGTGGAAAGCGGAAAGAAGGAGAGATTTTTAAGTACGGTGAAGCTGTATTGGAGGTGAAGGAGGAATGTGTTTATTTGGGATGCAAATTTAAAGCGGTTGGGGGAATGTTTGGTAAGCAGGTGGAACAGAATGTGAGAAAGGGAAAAAATTGTGGTAATTTGATTTTAAGAAGTAGTCTAAAGGAGGTAACGAATCTGAAGCTGCATAAAGAAATATTTTCAACGAAAGTGGTGCCAGTAATGCATTATGCTTCAGAGATTTGGGGATTTAGTAAGGTAGAAAAAATAGAACAAGTACAACTAGGTTATTTTAAGAGGTTACTAGGGTTAAGCAATAGGATTAATGGATTAGTGGTGAGAGGAGATCTAGGTCTAGTTTCGTTAAGAAATAGAAGGTTGGTTAATATGGTGAGTTTTTGGGAAAGAATTATTAATATGCCGCGAGTACGGGTGCTTAAAGCAGCATATATGGAATCATTACGGGATGAGTCGAGTGATTCTTGGGCGTCCCAAATAAAACAAATTTTGGACCAGTGTGGGGTTAGCTCGCTTTGGAATAACGGGGAGGGGCAAGGTCATGAAGTAGGAGATGTTGCAGGTGTGGTTAAAAAGGTGTTGATGGATCAGGAAATACAGCTGTGGCAGTGTGATGTCGGTAAGTTTAGCTCGTTGAGGTTTTACAGAGATGCTAAAGAGACATGGGGGGAAAGTATTTATTTTAAAGCAGGGTTGAATAGGGAGGAGTTAGCGTGGGTGATAAGTATGAGGGGTGATTGTTTACCGCTAGGGGATAGGAGGAGGTATGTGGGAAGGGGTTTAAGTCGGATTGGTCCTTACTACTGCCCTATGTGTGGGGAGATGAATGAGAATGTGTTGCACCTGATGTGTGAATGTAGTGAATTGGATGGGTTGAGGGATGAAGTGTTTGGAAAAAGAGTGTACGATGAGGAATGGTTGGTTAAAGTAATGAAGGATGAATGTTTTTCGGGAGTTCGCCAGTTGGGAAGATTCCTTAAGCTTTCGATGAAGCATCGTGAAAGATTCATTTAGGTTTATTAGTAATTTAGTGAAAATTTATTTTTATTTTGTTTTGTATTGCCATGGCCCTCGGGCTTTTTGTGTAAATATATATCATATCATATCATATCAATCATTCGATCCGATGAACATCCCACGAGTATCAAATTTGGTCTGCTAATCTCCTGACTAGTCATGACATTCAAAACCTATTCCTGATGGTGAAATGGGGGCAATTTAAACAGCCCAAAATTAATTAGGGCGTAATCATGGTCCTGAACACCGGGCTAGGGCTTGGGCACCGAAAGCGCAAGAACAAGACCAAGACCAAGAATTTGTCGCTGGTCTTAAGACCAAGATTGTCGACATCGGTCTTGGGACTGGTCTTAAGCAGTGGCGCCATTTCAATAAACCTCGGGGGGGGGGGGGGGGGGGCAAACATCCATTTTGGACCCCCATCCTAGATTTTTTTGTTTTGCTCAAATGCAAAATTTAATTGCTTTTTTAGGGTAAAATAAATGCAGTTTTAATATATACCATAATGAGCATATGCAAGAATCACGCAATGTTCAAAGACCCTTCAAAAATAAAAAGGTTGACTGGAGCATGCTTTGACCTGGAGTTTGAGGCCTACCCATATGACAGAATAAGCGACTTTAGACCCTCTGAGGCTTTCGATCGAAACCCTATCGTGATTTGTCGCGATCTCGAGAAGTAGATCTGGATTCATGAAATCTCTTCGGAAATCTTTTGAGTTCGGATATGGCGTTAACATCTTAAAATATCTAACAAACACCAAATTATCTTGAAACTGAGCACCGCAGGCAAAAAAATAAATAAAAAATCAGCCCGTTTTCTTCTAAAAATACTAAGATTTTGGTTCAAAACCAGATTACTAACTTTGCGGTGCAGTGTGAGATTTACGATTTGATAAATGTCTTTAAGGTACTTGAGCATGTCAAACCGCAAGGAATAAAGACAAAAAACCTCAGATTTTAGGCCCCTTTCAAATGGCGCCACTGGTCTTAAGACCAAGACTCAAGACTACATCTCTGATTGGCAGGCACATCAGGGAGTCGACCATTTTAAATTAAGAACAATCGTTTCTCCGATTGACGGTCGTGGGGGAGTGGAGGGCGGAGAAATCCAGAATCTTGAGGTGTGTCCAAATCTGGCGGATCTTAATGAGACTTGATATTCGGAAAGAACTCATGTCTCAGGTGTCCCATTTCAAGTGCGGACAAGACCCGATCAATGCGGGGAGTCGGGGGGGGGGTCAAGAAATATTGTGACATCGCTTAGAGTGTAGCGATTGGGATGACACTTTGGGAAGGACAAGCATAAGCCTTAGATATATCAGTGACAGAACCGGACCGGATTCGGGCACTCTGGGGGGGGGGGGGTAGTGGAGGGGGTGGGGTGGGGAATTCCGGTGATCGCGATTTAAGGTACTTCCAGATGCACTAGAACGATGAAACTTGGCTTGAAAATTAGAGACTTGACAAGATCGGTTTAGAAACTGTCACTTACCAGACCCCTCCCATCCCTTAAAGTACTCATCTTAACTGCAAAGTAAAAAAAATACTTCTAAGCAAAATATACATTTTCATGATCCTCATGAGCCGATGATTATTTTTTCCTCAACGGTTTTGCTTAGAAATGAATTACTCGCACCCTTGACGCAGGACCATTTTTTTTTTGAGGGGGGGTGCCTTTCGGGAGGGTGCCTGCTGGTCGGACAAAAAAGTAGGGGTCAACCCCCTACCCCCCCCCCCCCCCCTGGATACGGCCTTGCCTTGAAGTGTTCACCTTAACCAAAAATTAAGAAAACAAATACTTTTGACCAACTGATATATCCTAAAGGGCGCAGGATCATTTTTATCTCAAGGGTTTTGATTCCAAATGAATTTCTAGCGCCCTTACAGTGCTAATCATCACAGCCAAGTGCAGATTAAACTAGTTTTTACCAAACGGTACATTATCGTGATTTCCAAGAGTCCATGGTCATTGTGTCTCAAGGGGTTTGCTTACAAATTATCACAACAAACCCACGAATCGGTAGATTCCTCTTTCATCCTCCTACCCAGCCTTGCAAGTGCCATATGAGCTTCTAGCTCTTGTTTTTAATTTACGTCTTAAATGACCCGTCTTACCTGTAATACTAACGTAGCCTAGTTCCGTGATCACTCCATCCATTTCTAAACCCGGAGATCCGAATTTCGTACGATACATTCTAACCACTCTAACAAAAATTCGTTGATTTTATCACTTGCCATGTTTTGCTGCCTTCGGTGCGTACCACGCTAGCCGCCTGCAAGAAGTTTTTCCATCAGAAAAACCGGCTATTTTCCCCGTTTTCGCTACGAGTCGAAGGGTATCGAAAAATACTTAAAACGGCAAAAGCCACGGATAGTTTGTTGAAAGCAGAGCCTAGTTTTAAAGTATTCAAATATTTTATTTGAAACCCGACCAAGCGAATTTGAGAATTACCCCCAAAAAAACTTGACCGATACTCGAAAATTGGGTCTGGGCCCAGGGGATTCTAGCTCCTTATCCCTTTCATAGTTCAATAGGACGCCCTTGAAATTTTATTGATTTCGGGGACGTGTCTGTTGGAAGTTCCTAGGAAATTTCCACGTAATTTTCAGGAAAGATGTTTAGCTTTGTTTCTGAACTCGGTCAATTTTATAGGCTAAAACCGCAAGAAGAGAATTTAGCGAAACAAAATTGCTGGGGCCAAGTACATGAATACGTATACGTATATATGAACTATACAAATGTAGGCTAGTATTTACAATAGAACTATAGTAATTTAATAAACTACGAAATAAGAACAGTATTTTCAGCAATAAAAACATATTATTTACGTGTAAAGGGTCTCCTCCCTGGTGGGGGGGGGAGGGGGGTTCCAAACCCCCTCCACCCCCCCCCAGAAACATGCAAAAGTAGTCGTTCTTTCTAGGCTTTAACCTCTGATCTATGTCCTTGTCTTCCTATTGGCAGGTCCGATCCGCGGGTATAGACCCCCCACCCCCTCCCGAAATAAATTCCTTGATCCGGACGTGGTGCATATTATATGTCATGTATATTTGTTTGTATGTATTATGGTTTTTGGTTAGGCTACCTCTAAATTCGAAGTAATTATCCCGTAGTTCCTGCGCAGAGAACAGTTTTATTTAAATTTCAAACTTTGAATGTTGAAATGAGACAGATGAATTAAATCGAGATTAATGACAAAGCTAGCAATCTAAAAAATAAGTAGAATCCGCCCACATTTTTAAACGCAAGTCTTAGAGGCGAAATATGGGACGGGATAAGGGCACCTGGCCAAAAATTCCAGCAAGTAAGAAATAAAAGTGAAAGAAGATGTTCAGACTATTAGTGAGAGTGTAGGCTACTGACAACATGTTGATCCGTAACTCACAAACAATGATTGCTTCTCGCTGATTCTTTAATGATGATTCGTCAACGGATTTAGGATTCCTGGCGCCACTGATCTGAATCATCCAACGGAGTGACAGGATGCGAAAACAATCCGGACGTCGGATTGGGTTTCTATGGTCCAGCTTTAGATCAAGAATTCAGTAACGAGTAACAATAGAGTTTCTTTTTCTTTCATATATTATGATTCATAGATTATGACTGCACAAATCGGAGACAGTCAATAATACTAAAATGAGAACAGAAAGAACTGGATTTCTTAAACAGGGGCGTCACGACTGGGAGGGGAGAGGGTTAAAAAAACCAGTCGATTTTTTTCAAAACTGTCGTTTTTCTGCCAAAACAGTCGGTAAATTGCCCCCCCCCCCAAATTTTTTTTATTTTTATTTTGGCTAGTAACGCCTCTGTTTGTAATACCCTATCCTTCTTTTACCAGAAACCCTAATATTTCTAAACAAAACTGCCACAAAACACATTTAATCAGGTTTGATCCGCTATTTGATGAACATCCGAGGAGTTTCCCAGCCCGATAAAAACCTGGCCAGCTTCTAGTGAGACCATTCCCCCAGGTCAGAGGGCCAGTGGCCGCTCAACTAGGGGTAATCTGAACAGTGGGATCAGGGGCGTCAGGACCGGGGGGAGGGGGGACGCGATATTTTTCATTAAATCAGTCGATTTTCTGAAAATCAGTCGTTTTTTTTTAAACTGCCGTTTTTTCTTGAAAACAGTCGTTCTTTCTGCAAAAAAAGTCGGTAAAAAGTACCAGCCAGTCGGTAAATTCCTTGCCCCCCCCCCCCCCGCTCCCTCCCTCCAAACATTTTGGCTAGTAACGCCTCTGAGTGGGATAATCTTGTTCTTCAGTTCTACCAACGCTTCATCAAATCCAGGCCCGGGCATATAGAGTTCCAGGACTTCCAGATCCCCCTTTTTGGTTACATTTGTAAAAAAAATTAAGACCTGGAAGTGAAATAGACAAGTACTAGCGATTTTCTTTACACATAATTACCAATTGCATCCCTGGCCGGGACCTCTTCTGTTCTGGGGTCCCCTAGGCAGCTGCCAAGTTCGCCTAGGCTAATGTTCACCACTGATCGGGTAGGAGACAGTAAAACCAATTAATAGTCCGACCGCCAGGTCCTGAAAATGTGACACCCCCCTAACCCAAACGGTACAGTAGGTTGAAAAATGGATTCCGAACAAGTTGAAGCCGCTGATTCCGAATATGCCGATAATAAATTCCGGAATAGGTGGCTTAAAGTAGAAATGAAGCCTGTCGCTATTCCATTATTTCTTCTCAATAAGGAGTATAGCTATCAAACACAGTGGTTGAAAAATATATTTCAACCAAATCGAACCCGTTGATTATGAATATACCGTTAATAAATAAGTAGACCTGAAACCTGATAAGTTATTCTCCTCCTTAGAAACAAGCGCCATCATCTGGTATAGTGTGCAACTACTGTCGGCAGAAAAGTTATTCTAACCAAATTGAACCCGCTGATTCCGTGTGCCAGGAATAGACACTCGTTGATTAAGGATGTGATGCGAGTCTGTTGCTTAATAGCCTAAGTTTGGTGGAATGAATCAACAACTACAGGGATTACAACTGGTTCAAATAATATACTCGTGTACTGAAATGTCGCACGAAATATCTAAAGCACAAAAAGACGAGTTGAATGGGACACACAAATCTCAAACTTTGCCAACGTTGCTTCACAAAATCAAATTCCCTATTCTTCATCCGAGTCGACAGAGCACCTGCCCCCCATACGAACATTTTCGCGGCAACAATCGAGGTAGTGTAAAAGAGGTCTTGTACCCTTCCTGTACGTAAGAAATTAAATTGTGCAAACTTCGTCGGGTGCCCCCGAGAAGTTCAAGTCTTGTCGATTCTTTATCATCAGGTTCTTTAGTACCATTTAGTACACGTTCTACCGTTTACCACAAACCTACATTGTTCACATTCAAGTAACTGTTCACATAACAAACACACCAGACAAACTGGGGGGGGGGGGGGGGGCGGCCCCCCCCCGAAACATACAAAAATCATAATTTGTATAGGCTTTTCCCTCTGATCTATGTTTTTTGTACTTTTTTGTCCGACCAGCAGGCAACCCCCCCCCCCCCCCCCAAATAAATTCCTGGATACGGGCCTGGCTGCAACCATGGGTAAAAATCATCGTATTACCATGCCAAGTTGAGCTACATTATTTCCCCTGTTAATAGTCAGAAACAAATATTTTGCCTGTTACGGGCAACGGCGTTCTCTGAGTAAGTAGCAAGAAAGTCTGATCTCTAGTTGCTTTTACTGTCATGTTTGTTTCGCAATTTTATCTCCGCCTCCGTGTCTTCTCTGTAGGGTTAACTAATTAACGGCTATTCTTGCTTGTGCGCACTACCTGTTGAGCAATTCTCAACTAAAATAGGTACTTTTCGAGAAGGGGTCTAACACTTCCTAAAAGCAAGTATAAAAAAAAACAAAAAAGTGTTTTTAGGAGTTAAGCCAGCGTCGGATACCACCGTTCCAAGCATATTCTGAATCAGGATTTTTTTGGCCTACAAAATGGTATCGTCAGACTGACTGTACCTTTTGGGTCGGGTGTTTTCGACACTAAGCGTCTTTTGACGAGCTGGCGGTCGGACTATAAAGCGAAGCTCACTTTGTATAGTATCATGATGACTAAGCAGTTTGGTCCGTGATTTTACCAACCCGTCGTCATAATCCAAATAATAGACAGGGCCTCATGGTTGAAAACTGTCCCGCCGAAACATATAACTTTCTTTCGTTGACGTTTTGAGATTTTCACTTTTTCAGATTTGGAGGCAAAAGTATTACACAAAGAAAAACGGGTTAAGTAGAGAGCGAGAGCGAGAGAGGTTTGTTTACACAACAACAAAGCTCAGTGGCTAATTTTATGTTGTGTACCGCAAAATATGTTCTTATACACTATACTACAAGGACGTAAAAAAAGGCACGAAAGAGTTCTGGTAGCGATATGTTCGAGCACTCACAGGCACAAGTTTTAGTTTCTGTCTCCTGCGGCTGACTGTCGGGGCTTCTGGGGGTAATATGTCACGGTGAGCAAGGTTAGATAGCAGCATTTGCCAAACCTCAGGATAAGGTCACCGAACCGGAGTTGTAGACTTTGGAGTTCAAGGGTTGCGAGGGCATCGTGGTAGGAAATGTCTCTATTACTTGGGATGATCCTGGTTGCCCGTTTCTGGACCGACTCCGATTCCTGCATTAAATATGTTGTACAGTTTAATGTAGCGTTTACATGGAAAAGAAATCCTGAAGAAATCCCGTCGAGTAGAAAGGAATTCCGTTCGTGAGGGCGACTAGAAAAAAAAGTCTACCGGGATGAGCATCCTTCCATGATGAAAGGAATTCCGGTCTACTTGAAAGGAATCTCGTCGGCGGCGCTGGTAAAAATACTACAAAAAAGTCTAGCTAACTTTTGAGAGCAGCAGTCATTATTACTGATGTCATAAATGCTCTCAAAACATTTTTTATTGGCTAGTGAATTTATTTTTGTCAGATAAAAGACCAGGAAATCGTTTTGACTACATTAGACACGTCCAGTGTAGTCACACGTGGTCAATGCCGACAGAGCCGGTAAAATCTGCATTGGTCTCATTAGTTGCAGCTCTATGTATAGCTAAATCCACATTAAGTGAGGACATAAAACTTGCTAAAAAAGGAGCTTCGGTCAGTATCATACAGTAAGGGAAAACCGTGCGTTTCGTCACGCTGACTTGTAGTTTATGGCCATGCGAACAGTTTGCACGAACCAAATAAAGCACGAACCAAATTTTCGGAAAGAAAAGGGCTATCGAGTGTCTGGTCGGCAATGGTAACAAAATCAAACTCAAACGTGTCTTTTCTTTTGAGAATATACCCTAACTATATATTAACCAGGGTCGTATCAAGGGGGAGGGGGTTCGAGCCCCCCCCTCCCCGAAACCAACAACTATACGTTTTTTGTAGGCTTTACAGTCTAATCGATGACATTTTTGTACTTCTTGGTCTAGAACCGTGGGCAACTTTCCCCCCAAATAAATTCCTGGGTACGGCCCCCGCTCACAACGATAGCGTGATTTCTCAAATTTATACTGAAAAGTTGTCCCTATAAAGCTCAACTGAAAGACATACGTCCTTAAAGTTTAACCATAAGTGTTGCCCACTTAAAGTTGAACTGAAGGACACAATTAAAGGAGAACTGAAGGGTTGTACCCTTAGGGCCTTTTAAGTTCAACCCTTTGGTTGAACTTCAATGGTATATGACGTCAATTAAGCTATGTGGGGACAACGTTTCTGCTCAACTTTTAGGGTTCATGACAATCCCATGAACCTTAAAGAGTCGTGCACTTGCACTTCGCTTGAACTTCAAGGGGTCTTCCCGTCGTCTCCCTGCCGACTCAACACTTCTTGACCAAAAATTTCCGTTCAGTTGAGCTTTCATGGTAAAACCCTCCAGTTCTACTTTAATTATGAACTTCAGTTCACCTGTAAGATCAGGCCAAATATTAAGTTTGACTTTAAGGACGCTTCGTTCGTGACGAAAATCTTTTACGATGACTCGGCACTTTTCGACGCAAAAGGTTTTCTTTTCCACCAGTCTCTGGAACGTTTGACGTCGTAGCAAAAACCTTTTCTGATGACTCATCACTTTTTAGATCAAAAGTTTTTATTGCCATTATTTTATCGAAGGCTTTCCTACATAGTGAAAACTGAGATTTTACAAGGCTCACAATCAGGGCCGTAACCAGGGGGAGAGGGATGGGGGATCGAACCCCCCTCCCCGAAACCTATAAAACAATCCTTTTTTGTAGGCTTTAACCTCTAATCTACGACTTTTTGTGCATTTGGGTCTAGACCCGCGGGCACCCTCACCCGAAATAATTTCCGGGGTACGGCACTGCTCACAATGATAGCGTGACTCCTCAAATTTGTACTGAAAAGTTGTCCCTATAAAGCTTAACTGAAGCCTACGTCCTTAAAGTTTAACTGAAAAGCCAACTTATTTTTGTATCATTTAACTGAATACACTGCATTGGCAGGCATATCAGGGATTCTACCATTTTAACTCAAGAACAATCGTTTTAAATGAATACACTGCATTGGCAGGCATATCAGGGATTCTACCATTTTAACTCAAGAACAATCGTTTCTCCGATTGACGATCGTGGTGGAGTAGAAATCCGGAATCTTCAGGTATGTCGAAATCTGGAACGGCTGATCGGAACTTAATGAAACTTGATATTCGGAAAGAACTCATGTCTCAGATGTCCCGTTTCAAATGCGGACAGGATCCGATCAATGTGGGGGGCGTCGGGAAGGGGGGGGGGTTAGATCCGGGAATTTTGTGACACGCTTAGAGTGTAGCGATTCGGACGACACTTGGCGAAGAATAAGCATAAGCCCTAGATCTCAGTGACATAACCGGACTGGATTCGGGCACTCTGGGGGGGTTGGAGGGGGGGGGGGCAGATTCCGGTGATGGCAATTTAAGGTACTTCCAGATGCGCTAGAGCGATGAAACTTGGCTTGAACATCAGAGACCTGACAAGATTGGTATATAAATTGTCACTTACCATATCCGACCATCCCTTAAAGATTCATCTTAACCGCAAAGTACACGTCATTTTTGCCTCAAGAGTTTTGCTTAGAAACGAATTTAAAAAAAAAAAAAATTAAAGTGTGCATCTTATCCATACTAAAGGGCCCAGGATCATTTTTGCCTCAAGAGTAATGATTCCACATGAATTTCTAGCGCCCTTACAGTGCGCATCATCACAACGAAGTGCAAAAATAAAATATTTTTTTATGAAGCGGTACATTATCGCGATCTCAAGGGGTTTGCTTACAAATTATCACGACAAACCCACGAATCGGCATATTCCTCCTTTCACCCTCTTACCCAGGCCTGCAAGTGCCATATGAGCTTCTACCTCTTGTTTTCTTTTCCGTCTAATGAGAAAGGTCACGACATCTTGCTGGGTTCAAGTCATAATTAAAGAGAAAAACCTGCAGAATCCAGTTTGCTAGCATCTAGCGTGTTCGCAGACGCTTCCAGGAATCGATTAACTCGCCAGTCAGACCAATTAGAGCAAACCGGTTGGCTAGAATCAACTATGCAATTGGCTACGGAAAAACCTGAATAGCAGAAACAAACAAAACGTGAACAACTAAGATCATCAAAGCTGTAACCAAATATGCCAACAACAATTATGTTAATTGTAACCAAACTAGTCAGGAAAAAATAAGTATATAATAAAACGGGTAGCATGGAGGTGGACCAATTCCACCTCCACCTCCTATGGAGTTCACCATAGGTGTAATTGTGTAATTATATTAATATACAAAACCACCATCTCAAAACTTGACAACACTATTTTATCCCTTTTTCTTTTTCAAACATTCGCTCAATCACCTTTCTACAACCAGAAATAGATAATTCACGAGAATGTCCAACTCTGTCGGAAGCAATGTAATCGCAACTTGGCGAGAGTATTCGAGACCCTGGCCTTCTCATGGTTTTGCTAGAGGACCCCTGTACCCAGTACTTCTTTGATTTTCCGGGAGCATTAGTCCCCGTTCGTTTTCGTCGTTCGTCGTTGTCGGTACGAAGAACGTCGTTTAATATTTTCATATTAGTATTTTCTTTGCCACGTTCTATAAACGTCGTTTCATAAACGAAGTTGATACGAAAACGTTAATAGTTGAACTAACTTAATATTTGCAACAACAGCTGTAACAAAATACTAAAATGGATTTTAGCATGACAGAACCACTTTTTTTTAACTTGGTTTACAAGTTTAGTTTGTTTTGTCGAGAATTTTGATAATTCGCGCCTAATACTGAATGGAGATGTTGAAACTGACTTTCCGGGTCAGTTCGTTGTTTCAGGAACGAATGAAACGGCGGTTCAACCGAACAAAGAAAACTGCTTATTATCGGCAGTTCAACGCCGTTCACGAATGGCGTTGTAAAGAAAACGCTTGTAGTAGAACGGCGGTTGGAACGGCGAACGTAACGACGAAAACGAACGCAGCTATTATGTTTCGTGTCGATGACGGATATACGAGCCATCTTACGAAAGCTGGAAATTCTCGAAAGGGTTACTATCTATCTTTACTATAGCCAAGAACTAATTATACTACTGTGTTCTTGGTAGTAAAATATCTGTCTCTCCCTTCTTGCGAAGCATCCTTCCTACCACTAAGCAATACTCCGTATGACTATGTCCGAAATACGCCGCTGATCGCTGGTAAGAGCAAAACATGTCACCCCAACAAATACTCAAATTGACTAAAATCCCTACGCAAACCAATCAATAACTGTGGTGACGTTTCTAGTTCTTCGTTAAGCACACGGTAGTTCTTCGTCGGCACGAAGAGTTTGTCATCATAAGTGTCCCCAAACCCGAAAGAGAGCTAAAGGTCCCTCATTCTTCCGTCTCTGCAATGTTCAACAATACTCTTGATGACCGACTCTCCTTGCCGATACAAAATCGCCGGGTACCTAGCGGAAGAGCCAGAAGCGGTATCACCTCGGGTATCACAGCTGCTCCCGAAGATCGCCGTGATTGTTTGACACAGGATTTGAGTCGTTAAGGAGATGTTTACTCCTTCTTCCTGAGGATCACTGGCGCGTTTCGGACTTACGTCATATAGAGTTTTTAGCCGTATGTTCTTTTCTTCATACCGAAAGAAAGCCCGTCAGGTGGCCGACTACCGCACGGTGGAGAATTCACACTTCGCATTCGCGATCTCGGGTCAAATTTGAGCACAAAAGCAAAAGTTAACCAAGACATCGCGTGGCAAGATACACCGGTTAACACTCACAGTGCCCACGAGGCCCCAACTCAAAATGTCCACAGCTCAGAATGTCCACGATTTAATTATCTGAGGTGTTCAATCGGTAGGCAATGAACTGCAACTGTACTAAGACCGAAGGCCTTACACATCAAGCCTGGTCATATTATGTAAACCTCTCTGAGAGTTATGTTCCAAATAGACAGAAGGACGGTGATATTTAAGACCTTTACTCACTGCCGAATTCCGGACAGACAGACTGACAGTTTGAGCTGACGGCATTATGAATCAGGATGATTTTAGCCTCACCTCTGGGCATTTTGAACTGTCGGCATTTTAGGCATATTCTCGCCGTTCCCCGAGGACTCCTCGTGGAACCGAAGGGAACGGCGAGAATAGAGGGAGTTACTCCACGCGGACTCCGCGTACAGTAAACAGCGAGAACACGGGGAATACTTTCAAACGGATTTGTTCGAAAAAAAATATGCAGTTGACGAATTAGTCTGGATCAACTTTATTTTTTGTTTTGTTTATTCTGATTGTTTTTAGTTAATTTTACATTGAACCAACACCAGCACAAATTGATTCCCCTCCGAATCTGAAAGGGAGTCCTTTTTGATGATGGTGATGACAGTCGGAGCATTCTCCGTCCGTGGGGACTCGCGAGAATACGGGGAGTGAGTCCCGGGACAAACAAAATCGCGGGGACTCCTCAAGTGAAGTCCTCGGTGAACGACGAGATTAAGCCTTTGAGTCGTCGACATTTTGGACGGTTCGATTTTGGGGTCTGCAACTTTCACTTGAGGGGATTTCGAGTCGCGCGCATTTTCAACTGTGGCATTTTTATCGTGGGCATTCTGAGAGAGGGCAATAAGGTTGTGGGGATTTCAGGAACCTCCCGATATACCTGCCATCTAGAAAGTGAAAACGTACTCAATTATAACGAATTTTATAGGAGTATGGAGGCACGAAATACGGCTGGTCTAAGAGCTATGCGGTATAAAGCATCCGGTCAGTATTTACGGAACACGATTGCTGGTTTCTTATTGGCGAACGGGCTGAGAGACAGAAATTCTTGTTGTTATCCGTTCTTGTTAAACCCAGCCAATTTTTGCGATCTTTCACCGGCTGAACCCACCGCCAAATCACTCAAGATTTCACTGTACCACATTCCTATTTTCACCGCCACTACTTGAGGTAAACATTACTTAAGGTCTCCAATGTCAATCATAGGTAGCGTTCCAGTGAAGTTATTACAAGTTACGATGGTAAGAGGAGGGGCGAGCGCCGTATTGCGGTAGTTATCACGCTCTCTGGAACGAAAACGCGAACATACGTCATCACTCTTACAGGAGTTCCTGCAGAACCGATGGTTATTACCACTTATGATGCTCACGACCATCATAATTAAATTGTAACGATCGTAACAGTCGAGGAACGAAAATAATAAGCGGGAGGAACCGGTTTACTTATTATGACGGGCTCTAGAACGGCAATAATGACAAGAATAGTAATAATAAGTCGCTGGAACGCTACTTTAAGCTCTCCAATGGCAATCATAAGCCGTTGGAAGCCGTCGTCTCCGCGATTTTTTGGGATTACCAGCCAATGAGAGCACGACGCCGACTAGAAGAAAACAGTTACGACGGCCTTACGATTGCCAGTGGACGACCCACTATACTCTCAGCTTATGATCGACGTCACGCTCAGTTGTTTGCCTCAAATGATGATAACGACAAAGGGACCACGCGCAGTTACCCACTCATGGTAATTGTAAAAAAGACATGCCTAAGTGCTTCAACAGTGGAATAGCTACCGCTATGCTAGCTAGCTACTGCTACGCTAGCTTTCCGCTTGGCACATACCTTCCGAAATTGTCACTGCTCACTGCATACTAATTACAAAAATCCGAAATAGAAATCGAGGACGGACGACAATGTCTACATTTGCAAACAACCCGGGTCTGAGCTTGTTTTGGCACAATACTTACGAAAAAGATCAGAATGTGACTAGAATCATGACGACTGACTAGACAATTGGGCACTGAGAAAATGTTCAAACTCCGAAAACGCGACTACATACGACAACACGGTCACAATAAACCCGTCGACTGAGAATGCTATAAAGGCGCTTGTCCATACAGGGATTCTACACCATGACGCCATCTCTAATTGTGGCCTACTCGCGTTTGCGCAAGCTCGATAACACATTCAAAATTTCTCACACATTTCTTTTTTAGTTTTTAAGCAGCAACGTATTAGTGAACGTGTCCGAAAGCTCCGAAACGAACGAAAATGCTGAATTAATTCAGGATTTTATGCAGCATTTTGCTTTCGGGCTTAAATTTTCGCTCAGTTAATGCAGCATTAATCAGCATAAAATTCAACGAAAAATCTAGCAAGGATGCTAAATTTTATGCTGAATTTTCAAGAAGAAACTGGGGAGCACGGCGGTTCTCCTAGTATCTTCCTAGAATCTTTTTCTTTCTAGAACAAATTGGCACACAAAATTTTCGTAATGTTATCTAGGTCGAATTCCCGTCTGAGCGCCGAGAAAGTTTACGGAGAATACTTTGCGAAAACCTTTACGAAGTCCGAGTCGTCCTTAATATAGATAAAAAAAAAATTCTTCTTCTTCCCAACAGAAATTTCGGTATTCTAGAAGTGTCAGGAAGAAATAAAGGTAAGAGCTTTCGGACAAAAATAAATAAATATGCAGCATTCAATGCAGCATTTACAGCAGTAAAAAGCTTTCGGACACGTTCAGTTCCACAATGTCGTTGCTGCCTAATGCTGGAGCTGCACAATGCGTAAAATCCGACCGTATTTACGTCTGTTTTCCTTGCTCGAGGTTCTTCATAGCGCAAAAACGGGCGTAAAATACGCTTGGATATACGGAAAGTGTAAACCGGACAAAAAATATAGAGAGCTTGAGCAAAAGTGGAAAACTAAGCCGTCATGGACAGGACAATTTCCGCAAATGAACTGAAAAAATTTAGGATGCACATTTCTTCTCAGATCATATTCACTCAGATCATATTCCTTCTCAGATCATATTTTCTCCACCGGATCCGGAGAGGGCGAAACTCTGTCCATTTTCTTCACCTTCTTCTTTCGAGTTTTCTTGAGACTTGGAGCAGATACCCGGCAGTACGAGCTGGCCTTAAACTGAAGCCCTACTTTCCGGCTTTTGTATTAACAATTCGCGTTTTTCTGGAGCCATTCCACAAGCTCTTTCTCCCAGCGCTCAAGCCAATATATGTTGTTCCGGACTGTTTCTAGACTCTGGTCGAGAAGTCTGTGCGCATGTCCGACATCGACCTTTGAGAAGAAGGATTCCACCTAGAACCAAACAGTATGTAACGCAGCGTTTACAAGCAGAGGAAAACTTGAACAGAATCTGGTGTTGGTAAGAGGATTATGTTTACACACAGAGGGATAGAGGTGATTCTTCAAGCCAGATAATCTGACAAAAATCATAAGAACAAGCCAAAAGCAAAATCTTTGATGACATTCATGACATCAATACAATTGCATACAGATTTTTTAGAGGAGACCTGATTGAAACATTCAAATTAATCAATGGAAGTTATGACAATTTCGAAGGGACTGATTTAGTAAGATTTAGCATTAACCGTCATCGTCGGGGGCACGCGACAAGCTTGCAAAATCAAGATTCCACAAGGACTTTTTTAAGTGGGGTTTTGGCAACAGAATTGTTGATCCTTGGAACAGCCTTACCGAAGATGCGGTTAATGCTGAATCGATGAGTAGTTTCAAGAGCATTGTTGATGGGATTTTGAACTCTGACCAGGTCGACTACTCAAAATTTCTTAGAGTCATTTATAGGCAAAAGCCTTTTCTCTTGCTTTGTATTATTATTGTTATTAATACGGATGGCTGCTGCTCTCAAAGCTAGCAAGACCTTTTTTTAGTCTTCTTCACCAATCCCACCAGCAGAATCTGTTCATGTAGACCGGATTCCTTTCAGCTTATACGAAACGTCTTGTCAACGTCATTTTCAACGTCATTCGGTTGTCTCGCTGACTTTTTTTCTAGTCGTCTTCACGAAAGGAATCCTTTTAACTGGACCAGAATTCCTTTCGACTTAACAGGGATTCTTACCGTGTAAACGCTGTATAAAGATAAGCTAGGGGACTAGGGAAACACTTCTACATACACCTAACTAATATAGCTGATAAAAGAAATAGAGTTGACCGACAACTTTGTTGACGGCAACTTATTTGCTTGTAAAAAAAGAAATACTAACCTCGGCTAGTTCTAGGGTCGTCACCATCTTGGACGTTGCGGCGTTGATAATCGGACCGACAGAGAACATTCCTCCTCCAACTGACACCAGCTTGTCCCAGTGTAATTTTAGAAACCTCCAGGCAAGGACGTTGCCGGGACTAAACTGGGAAACGGACTCAATAACCATTCGGATGTCTTGCGATCTTATTTTTGCTCGGTCCAATGTGTACTCCAGGTACCTGAAAGAAGTGGGAGGACGGCTTATCCCAGCATATTCAACAACTGCGTTTTCGAGATATTACGAAGTCTGATTTCACGGTAACTACGTCTGCATTTTGTCGTTTTTGCAGTTACCTAAAGGCTGATACTATGGTTGCTCTGCAAAACGAAAATTGTCGAACTCGCGCTTTCAGAAGTCAACCCTAATAACTAATTAAATCCATTCACATTGTCAGGGTTGACTAACTTCAGAGATGTAGGACACAGGCCCTCGCGAGGAGTACGTGCCTACAGCCTTGTCCTACAAAGACTGGCAGATATATATCACAGCCGGAACCCTGCATCTTCAGACTAGATCAGATTCGCGTATACTCAACATCTTTATACTAACTGTGTTAATTACAATATTTATTCATTCGTACCACCGTCAGTTACTGCATAGACAGCCTTACCACTCTACGTCTTGCCTTACCACTCCCAACTTGACACACATCATAAACTTTTTTCCCACCGTTTGACAAAAACCTAGGCTCTTGTGTTGATGATGATGAAAGTGATGACTTTCAGATACCACGGACAGTTACTACGGTCGGGATTGTGGTCTCCGGGATCATGGTTTCAGATACCACGGTCTGCAAAATGACTTTCGGCGGTGGTATCAAATACCATGGTATCTGCAAAGCGTAACTAATCTCTAAATCCGATTTTCCCCATCAGCCTTGTGGCTGACAAAAAGGACACTACCCCCACTCTTTTCGATAAGAATCGCCCCCCCCCCCCCTAGAACGGAAGGCTGGATCCGCCCCTGATGCCATGCCGTGCCTCTTTTTAGTCGATCCCGTTTCTATTCCTTTCCCTGTGTTTGGCAGGCGAACTTTCTTCCTGTATCTGTAGCAAATGCTGCCGGACGTTTAGAAAAAGGATTTAAATTCTCTAGCAGGGATGGCTTTCCCGCCTCTAACTGTGCTCATGTACTCAGAAAGCATGGTCAGAAACTCACCTCAGACATCCTCTAACGATACAGGCTACCAGACGTGCTTTTTTCCCGACTTGCTTTTTGTGGGATTGTCTGGACTTGCCTTTAACAAACTAGCCCTGGGAGGAATGCCAACTGCGAACTTGTTGGACTCGGCTTACCGGGCAAATTTGCCAACCAATGTGCTCCCAATGAATCATTATACATGTGATTACCAGAGGCGTTACTAGCCAAAATGTTTAGGGGGGGGGGGGCAAGGTATTTACCGACTGTCTGGTCATTTTTACGGACTGTTTTTGCAGAAAAAATTACCGTTTTTAACAAAAAACGACTTTTTGACGAAAAATCGACTGATTTGTCGAAAACCGACTTTTTTGAACAAAAATCGACCGTCTTTACGAAAAACTCTTTACCCCCTGGCCAAAATAAGGAACTGGGAACGAAACTCCTATGTTTCTAACTGAAGCCAAGCACGAGTGTCGTAATCTATCCCGTACGGAAAATCTACACCTCGAATCTAGGTCAAAACGGCCTCGTACGTTTGAAACACTAACTAGGTCGTTTTCGCTGCCTATTCGCTCTCGTTTCCACCTCAAATCTGGGTCAAAACGACCTCGTACATTTGAAACACAAACTAGGCCCTTTTCGCTCTCGTTTTTCACCTCAAATTTGGGTCAAAACGACCTCGTACATTTGAAACAGAAACTACCTCGTTTTCTCTCTCGCCTCATTTGGTTTGGTAGCGAATCCACCTCTACCTCGTACATTTGATCCAAAAAGACCCTGTTTTCTCAGTAAGCATCACGAGGTCGTAACCAAAGAATGCTGGTAGCATAGTAATCGACCAGCGCAGCGCAACTTTGTATCCATTGATAAGTGAATTCTTACAGAACTGTGTGAACTGTGTCAGAGATTCAGTATTAACGATGGGTTCAAAATTATACTAAATATAGAAGACAAAACTAGTTTCGCCAAATGATCGATTTAGGACAAGTAACTCTCGAAATTTGTTGGGTGATGCTTTTGCACCATCGAACAAGGTTCAAACTCGGAAGCTGCTTCTGAAATTTTTTGAACTTCCCAGTACAGCAATATTTTCAAAACTATAGACGGCAAGGCTTAAATTAAAACATTTCCGTGGCTCTTACAATTAATAGTTTTTTTCCCGTCTCGAAATAAGCAATTAGGGAATAAGGTACCATATACTGGGTAGATTTGATTTGATTAATATAGTGATGCATAAATCGGACTGGATTGCTCTTTGCTCCTAGGTTTCTGGCAAACGTAAAGCTCGAAAGTAGTTTCTCTCTCATGATAGATATTCCTTCAGCCCGAGCTGACTGCGAATCATATTTGACGGTGCAAAACGGATAAGTCTGCTATATATTATTAGAGCTATAGTTCGGCCCTTCTAGGCAAGGGTCGTCTTCAGGCTCAAGCCGCTCAAGCTGGAAAATGGACTTCCTGGGGAATGGAAAATTATGAAAAATGAGCTAGAAAATGACTGGTCAGTTTCCAGCTTGTGCGGCTTAACCCTGAAGGGGACGCTTGCCAATAAGGAAATATAGCTCTAATAAAATGTAACTGATTTATCCGTTTTGCACAGTCAAATATTCTTTCTTATTGATCACCAAATACAACTGCCTCTGCCTCTGCATCTCGTCAATTACCTTGCCAGTGGAACTAAAGTCGAAGTATAATAGGAAAAGTCTTTCACCATCCCCCGATGGCAACTTCGTAGTGAAACTATAAGGTCGACCTCGCACTTCACCAAAAACGAGGTGGACATGAAATCTCCCTGATATTTCGCTACCATCTTCGCAGCGAAAACAAGGCCGAAGTTGAATACACCCTCGCCCTTCGCCAAATATGAGGCGGAGGTAGACTCGCCCTGTCTTTCGCCATCTTTTTCGCAGCGAAAACTAAGGTCGAAGGGAAATCCGCCTTCGACCTTTACTAAACACGATAGCGAACGCGAGATCTCCCTCTCCTTCGCCTTCATATTCGCAGCGAAAATGTGGGTCGAAGTATAATTCGCCATCAATATTCGTCCTCGCTATACTTCCGCCCGCATTTCGCCACCGAAAATACCGTTTCGTCCTCGATTCGAGGTGTAAAATGGCATTCGACGTGGAGATTTTCCGTACGGGATGTCGTCAGTATGAATGAATGAATGAATTTGTTGCACGAAAAATCCCTTGGGGTTATGGCAACAAAACAAGAAAAAACACAACAAACTACAAAAATGCTCTCTATGGGACAAACCAACGCGGAGGAATCTAGCCACCTTACGAATATCCCCCATATTTGTACTTCCAATTTTTTCTAGTAGAAAAGGAGTGGGAAACGTCAAAAAAGGCTAAATAGTATATATTTTGTATTAATAGAAGAAGAGGCTAATCTGAAGCTTCTCTCCCTACTAAACGTATGAACTATTGTTTAACAATAATAAAAAAAATTAAAAAATAAATAAGTTTAACAATAATTTCACAATATCTTTTTTTCAACATGTTTAACACAAATTTCATATCGTTCACAATACGGACCGGAATAAGCAGCAAATCTCTGCTGAGATGTCATATGTGAAAAACAAGATCTTCGTCTTACCTTTGTACGAGCCATGGGTCCATCGCCGCCCCAAGGGCCTTCAGCAACAGTCGTTTTTCGCTCGAAATCTTAGAAATCTGAGCTTTCTCCCATGTGACATCCCAGTCTGTCTTATCTCCATAACGGATACCTGCGAAGTGTATGAAGTATTTTAATTTAAAGTGAATATGGTAATCTTCTACTTCCAATGGTGATCGCTGCCCCCACTCTCGCATGACATACCACATATATAAGGTTTGAAGCCAAGCTGACCATTCATTTCAAATAAAATAGAAAAAACGAGATTTTCGTTTTTTTTTCCTTGATCAGCTAGTTAACCCTCCAAGATGATGTGCGAGGGATAAATACAATTTCGGATATTTCGGTTGCACTTCCGGCAAACCGTCCTCAGCGAAAACAAAAAACTACATAATAAAATCCACCACAATCACAACAGGAAAACGATGCGGAACCAACAGACAATAAGACGACATGTAACTAAAAACCAGAAGAACCCTGCGGACTGAACGACATGCAGATAACAAGACCAAAGGTTTCGATGGGATCCCAAAAATTCAATATCTGATCCAGACAACTGGGTCTTGTCTTAGCCAGATCCACTCATCGCCAGACTCCTTGAACATTTTTACAATTAAAATTCAGAAACAGATTAAGGCCAAATAGCTAAGCATCTGAGAAAAACTTCCTGCCACTACCGCCAATTTCCCGATTTCGGCCAAACTCCAGAACTAATTGTCCGGCGAAAAAAAGAAAGCTGAAAAATGAACTCAGGGTATCTTCTTTCCCCAATAATGAAGATATAATCAACTTCAAATAAAAATTTAACTTATAACAAATTTTCCGAATCCAGCCGGAGTCTATGTGTCCGGAGTCTATATGTCTATATGTCGTATATATCTATATGTCCGGGTTAAATATGATTGTCACACACGGATTCAGCATCTCTTCTTACCCCTAAATCGGTTATTTATTCAACAAGAAATAAAAATTTAACTTCTACCAATTTTCCGGTTTTGGCCGGTTCGGGGCGAACTACAATTCTGGATAGAAAATTATTTTCACATAAGTGTTCAGCATGTCTTCTTGCCCTAAATCGAACAGCTAATCAACTTCAACTAAAACTTTAACTTTAACAAACTTTCCGGTTTGGGCCGGATTCCGGGCGAACTACTTGTGCGTCGAGAAAATGGTTTTCACCACCGTGTTTAGCGTGTCCTCCTACCCCTAAATCGAAGATCTAATCAACTTAAAATAAAACTTTTACTTTTAACAAACTTTCCGGTTTGGGCCGGATTCCGGGCGAACTACTTGTCCGTCAAGAAAATGGTTTTCACCATGGTCTTCAGCATGTCTTCCTACACCTAAATCGAACATCTAATCAACTTAAAATAAGACTTTTACTTTTAACAAACTTTCCGGCTTTGGCCGGATTCCGGGCGAACTACTTGTCCGTCGAGAAAATGGTTTTCACCATCGTCTTCAGCATGTCTTTTTACCCCTAAATCGAACATCTAATCAACTTAAAATAAAACTTTTACTTTTAACAAACTTTCCGGTTTTGGCTGGATTCCGGGCGAACTACTTGTTCGATGACAAAATGGTGTTCACCATCGTGTTCAGCATGTCTTCTTACCCCATAATCGACTATCACATTAGCTGTTTCAAAATATTTTGTTTGCCCCTTAATCTGAACCCCCCCCCCCCCCCACCCCTAAATGCAGGGCTACAAAGCCCATCTACGAACTTGACTGGTCCGAAGACCCAACGAATCCACACACCAAGTTTCATCAAAATATCTCATTCACTTCGAGAGTTATCGTGCTTACAGACGGACGGACGGACAGACGGACAACTTTTGCGATGTCATAGGTATCCCTCCACTTACGCTTTGGGATCCCAAAAACCAGTACGCAAGCGCTCAGATGTGGAGTGTAAAAGTAAAATGTTTATCACATTTATATACAAACAGATTTAGAACCAAGACATTTCTCTTATCCAAGAACCAAACAAGTATTAAAATAACGTTGTAATCACCCCCTTTTAAAAGCTTTAAATGGAAACAAACCGCCAGTATAAATCCAAATAAATGTTGAAGATCTTGCACGAATAGCATTTGTTTGAACACTGAATCGTCTGCCTGCCAGTCCAACCCTTTAAACCTTTTCCATTAGCAAGGTAATAACAAGTGCAATAAACTAATTCGTAGCAGACTAATGCCCCTTTGTCACAATTCATTAAGAACGGCATATGATCGATCATATGACAAAACAATCCAGTTTCCAACTGCTCATTAAAGATTAAAGTACGTCGCGTCCTCGTATTTGTTGATGTTACACCAAATTCTCATCCATAGACATACCTTCCAAATATACAGGAGTTGGACTTGGAGTTTGATTCCAGTCACGGTTCAAAATATTTTTTCATGGGCAATTTTGGGCCCACTTGCCCATGAACGGGGAGGGTGGGGGTGGTTCAACTCTCCCCGGTCCCTATGATTCAAAAGCACAAAGGAATTTTATCGCCCTATCTCCAGTAAAAAATGGGCAATCTGGGCCCAATTGCCCCTGAACCAAGTGGGGGTGCGCTTAGGGACCCGAAAAAAGTAAAAAGAGACCCCAATGCTCACAATCCTACCAAGTTTCAACTTGATACCTGTTGATTCCTGGCAAGGGAAACGAACGTTACTCCTGGGCAATCTGGGCCCAGTTGCCCATGATCTGGGTGGGTGGGGGAGGTACAACTTCAAAACCGATTTCCCAGCCCTACACGTCCAAGGAATTTCATCGTCTTACGTCCAGTTCTGGTCAAGTTATGAACTTTATTCACTGGGCAATCTGGGCCCATTTGCCCCTGAACCGGGTTGGGATGGGGGGTGGGACCCCCAAAAGGGACAACTAGACCCCAATACTAACTAGTATACTAAGTTTGAACTTGATACTTGCACTAGTTCACGAGTTATGAGCTCCACAAAATACGGTGAAAACCGGAAACCGAAAGCTGCTATAGCGCTCGCAATAGTGGACTGTTCCAAGGAACACTCCACTAATAAAATAACGAAAGATAAAATGTGCGTGTTCAAAGTGTATATGTACAAATCTGTGATTATTTACAATACTGAATTCTGTATATATTTACAATTTACCATCCGTCTGGGAAAGCGCAGAAGCTTTCACCCAGAAAACGGCACACTCCAAAAATCCATAATATGTTTGACCACTTCGAATAAAACCTTCCACAGAACTGGCCACCGCTAACCACCAGATAGGCTCTTTGACACATAGGCTTGAGCAAATATTGTCCGGCTCTGGGGCAGGAACCCGGAGGAGACCGAGAATTCCAAAAAAAAAAACTGAACAAAAAGAACAAGAAACTGAACAAACAGTCGTCATAGATTTTGGTCTGAATGCTTTTCTTTTGTCTGGCTCGAATCAATACATTGGCCGGAATCTGGTGAAAACCGAAAGTTTAGGTACAGACGAAAATACACAAACACAAAACTATAAAGTCAGGGATCTTACATCTGCAAAAAACTCCCAATCGCACTGAGGTATTAGCTGAAAGCTGGTGTGAGAATTATTCGGCGAAAGAACGAAATCAAGTTCGTAGACGGGCGTTGGATTTAATATTTATGTGTGAGGGAGGAGTATGGAAATATAGGCATGGGAATATTCTCCCAGCAAACTAACTGGAAGTTCAATACAGTGAACCGGGAGATTCTATTAATTCTTACCTCGGCAGTGTAGTCTGCCCGGAATTCCGCCTTAACTCGAAATTATGATTTAGAGTTCATCGGCCTGATAAGTTGGATTAGTCCTTACTACTGCCCCATGTGTGGGGATATGAATGAGAATGTGTTGCACCTCATGTGTGAATGTAATGAATTGGATGGGTTGACGGAAGAACTGTTTGGAAAAGGAGTGGATGATGAGGAGTGGGTGGTTAAAGTAATGACGGATGAATGCTTTACGGGAGTTCGCCAGATAGGAAGATTCCTTAAGCTTTCCATGAAGCATAGAGGAAGGTTTATTTAGTTGTATTTTGACGATAAGATAATGTATTTGGTAATGTATTCTTCTGTGTTTTTTTTTCTTGTACTGCCATGGCCCTCGGGCCTTTTGTGCAACTATATATCATATATCATAGCCGCTAATTTACGACTCGGATGAGATAAGATAAGTCTTTGGTTGGAATCCAGTTAGAACCAGAAATTTCCGGACCGTAAAAAAAAAGGCGAGAAACAAATGGGGGAGGGTAAGACCACGCCTTTAAAGGACACCTGAACAATGAAACCATACTTGAATACACCATGCAGAATGCATTTACAAACATGGCCACAGAGAGCATTCTTCTCCTGAGCGTGACGTTTCCAAAATAGGGATGTTTGTTTCTGGAGGTTTGCACATGCAGACTCCAAGACAAAAAGCGCAATTCATTCAAATCTTTTACAGCGCTGGCCGGATCGTATTGGAATTTCTTGTAGATATACGTTTGGGCTTAACTGGTTAAAAAATATTCCAGAAGAAGGGTTGATTGGAGACATTTGTTCATTTCTAAAATTGTTCAGTAGTGAAATAAGGACAGATGCAAAACGGAGCAAAATCATAGCTTGGAAACACTATTTCATGTTTGGATTGGGTTTTCTGCAGGCAATATTAACGGAAGTCATACATATAGGGATGATACTAGGTACTCTTTATTCGGGTGTCCTTTAAGTAAGATGAGCAAAATTTCCGGTCAAGGGACAGTTCGGCATGAATCAGAGAAGCGTAAGTTTTATAACCGTCCCTACTGGAGTTGCTTAAAGTCGGTATCAAACCTTCTTGCTTCCTTCATTCTTGTCCTAAACAGCCAGACCAGGGCACAGAGATAATGGGCTCTAAGGCGGATAACATAGTCGAGGTCCCCTTTCCGGTAATTTAGCAAAACCGAACTTTACTTAAATTTTGTTTCTTCCTATCCTGACCTGAGAAAATAGACAATCCGGAACAGAAGTGAAATACGGTAGGCCAACTATCATCAGGAATGTATGGAGCAAATGTTTAAGAGTGAGTGTTATGCTACTATAAAAAAAGTGGGTAGATTCCTCAAGCTGTCAATGATTCATAGAGATCATTCTTTGTAGTTTTAGTGGTAGTTAGAATAAGTTTCGTTACTGTGTTTCCTTTTGTTTGTATTGCCATGGCCCTTGGGCTTTTAAGGTAATAAATATCATATCATATAATACCATATCATATACTTCCTTACACATTCGGACCCGCCGGGCCGCTTACGAGGCTGGGCCCCTGGACGGCTTTGTTTACCCAGGCTTGACAGCCTGACGAGGACCCTTGCCAAGAAGGGCCGAAATATCGCTGATGAAAAATCAGAGCTGACGTATCCGTGTAAACATTGTTTGAATAAATGTTTCAAAGTCAGCTTGGGCTCAAAGAATATTTACCAGGCAGAAGTTTTCCACTGTCGGCTACATAGCAACCAATTTCGAGCAAGAACAGAAATGACAATGAAAGGAGACATCGAAAACATTTGCATGGATGAATTTATTACATGCTGACGTCTAAAATCAGATATATTATATCTCGTTTTTCGAGGCCATTTTAAAGGACCGTCACTGTCGTCACATAAAAAAGCTGGAACGAACGAAAATACAAACAACTTCGTTTTTCCAACTTGAGCGGTTTTGAGCCTGAAGAGGACCCTTGACAAGAAGGGCCGAAATATAGCTCGAATAAAATTCAGCTGACGTATCCGTTTTGCACTATCAAATATGAAAATACCTGTCCCCAAAACACACAGGCTATTAGTAAATGCTATTGGCTATTAGGTTGGAACGGACGAAAATACCTGTCCCCAAAACACGAGAGGCTATTAATAATGCTAAAGGCTATTAAGTCGGCAAAATTCCAGTGACAGACATGATGGAGCAAACGAACAAACTGCGTCACAAAAGTGATTTTCTTTCCCCTTCGTGTCGCCGCTGCTGTACGACGGTTTTACCTTGGGGCCCTTGGGGGAAATAGTTTTAAATATTAAACTCAAGAAAGATAAAGAAAAAAATAATCATAACCAATAACTAACTGTCTGCTCTTGACTTGAAGCTTGGTGCAACTTTGACCTCGTCACCAAAAACGCCTAGAGGGTATTCTGTGTACCCCCCCCCCCCCCCCCCCCCCCTCGAGTAAAACTAACTTATCTATAGTACAGCATCTAATGGCTCACCTGTGGTGTAAACAAGCTCTCTCAGGTCTGGCGAAACAGAAATTTTCTCCTCCCGCCACTGCCTAAATAGTTTGGTGGCTTGACTGACCGCCACCGGGACCCCAACAGCTACGGCGGCATTAAGAATCTCTTCCTGCAACAGCCTAAAACAAAACAAGTTACACCGAAGGCAGTCACGGTCAGGGGCGCCACGCAAAATTAGTCTTTTTTTCTTTAAAACAGTCGGTTTTTCTCAAAATCAGTCGATATTTCGTCCAAACAGTCATTTTTTCTTAAAAACATTCGGGTTTCCTGCCAAAAAACAGTCGGTAAAAATGACCAGCCAGTCGGTAAAAATTACCAGCCAGACGGTAAATACCTTGCGCCTCTGGTCACGGGTAATCTGAAATCGTAAATACGGTCGTAAAGGAAGTGCAAAATAAGGCCAACCGTCGAAGAAACCAGACAACTTTACTAACGTTCGCTTTCACATATTCTCATGAACAAACTTCCTGAGAACCCAACCGAAGAAGTTTCGAGCTGTTGTGTCCCGCATGTGATTTGTAACCATTTACCCTTCGCATTCGAAACCATGGCTCACTGTTGCTACGTCGAGGTCGAATGGACAAGTCTTAGAATAATAATAATACATCGATGGCACTTTACACAAGGACAAACATAGATGGCACTTTATCTCGGCTGAGGAGCATTTTTGTCTGTCAGGTCACTACTTATAAAAAGTCGTAGAATCTCGTTCCACTTTGTTTGGTCGCGATAAAAAAAATCGAATATAGTACTTTTTTGCAAGACTTTTCTTCGGATCATGTGAACAATTAGTATGATGTGTTTTGTTATTTTTCTTTATAACCGTTTACTAGTGAATCCATCTCACACTTATATCCGACTACATATCACCGATATTAACGCTCAAGCTAAAAGACATAGGCCCTTATCCGCTTGCTCTCTGATACCTACTGCGACGATTAACAATATAATAATAATAATAATAATAATAATAATTTATTGGAAAAAGCCTAATACGGCCATACAGCAGATTCCTGAAGCGCCAACCACAATTTATAACACTAGTAATGAAACACAAACTATTTATAGTTTTTTATTTATAGTATTTGTATTTATAGTATAACAACCTGAACTAAACGGTATCTGTCTATAGGCATATTCTCGCCGTTCCCCGAGGACTCCACTTGACGAGTCCCTGCGTTTTTGTTTGTCCCGGGGACTCACTCCCCGTATTCTCGCGAGTCCCCACTGGGAATGCTCCGATTATCATCACCATCATCAAAAAGGACTCCCTTTCATATTCGGAGGGGAATCAGTTTTTGCTGGTGTTGGTGCATGTAAAATTAATTAAAAAGATTCAGAATAAACAAAAACCAAAAATAAAGTGGAACCAGACTGGTTTTGTTAGCTGCACTTTTTTTTGTTCTTAAAAGTTAAGAACAACAGTTCATACCTATCGTAAGGAACGCCTCCTCGCAGAGTAATAGTGTTAGTAAATAGGTTTGGTCTTTCAATTCTAAGACGCGAAAAGAAATATGGGTCAACTTTTACCTTATACAAAACTTCGAGAGCAAAATCAAGAACTTATTAAACGTTTTGAAGTTTTATTTATTCTCTGTCAGTAAATCGCTTTTTAAAAATGGTGGGTTACAACTAAAATTACTTACTTACTTAACTTCGATGTAAAGGTAGGGCAGTCCATAGGCCCCAGTATAAAAGTAAAGGCTCCAGTATAACACATACGACACATACAGATAATAGCAAGTGATAAGAAAATACCTATCGTTCTTTCACAAAATTTGAAAGCTTCACTTATCCTATTTTCGTCTTCATCACGTCGTTTTGCTGTTCTTTCCACGGTGCGCCATTTTGCCACAGCAGACAGAAAGAAAACCGTACAGAGCTGACCACGTTCATTACAGAGATCAGAAAATCCTCCCGCCAAATTTCGTTTTAACGTTTTTAAATTCGTATTCACTTCTTATTTCACTTATTTTCAAAAAATACATAAAACGGATATGTCAGCTATTTATTGCAGACTTGTTTCCTTCCCGAAGTTGACCCCAAATATTGACAGCCTGACGAGGACCCTTGCCAAGAAGGGCCGAAATATCGCTGACAAAGAATCGTAGCTGACATATCCGTTTTATGCATTATTTGAACATGTGCTTCAAAGTCAGCTTGGGCTCAAGGAGTATTTATCTTACTACGCTACCAAACAGATACAAAAAAACCACCTACTTCTCAATATGTTTCGTTCTAGTCTTCCACCCAAGCTCATTGTAAACAGGTGTTATTATTTTCTGTACGAAGCAGTCGACGTTTTGCCGCGACGACCGAAGGGACAGGATGTGCCGCCAATGCCTCAAGTGTCGTAGTGCCGTGACCCATGGTGCCAGATCACGCTCCTTTTCGAGGTACTTAGCAATCGCCAGGGGAACACTGATGTTCAAGATGCCAGCTCTGGAAAGCTAACGGGTTAGTCTTGCGTCACCAAACTGAGCCTCGTTTTTATTGCAATAGCGCTACCGCATCGCTGCTTCCGCAGTTCTTTGCTTTTGCACAATATGAATTTTTCGATTCAATTTCTTCTTGATTGAAGCGGCAGCTGCAGCACCTAGCAGGGAAGCACGGACTTGGTCGGTGAGCAAGTCGGTGATTCTCGAGAAGCGCTGCCGTCTTCCTCGGACGCACTGGAGTGCAAAAAACGGATGTCGAAAGAATCAGTCCGGAAGCGGCCGAGAAGTGGGCCTGCAGCGTGCAACAAATAGGTGGCTCTGCTGTGATGGTGTGAGCTCCATAAAGATTTTCCTAATCATATTTCTTGACTAGCTGCAACAACCTGATCAACGGCGATCTGATCAGAGCCGAATATGAGCAAACAGGATCGAAATTTTTCTAAACTGATTTGTGTTTGTTTTAGTTTAGTTATTAATGATCCTGTCCTTCTATTCTAATGTTGATGTGTGTTAGTTGTTTCTTTGTTTTTTCTTTATAACGCCTTAGGCTAGGATTTTATGAATAATTTTTACAACAAATTATAATTAGTGAAGTGTCGTTTTCTATGCCACCGGTAAATCTGACGCTTTTAAGCAAAATAATTTTTTTTTATATTTGTCAACAAAATTGTACTACCTCAATCACTCCGGCACCTCCTGCTTGCAGTATAAGCTGATGCCTATGATTCTTTTGCAGCTTATAACACCAATTTCAACAATGCTTTAGTCTCCTACTAACGGAAATAGCAGTTTCCGATGGGGAAACTGAAGAGTGAAGGGAAATTCGTTCCCACAGGGATCTAAGCTTTGTATTTGTCCCATTTCACCCCGGTTAGGTGGTTCTGGCTACCCCCCACTCCAAAGGCAAAAAAACCTCACACAGTCAGTAGTCTCTTATAGGACATGTCTAGACGTTCTGATAGAATTTTGGAAACAAAAATATATTTTTATGAAAAGTTCTTATGGAGGCGAGCGGCCAGTGAGCCGCCGTTCCGCGTTTACATTTATCTCGGCGTATAGGGAAAATCCTTAAAGGACCTGTCTTACCTATAATGCTAACGCAACCTACTTCCGCAATCACTCCTTATATTTCTAAACCCGGAGACCCTAATGTCGTACGGTACTTTCTAACCCCTCTAACGAAACCACGCTGATTTCTCACTTGCCGTGTTTTGCTACCGTCGATATGTATCACGCTGTCGACGGTTGTCTGCGAGAAGCTTTTCCATCAGAAAAAAACGGGTATGTACATTGTTTCCCTGTTTTCGCTATTAGTCAACGGGTCTCGGAAAAGGCTTAAAATAGCAAAAATGGTGGGTTATTTCTTGAAAGCAGAGCATGGTTTTAAAGTATTAAAATATATTAAAATACTGTAAGTTGAAGAGTAAATAGTGCGAGGGGTCCTTTGGGTGCTTTCAGACAATGCTGCAATTTTTAACCAGATTTTCTGATTTCCTATATTTGCAGGTTTGTTTCCTTCCCGATGTTGGCGCTGAAGATTGACAGCCTGGCGAGGGCCCTTGACAAGAAGGGCCGAAATATCGCTGCTAAAGCATCGTAGCTGACACATTTGGTGGTAATAGTTTGGAAAAGTAAAGTTTTATTTGAAGTTGAGTAGATGTTCGATTTAGGGGTAAGTAGACATGCTGAATGCTTATGTGGAAACCATTTTCTACCCGGACAAGTAGTTCGCCGGAATCCGGCCAAAACCGCAAAATTATTAAAAGTTAAAGTTTTATTTGTATTCGATTAGATATCCGATTTAGGGGTAAGAAGAGGTGCTGAATCCGTGTTTGACAATCCTTTTTAACCCGGAAATATAGTTCGCCTGGAATCCGTCTGGAACCGGAAAATTTGTTATAAGTTGAATTTGTATCTGAAGTTGATTAGGTGTTCGATATAGGGGAAAGAAGATACGTGAGTTTTTATTTTAGCTTTCTTTTTTTTTGCCGGATAAGCAGTTCCGGAATTCGGCCGAAACCGGGAAATTGGCAGAAGTAAAACAGGAAGTTTTCGCCAAAACAGATATGAGTTATAGGGGTAAAGACAAATGCTGAATCCATATCTGAACTTGGTTTTCTCAGATGACTAGCTATTTGGCCTTAATCTGTTTCTGAATTTTCATTGTACAAATGTTCAAAGAGTCTGGCGAAGACTGGATCTGGCGAAGACAAGACCCAACTGTCTGGATAAAATATTGAATTTTCAGGATCCCATCGAAACCTTTGGTCTTGTCTTATTAGCTATGCCAAATGTTGGACACCAACGGTCTTGAATAACTTATGCCAAAACGCCGGTTACCCTATGCAAAATTCTGGGGTAGCCTAACAGACCAGTAACCAGGGTTGCCACATCAAAAATATTTATTGAGGACTTTTGGCCCAGAACAGAGAGTGAATTGGGAGTGAAATTTATTTTCATGAAATGTTCTCTTTTAGTCGGAATCGCCTCTGTAAAAAAGACACACCTTAATTGTACCGTGTTCTTCAAAACTGTGCTAACTAAATTTTTTTTTGAAAACTGAGATAACTATTAGCATTGGAAAGAACATCGCTGATTTGGTATTCTGCTGTTGTGCTAAGTGTTAGAAGACGACATGAGCACAATCCAACAGGTAGATTAGTTTTAACTTTTCCAAGTTCGTACTTTCTTCATGTAGATGGCGTACACAAAACTGGGGCCAAAAATTATGAAAATATAGTTAGTACAGTTTTGAAGAACAAGGTACAATTTTACTTTCATGAAAAAAACTTGAAAGAGACCCTTCTAACAAACCTGTTATCTTATTACACTTGTATTATTTAGATTACAGGTTTGTTTCCTTCCCCGACGATGACCAAGAAGATTGACAGCCTGACGAGAACCCTTGCCAAGGAGGGCCGAAATATCGCTGATGAAGAATCGTAGCTGACGTATATCCGTTGTAAACATTGTTTGAATAGCCTGATATTCTATTTCTCAAAACTTATTCTGGATTTTATTTTCATTTTATGTAGCTGAAATTATCGCAGAAAATAGAGAAGCGGTTGACAGATTTTCAACTTGTGACATACTTCTGTTTCAGTGAACATGCAAAACGTGTGATACACAAACATGCAGCGGAAAACAACTTTGGTAAGTTTTACTCCCTAACCAATTCAGTCTGAACCAATTCAGCATGAACGTATTCAGATACCTTTAAACTCTCGTACTCCGAAGTGAAGCAGAAACACAATAAACTCCGAAAAAGATAAAAAGGGGAAGTGCGAGCCTGCAGTTAAAGATTACCTTTTCAGGTCATACTGCACACCTTTGTACTGCCTTGCGTTTGTGCAGAGTATACCCTCTCAATGCGAGAGCAGGTTTCGGGTTCTTTATAACACCTTCCGGTGGCTTCATGGTCTTCCCTGGAATTGCAGTGCCTCTGGTATGTTTGCTGGTGGTGGTCTACCTTCGTTTGGGGAGCTTAAGAGGAAAGCTATGTTTTCGGTTCAGTCTAGGATCCTCAGCTCGATTAATCCGCTCCTTTTGGTGCTTTCTGGGCCTTACTTTAGGCTCTCTCTTCCGCTGTGGAAGGAGTGGACACATGTGCTTTATGCGGTCCCGGCGGAGAGCTAATTCTTTGCTGTTGTTTTGCTTTTGTTGTCGTTATCTTTGTGTGTATGGCATTTGTTGGTCGTTGAAGAAATAAAATAAATAAATAAATAAAAAGATAAAGTCCCAAATCAGTGCCAAAGAGACATTTATTCAATACCCTGTGATTGCGGAAAGCGTTACATAGGAAGGACAGAGAAAACTTTCGGAAAACGACTTGCAGAGCAGTAGCAAGAAATTGACCATGCTCTCCAAGAGACACCGTCATAACTATACTTTCAAATCTGCACTTGCAGACATATTTTCGAAAACCCATCCCATTCAGTATATAAGGTTTGAAGCCAAGCTGACCATTCATTCAAATAAATAGAAAAAACGAGATTTTCATTTTTTTTTCTTGATCAGCTAGTTACCCCTCCAAGATGATGTGCGAGGGGTAAATAAAAGTTCTGTGGAAGGTTTTATTCGAAGTGGTTGAAAGATATTATGGAGTTTTGGAGTGGGCTATTTTCTGGGTGAAAGCTTCTGCGCTTTCCCAGACAGATGGTAAATTGTAAATATACACAGAATTCAGAATTGTAAATAATAACAGATTTGTACATATACTTTGAACACGCACATTTTACTTTCGTTATTTTACTTTTATCTGCATGTCATTCAGCCCGCATCGTTCTTCTGGTTTTTAGTTACATGTCGTCTTATTGTTTTTTGGTTCCGCAACGTCTTCCTGTTGTTATTGTGTTGGATTTTATGATTTAGTTTTGTTTTCTTCGCTGAGGACGGTTCGCCGGAAGTGCAACCGAAATATCCGAAATTTTATTTACCCCTCGCACATCATCTTGGAGTAACTAGCTGATCAAGAAAAAAACCAAAAATATCTTTTTTTGTATTTTATTTCATTCAGTATATTTTGAAAAAGCCCAAATTCTTGCAACGTGCACCGGACTCGATCAAACTATTCGAGAAGACGTTGAGATAAAGAAAAACCGAGCTGGCATTAACCGAGATACAGGCGAGTACTCCCTACCGGAAACGTGGAACGGGGTTATTAAGGGAAGAAAATTTAAGCCTCAGTCCCTTATTAACAACAAAACCGAAGTCGATCAAAACGCAGAAAAAAAACATTTCCTGTCGTCGCCCCAATGGTGCATCAAAAACAGCAGCCGTGTCAAAAACTAAATCTCAGCAGTAGTTTTTCCGTGCAGTGATTATTAACAGTAATAGATACAGGCGAGTACTCCATAAGAGAAACGTGGAAAGTTTTCAGTCGCTTTTTAATAACAACACCGAAGTTGAACAAAATACAGAAAAAACCCTTCCCTGTCAGCGCCCCAATCGTGGAGCAAAAAGAGCGGCAGTGTCAAAAATAAATCTCAGGACTAGTTTTACAGTGGTATTTGAAAGTAATTTTACCTAATAGGATATTTTATAGTCGGTAGAAGCTTCAGTTATTTATTACAAGTTTGTTTCCTTCCCCGACGTTGACCCAGAAGATTGACAGCCTGACGAGTACCCTTGCCAAGAAGGGCCGAAACGTCGCTGATGAAGAATCGTAGCTAACATATGCGTTATAAACACTGTTTGAATACAATAATACAAATAGAGTGGAGTTTCATTATAAAGTTTATGGTTAGTAAAATTTTCGCTTTCAAAGAATGATAAGGTTTAGGAGTATTTACAAATATCATTATTTTATTATTTTTTTGAAGAAGTAGCAAAAAGTAGAAAGGTTACCTATTCAAAGTAAACGCATCATCGATCAGGCTGGCTCTGTCCGCAGCCGAGAGGACCGTGTGGTTTTTTATCAAAATGTCCGTCAGCTGCTTCCAGAGGGAGTCGTCATACATGACTCGGTAGAAACCACTTTGCTTGGAGTTCATCTTAAACCAGACGACAGATGCTGGAACCTCGAAGTCAACTGTAACAAATAATTCAAACATATTCTCAAAAACAGCGCAAAGGCGGTAACATATTGTAATTTTTTAAATTGTAAATTAATGTTGTAAATTGTTTAAAGTACTTCAATTATTATTTATTGTTTTGAAAGTTATTTGTGACAGTGTTTTTTAGATTTATTTAAGTACTCCTCATTATATATTCCTTGAGGTAAATAAATGAATGAATTAATGAATATTAGAAATAAATGCTGCGATCCTGTTTGTTCATTGAGTAACTAAGAATTTGATCACCTATTGACTTTACGCTTAAAGGACCTGTCTTATATATAATACTAACGCAACCTACTTCCATAATCACTCCATATATTTCTAAACCCGGAGACCCCAATTTCGTATGGTACATTCTGACCCCTCTAACACAACCATTGCTTGCCGTGTTTTGCTACCTTCGATGTGTATCACGCTGTCGTCGGTTTTCTGCGAGAAGTTTTTCCATCAGAAAAACTGGTTATGTAAATTGCTTCCCTGTTTTCGCTACAAGTCAATGGTTCTCGGAAAAAGCTTAAAATAGCAAAAACAGTGGGTTATTTGTTGAAAGCACATGCTATTTTTAAAATATTCAAATATTTTAAAATACTGTAAGTTGAAGAGTAAATAGTGCGAGGGGTACTTTAAGCCCAACGCTCATGGACTTCATGAACTGATTTGAGTTTGTATTTAAAGTCAAGTGTAATGTCACTTATTCGTCAATCGTTTGGTGTCTGTACACCAGTGCAAATAACTGCTGTACACCAGTGCAAATAAACTGTACATACCAACGAAACTTTACCGAATCTTAAAAAGTTGGGGGTGGGGAGGGGGGGGGGCCACAGAAGTGACTTATTGGGGACAAAATTATTTACGTACGTTAAAGCATCCGTTAGGCAAAACTTGTTTTTTCCATAGATTTTGCAATAGACGAAAATAGAAATGAAAAGCGACTCTTAGAAAAAGTTTCCTGCCGCTTTCACAGAACAAAACAACAGTAGAGAGTAGCGCCAAGACTTATGCTTCCCATACTTTGCAAACGGGCCATATTCGCAGCCCCGCCCATTACGGTTGTGGCATTTAAAGCAAGGTAAACTTCCGGGTTTAGAAATTTCTAGTAAAGCAGATTGTGCGGTCTGCACGCAGTAAGGAAACAATGGAGGCTGTATCATTGTTTTGCTATGTTTAGGATATGAAGTTATCTGAGCCAGCTAGAGCAAAATAACACAAGGGAGTAGCGCCAAGATCTATGCTTTCTAGGCTTCGCAAACCGCGCCATAGTCGTAGCGAGACAAACTTGCGCGTTTAGAAATTTATGGTAAAGCTAAAATGCGGTCTGCACACCGTGGTAACAGGGGGGGGGGGGGGGGGGGTATCTCTTTTTTTGCTGTGTTTAGAATATGAAGTTATTTGGAGCCAGCGCTGGTGCACGACTGATAGAGTTTCAGTAGGGAGGTTCTCTATCGCTAGTGGTTCTAGTGTCGCTGCTACTCGAGTGCGAGTCAATTCTGTCAAGTCTTGGCGCTACTCCCTCGTGTTAGTTTGCTCTGCGCTTTCGCGATGCGCTTCCTTGGCTGGAAAGTGGTCCACTACTTAGGCCAGGCTGAGGAGTCGTTAACCACAGGAGACACTCCCTCGCAGATCAAAATAACACTAGGGAGTAGCGACAAGAAATTATCGTAGCCAGCGTTGGTGAACAACTGAATGAGTTTGAGTAGGGAGGTTCTCTATCGCTAGTGGTGCTAGCATCGCTGCTACTCGAGTGCTTGTCAATTCTGTCAAATCTTGGCGCTACTCCCTAGTGTTGTTTTGCTCTGCGCTTTCGCGATGCGCTTCCCTCGCTGGAAAGGGGTCCACCACTTAGGCTTACCTGAGGAGTCGTTAAACCACAGGTGACACTCCCTTGCAGATCAAAATAACACTAGGGAGTAGCGACAAGACTTGACAAACTTGACACACAATCGAATAGCAGCGACACTAGCACCACTAGTGACAGAGAATGTCCTTACTGTGACTCAATCAGCCGTGCACCAGCGCTATTTCTAAACCCACAAGTTTGTCTCGCTTTAAATGCCACAAGCGTACTGGGGGGGGGGGGGGGGGTTGCTACAAGTACGGGCCGATTGTGAAGCATGTAAAGCGTAGGTCTTGGCGCTACTGCCTAGTGTTATTTTACTCTGCTCCCTAAGGCGTATTGTCGCCGTTCCCCGAGGACTCCACTTGAGGAGTCCCCGCGTTTTGTTTGTCCCGGGGACTCACTCCCCATATTCTCGCGAGTCCCCACGGACGTGGAACGCTTCGATTATCATCACCATCGTCAAAAAGGACTCCCTTTCAGATTCGGAGGGGAATCAGTTTTTGCTGGTGTAAAATTAATTAAAATAAACTAAGACAAAAATAAAGCGGATCCAGACTAGTTTCGTCAACTGCATATTTTGTTTTTGAACAAAATATGCATTGTAGGAGGATTCCACGTGTTCTCGTTGTTTTCCTAGGCGGAGTCCGCGTGGAGTGATTCCCTCTATTCTCGCCGTTCCCTTCGATTCCCCGAGGAGTCCCCGGGGAACGACGAGAATACGCATCTAGTCGGGCGAAGGAAATTATCAATTATTTGGGAGGAAATATGTTAGACAAAAATTATTTCTTTTCAAGATTTTGCAGCAGACGAAAACGGGAAGCTTCCCTCGCAGGAAAGTATTACAGGAATTTGGCGTCCACGTCTGGGACTACTCACCCGATGAGTCGTTGAGCCACAGGTGAAACTCCCTCGTCGGGTCCATGCTAGTCACAAAGCTTACAGGAACTCTCCACGTTTTGTTGTGTCGCGTCGACTCGCCGTTGGTCAGGTGTGGAATAACGTTTGAGAACTGCTCTTGTTGAACGTGGACTATCTTGTCCTCGCGGCTGATCCGAATGAGAGGAAATCCCATCTGCTCTGTCCACGTATCCATGATGGTCTGAAGAATGTAAATTTTTGTATTTATTTATTTCAAGTGATTGGCTTGCTCCTGTCACACAAACAATCATCAACGCATTTCGTGAGTCAACTTACGGGTGGGCGAACTGTCGGAAAAATTTGGCGATGTGACGGATTTCTTTTGCGAAATGATGGGTGGGAGAAATGACGGCTGGACCAATCGACGCGTTTCCCTGTTTCTGGGTTAAAGGAACCAATTTGTTCTGTTTTGTTACGTTTTGTTTTCTGGTATGATTCTCGAATTTCTTAAAGCACACCTCGCACTATTTAGTATTTGTATTCGAATATTTAAAACTATCTGAATACTGTAAAACTACGCTCTGCTTTCAACAAACTATAGACGGCTTTGGCTGTCTTAAGTCTTTTCCAAGGCCCATTGACATCTCGCAAAAACTTGTTAAGTTTCAGATATAAATTTCAGATATCAACTTGTTAAATTTCAGACATGAATAGCATGATAGGCGAACACTCGTCGGGAGTATAATGCACATGGAAAATAATGAATAGGGGCGAGTGCAAAGATTAGTGGGGTGTCGTTTGTGGGTTAAGAATGTAACATATTAAATTTGGGTCTCTGGGTTCGAGAGTTAATGAATGCAGTTACGGAAGTAGGTTGCATTAAAATTGCAGGCACGATGGGTCCTTTAAGCTACGAACACTTACCTTTACGTGAATATCTATTGACGTATTCTTCGCGGAGGTTGAAAGCGATTCCCAGAAGTGGTCACTCACGGTGTTCCTGAACTTGTTCATTTCAAGATACGTTGAGAGTCCTTGCTTGAATACGTCTTCCCCAAGAACTCCCTCGAGCATGTACAGAACTGCAGCACCCTGAAATATGGACTGGTTATCGAACTGCGAAAAGCATTGAAATCGTGCTCTCCTATTAAGTCCGGAGCCAAACCTTAATCCTAATCAAATCTAAGCTTGTGCCTCATGCAAACCCACCCTCTGTTCTAGTCCACGTACGGTGGACTAGTACGGAGATTTCAGGAATTAATTACCATTCCTATAGATATTCCTTCCGCCCAAGCTGACTGCGAATCACATCTGACGGTGCAAAACGGATAAGTCAGCAACATTTTATTAAAGCTACAGTCCCACCATTTTCCAGCAAGTTCATTTTCCAGCTTGAGCCTGAAGAGGACCCTTGCCAAGAAGGGCCGAAATATAGCTCTAATAAAATGTAGCTACTATTTTCGTAAGTAACTACTTTCGCAAAACAAAAATGAAACAAAGTTTCAGTAAAGATGAAGTATTTATAGGTTGATTTCTGAAACTCATAAACATGCCATTACTAATTTTTCACGGATGATTCGTTATGCTCACGGAAAGACTTCGAGAATCACTGTCGGACCGCATCCAGGTGGTGCACGGTGGTACATCCTTGTGTTGTCTATTATGAAACTTCTGACAGTGTGAGCAAAGGGGTTAGCTGCTAGCAAGTAGCAACCAAAAGGAAATTGATGCGCGTGCTGGAAAGGTCGCGATACAGAAAGGAGTTGGTTTCAGGCAGAAACACCGTATTTTGTGCCCACTTTAAAGAAGAGGTAGAAGAATCATCCTTTAATAACTAAGTCCTAACAACCTCTTGTAGGGCCTTGGTGAAACCAAGGTAGCCGAGTCTCACTGAGAGCATGAACGTCTTGATGAAGGCGCCATTAAATTATTTCGATGCCATCGCGCGTCATCGTCCGAAAGTTTTGACTATTATTCTGGGTGGAAGAAGAACACCGTAAAGTTTTATCAGTAATACGCCAATTTGAAGCGCAAGCGATGAACACAAGTTGTTGCTGTTTGCTTTGAAAGCTCATTAAACAGATCCCACGGTTTATACGACTCATTTACATGCTAATGTTCGTATTCTCTTACATTGCTGTCGTTTTGTACTGTTGTATTGCGTGTTGTAGTTTTTTCTCTTCTTTTCTGTTTTGTTTACTTCGTCTAGGTCCTATCGGGTCAATTTTGACGGAAAATAAATTCTTTCTTTCCTTCTTTCATATATCCATATGCTCTGAAACTCTGGTCACGATACAAATCAAAACAACCTTACTAGAGCAAAATAACACAAGGAAGTAGCGCCTAAGCTTGAAAAAAGTGACACACACTGCGCAGTTTCAACAAACAAAACTTGGGATCAGAGCAAAATAACACTAGGGAGTGGCAAATAACACTCAAATAACAGCGACAGTATGATGATGATTTTATTAACGCACTTAAGGAGAGGAAATAGTGCAGTATAAACAAAAAAAAGAGGAAAAAGTACACTGAGCTTTCAATAATGTAGTAAATGCACAAGATCAAAAAATAAACATTTAAAAGAAGAAAAAAAAGGGACTAATCGGGTCTAAAAAATCTTCTTCCTAGATGGGGTGCGGAGAAACGGTCAAGGGCAGAAACGTGAAGGTCCTGGGCAATTGAAGATAATTTTGCACAAGGGTCAGAGGGCAAAAAAGTTGCAGTTATACGGGAATTCCTATAACGTCGAGGAAGGTACAAGAGAAATTTACAATACTTGAAATAATAAGTTCTGACTATCACCATTAGCGACACAGAACGTCCCTATCGAAACTCAATTCGTTGTGCACTAGCGCTGGCTCTCCAATGACTTCGGTTTCTGAACGCAGCAAAAAAAAGATACAGCCTCCACTGTTTCCTCCATGTATGCAGACCGCATCTTAGCTAGACTATACATTTTCTAACCCGCAAGTTTGTCTCGCTTTGAATGTCGAGAGCGTAGTGGGCGGCGCTACGAGTAAGACCCTTTTCTGATGCACGGAAAGCAGAGATCTTGGCACTTCTCCCTACACGACCGTTTAAATACTGCAGTAAAACGTACGGTATAAGGCATACAGTGTAATTTATAATAGACATGTGATCCTCCGTTACCAGTTGGCCGTAAGAAGGCTTGACCGTTGAAGCATGGCCATTGGCGAAAGTACAGGAACGTTCAGATATTGCAGTAAGACAATCAACGTAAGGCATATTATATTTTATAATAGAGGCGTTCTAACCCATGAATAAGGCGTACACGGCCTTCCGGTTAAGTAGCCAATTATGCTTATTCGTTGGTTTCTCCAGTCCCTTAGTCGACTCTTAAACCACTAGACTTTTAATTCCTAGAAATTCCTAGAAATGAAATTCCTAGAAATGAAAAATTTATCTCAAAATAGTACTATTATTATTATTATTATTTATTTATCACCCACAACTACAAAAAACAAGTAGTACAAGTGGAGTAAACGATAAAAAGAAAAAGAACTTCAACTAAACACTATCCTCTTCAACAAAAAATTGAATAAGACCGTGATCAGGGCCTATTTTACAAAATGCATCCGCAGAAAGCTTTATGTGTAGGTCAAAGAACTTTTGAACTACATCCGTAACATTATATTTTTTAACCAAATACCGATTTCTAGTCCACGGTGGCAGAGAAAGCAGAAATTTGCAAAGTTTGAAATAAGTAACTTTCATTTTCTTCAAATCTTTTAGCTTCAGAACAGAATGAATACCCGAAAAATAAAGAACAGAATGATCAGAAAACGTCGAGAATAAACGCCCAAGAGCTCTTCTGCTATATTTTCCACGGTTTGCTACAATTTTTGAATAACTAAATTGAATTTTTTTTACTGCATCTGCAACAATCTGTCTACGGAAGAGAGCTAAAGAATCAGAAACAGTAATCCCTAGCCACCGAAAAGAAGAAACAGAAACAACAGAAAATTCATTACATACTAGAGGAGTAGACGAAGACAGGTTGTAAGACAAGAATTCACATTTATCAAGATTCAGAGATAAGCCAATATCCAGGAAAGACTGAGAAACTAGAGAAACCATGGCAGAAAGAGCTGATTTAGTACGGCTGATCAACATGCTACTTCAACTATGAAGTAGTAGGAAAAAGTAGCATCCAGTACTAACGATGCTACTACATGCTTCTACTGGTGTTACTGCATACTACTATATGCTACTATTAGCAAGACCTGATGCTACTGGATACTACTACATAAGACTGGACCAGTCTGAGGCACATTAAATGATAGTATTCTTTGCTATTACATTTGCTATTACATATGCAACGTTTTCGTACTACTACGATACTACTACGCAGGCTACAAATTTTTCATCGGGATGGGTTTGCGGCTAAATATGTAGAAAATGTATTCGAGAATCTCCTAAGTGTATTCAAGAATCCCTTAAATGTCTTCCAGGAACCGGTGTTTGTATTCGAGAATCGACAAAAAGTGTTCGAGATTTCTTTTAGGTCTTCGAGAAACTACAACCAGTATTCGAGAAAAGATAAAAAGTATTTGAGAATTTCTAAAATGTATTACGTATATAGTATTTGACATTTAAACTGAAATAAGGAAGTCGAGAGTGACAAAAACACATTCAAAAATTTAAAAAATAAAAATACTCGTATAAAGTTTTGTTATTCTCGAATACATTTATGTATTCTCGAATACCTAATTTCAGTTTAAATGTCAAATACTTTATAAAATTCTCGAATACTTTTATCTTTTCTCGAATTTTGTGTGTAGTTTCTCGAAGACATACAAAAAATCTCGGAGACTTTTTTATCGATTCTCGAATACAAACACTGATTCCCAGAACACATTTAGGGGATTCTCGAATACATTTTCGACGTATTTACCCATTCGATATAGCTGTATACTGCAGTCAACGACTAGTAATATAAATCAATGCAAAAAGGAATCTGGGATCCAGCCCATGAAATGCCGTGAGTTAAAGACCAACACACACTGATTACTAGTTTCTGAAGCTAGAATATTATTGATAAAATACACGGTTATTTGCACTGGAAGTTTTAACTGTTTTTAAAAAGCGAGAACAAGTGCGAAATCATAGGAAAGGAACGGTAGGATTTTCTTTTCGTACAGTATCTGAACAAAACACCGACGGCAGAACCGGAATGAACGTGACGCAAGTTGTTCCAGAAAATAAGGACGTCATGTCACTGTGGCTAAACTTGAAAACCGGCGCCTCGATCAGAGCAAAATAAACACTAGGGAGTAGCGCCAGGCCCTATGCTTTCCACGGATCGGTAACGGGCCTTACTCGTAGCGCCGCCCACTACGTTCGCAAAATTCAAAACGAGAAAACTTGTACGTTCAGAATTTGTAGTACATCTAAGATGCGGTATGCACACCATCGAGGCAACAGTTGTTGGCAACAGGTTGGTATCTTTTTTTCCTGCTTTCGGAATACGGATTTCGTAGCCAGTGCTGGTGCAAGACTGATCGAGTTCAAGTTGGGATGTTACTTATCGCGAATCGCGAGTGGTGCTACTGTCGCCGCTATTCGAGAGTGGTTCACTTTTCTCAATTCTTGGCGCTTCTCCTGAGTCAGGGCAGAATAACACTAGGGAGTAGCGCCAAGACCTATGTTTTCCATGCTTTGCAAACGGGCTATACTTGTGGCGCCGCCCACTAGACTTGCGGCATTTAAAGCGAGACAAACTTGCGGGTTTAGAAATTTTTAGTATAGCAAAGGTGCGGTTTGCACACCAGGGAAAAAACGAAGGATGTATCCTTTTTTTGAAATGTTCAGAATATAAAGTTATCGGAGCAAGCGTTGGTGAACGACTGAATGAGTTTCAGTAGAGATGTTCACTATCGCTACTGGTGCTAGTGTCGCTGTTATTCGAGTGTGTGTAACTTTTTTCAAGTCTTGGCGGTACTCTCTAGTGTTATTTTGCTCTGGCTTTCCATGGTTTGCAAACGGGCTATAGTTAAAGCGCTGCCCACTAGGCTTGCGGCATTTAAAGCGAGACCTTCCTTCCTTCAAAATATGGCGTTGGGTTCCACCGTTCTACAGCTCCCTTTCCGCCTTCCTGTTGCTTCGATTGGTTTACTGCTTTCGCACTAAATGGCTTCAATTGGTCGGAGAATCGTGATCATTTCACTGTAGATGATTCTTTCTTGGGCTTTGGACAACGGAGTTGTTCTTATGCTTTCGAAGCTGTGATGGATTCTGTTTCTCTCGCAGAAAATGTTGATGTTGTCTCTTCCACTGGAGTTCTTCGGGCATTCAAACAGCACGTGTTGGGGAGTTTCGTCATGGGAGTTGCAGAGTCTGCAGCGGGGGGTGCGGTGGAGTCCCCATTCAAGCAGAGTCTTGTTCATTAGGGTAGCGGCCGATTTCAACCTGAAGTAAAGGGGTATCGATTGTCTTGTTCTTGTTGTTCGAACGGGTAGTCTCCTTCGAAGTATGTCTCTAATGGTAGTTAGCTGCACTGGGCCTTGCGCGTTTCCTTCGATAGATTTCCCTGCCAGTTTGTCCACGACTTCGTTTTGAGCAATTCCTTTGTGGCTTACTATATGATGAAAAGTGCATTTTATGCCGTCTTCTTGAAGCAGAAGTAGATTGTCGCGAAGCTTCTCCAGGTCAGTGGATCTGTTTTATTAAATGAAGGGATGATTTTGAATCCGTGAGAAAGATCACTTGTTTTGAATCCGGTGGCATGCGGACAAGTACCTCTAATGCTGTATTAATGGCCGCTAGTTCCGCAGTTAATACTGATGAACCGTGTGTATTCGCTTGCTCATTAGGAGGTTATAGAACTTGTGGGTTTAGAAATTTCTAGCAAACCAAAAGTGCGGTCTGAACATACCAAGGAAACAATGAAGGCTGTATCCTTTTTCTGCAATGTTCAGAATACGAAGTTATCGGAGCAAGGGTTGGTGAACGACTGATTGAGTTTCAATAGGGACGTTCTGTATCGCTGCTAACTGAATGTGTGTCAATTTTGTCAAGTTTGGCGATACTCCCTCGTGTTATTTTGCTTTGTCCTGAGTGCTATTTTGCTCTGGCCTCGATGGCTTTCTTCTTGGCGCCGCTTCGTTACTCGTCAAGGATATTTAAGCTGAAAAGTTTAAAATGTTGTCATCTGTACTTTAAGCAGAGAAACCGGTTCACTTTCCAGCCTTCTTGTGAAGCTTCATCTTTTTATAAAACACCGAGAAGTGCATTTACCCCCTACCCACATCAGGCAAAGCCTTTTCTCTTGCTTTGTATTATCATTATTATTATTATTATTATGATCGTAACCGGTCCGGACTGAAATGGCAGTCAAAGGCATGGGATCCTATGGTCCGCCAAGGTCGGATAATGATAAGAAACTCTGCCTCTTAGCCACTGAGTCGAGAAGACCCTTCTGCAGCTTTTACAAGTACAGGAAAACTAGAAGAGAATCCGGTCTTGGTGACAAAATTATGTTTACACGCAGAAGGAAAAAAGTAATTCTTCAAACCAGAAAATCTGACAAAAATAAATTCATTAGCCAACACAAACATGTATCGATATCATTTATGACATCAATACTGACTGCTCTTCTCAAAAGCTAGCTATACTTTTATTTAGTATTTCAGCAGCGCCATCGACGAGATTGCTTTCAAGTATACCGGAGTACCTTTCATCTTGAAAGGAATTCCCGTCCCGCTCGACTTTTTTTCTAGTCGTCTTCAGGAATGAAATCCTTTCAGGTCGACCGGAATTCTTTTCTACTCGACGGGATTTCTTGTCCGTGTAAGCGCTAGATTATTCCATTTTCACTGTTAGCAGGCACCATAGGGTTAGCGCACTTAACGCTGAAGAGATGAGAATGGAGAAGTTCCTGGTACAGCCATCTGCGCTCACCTTGGTTAGGAAATGGGCTTAGCTTTATCGCGAAAAGGAAGAGATAGATGTTCTACTATAGGGTTTATTATAAGTTCTTACTGCTACAGTAGAGGTATGCTTATTTGAACACTTTTTTAACTGTTCCACTACCTTGGCTTTCTTACTTGCATATAAAAAAGTAAAATGGAAAAGAAAAATAACAAACTTGATATCAGCTAACAGCCAACTATTTCAGGGTTATCCTGGCACAAGCTTGAAGCAGAAATTCAATTAAATTTCTTTGATTTTGAATTTATTAAAAAGGTCCTTCCTCTTTTGAAGGCATCTGACGGTTGGGACCGCCATCTTCTCCATTGAAGGTGCGTTCCTCCCGGCAAACTTTTCAAATTATAAAAAACAAAACAGAGGTGTCAGCTGAGTCACTTTCATAGGTGAATGGCGAATTAGCAACTATTCAAAAAGTGACAAAAGCGTGAGTGATTATTACTAGTATTTATAGGAAAAAATGCCTGGTTTGGGTTTTAGTTTTGTCTTCGGCGATCGTTCACTGTTAGCATACCTTCACATAAGCATACCTCTACTGTACTTACCTTGTTATAAGATATGGTATCGAATATTGACTCTATGTCCGAGGGATCAGTAACTGCTACAGATATGGGATGTGACGTGGACAGCTCATCCAGGGCTAGTGCAGTCTGAGTCTTGTCCAGAATGAACTGATCCATCATACCCCAGTTGGTGATGACGCTGCTGACGGCTTTGTACTCCAAGAAACTTGCAAACCCCTCGTTGAGCCAAAGCTCATTCCACCATTCCATTGTTACGAGGTTTCCAAACCACTAGAAGAGAACTCAAGATTATTGATTCATGCCCTTACAAGACCGAATAAAAAAAAGAGATAGAAAAACAACAATGCAAGTAACGGTATATCAGAGTTTAACATTAGCCTATAGTTTAGGTACTCAAGAACTCCCCCAAGACTAAATCAGACTCAAATTCAAAGCCCTCCGTAAAGTTCCTAGTCTCAAGGATTTGACGATCTAGTCGACTTGAACTATTCGAGCGTGTTTTTCGCGGCTCAAACCTCGAAATAATTTTGCACAATTAATATAAATTTTGTGTACCATCTCAGTGACCGATTGATAATAACAGACCTTAAACCTTTTTATGGCACTGGCAGCTTCGCTCTCGTGCCATATACCGAACACTTTTCGGTCAGCTTGTCTGTCTGTCGGTCCACTGTTCTCGAGTCAGGGTACTTCCAGAGGTGCTAGGACGATGAAACTTGGCAGGCGTGTCAGGGACCAGACCAAATTAACTTAGATATAGTGACTTCCCCGATCCGACCACAGGGGGGGGGGGGATCCGGAATCTTGAGGCATATCGAACGGGTGATCAGATCTTAATGAAACTTTATATTTGGAAAGACCCAAATAGACCCCCAGATATCCTACTTCAAGTCCGGACCGGATACGACGAATGTGTGTGTGGGGGGGGGGGGTCGGAGGGGGGAACCGGAAATCTTGTGACACGCTTAAAGCAGAGCGATTGGGATGACACTTGATGAAGAACAAGCACAATCCAGGAATTCCAGGGGTCCGGAAACCGGATGATCGCGTTTTAAAGTACTTCCAGATCTGCTAGGACGGTGAAAATTGACTTGAAGATTAGAGACGGCAAGATTGGCTCAGAAATAGTCAGTTCCCCGATCCAACCATCGGGAGGGGGGGGGTGGAGGATGGGGAACCCAGAATCTTGAGGCATGTATACCTTTCGGACGGGTGATCGGTTCTTAATGAAACTTGATATCTGGAAGACCTTGTGTCCCAAATGTGCCAAAGGAAGCTTAGACCGGATCCGACGAATGTGTGGGTGGAGGGCAGAACCGGAAATCTTGTGACACGCTTAGAATGGAGCGATCGGGATTAAAACTTGGTGGAGAGAACAAGCACAAGCCGTAGATACATCAGTGCCAGAGCCGGACCGGTTTCGGGCTTTGTGGGGGGAGTTGTAGGGTGCGCTTTTCCGGAATTCCGGTGATCGCGAGTTAAGTTACTTCCAGATGTGCTACGACAATGAAACTTGACTTGAACATTAGAGACTTGACAACATTGGCTGAGAAATTGTAACTTCCGAGATGCGACTTCTAAGCAAAATATACATTTTCATGATCCCCATGAGCCCATGGTCACTTTTGCCTTAAGGATTTTGCTTAGAAATTAATTTCTACCTCCCTTAAAGTCCGCTTAACCGCAAAGTGACCAAACAATACATTTCATGATCATATTTATACATTTCACGAAAATGAATTTCTACGAAATAGTAAAATAGTAAAAAAAAAAAACTTTTGGCGAGTATTACGATATATATTCATGATCCTAAAGGGCCCATGCTCATTTTTGCCTCGAAAAATTTGATTGCAGATGAATTTCTAGCGCCCTTAAAGTGCGTAACATCACGGCCAAGTGCAAAAATACATAAATAAATACTTTGTACCAAACATTTCTTGCTTACAATTGGTCACAACCCACGAACTGTCAAATTCCTACTTGCATCCTCTGACCCAGCCTTGCAAGTGCCATATGAGCTTCTAGCTCTTTTTAGTCTACCAACAGTCAAGTGCGAACGATAAAGTAAGAACTAAAATATCTGTTAAGAGCTAAGTGTATCAGTATTCTTCTGACAAAAACACAATCAGATTCTTCCACAGACGGTCTTTTTCTTCTGTTGGGATCCATCTGACGATCACGAAAGGAATGAAACACTGTTGTAGTAGTTCGGACGCCGTAATTGTGCCGCTGAAGCATGCAAAAGCAACTGTTTAAAACAGAGAAAAAGATTAAGAAAAATAGCGGTGCGTGGCTTTAACCTGAATTATTTTGCTTAAATTAATTTTATGATTAACTAGACCTACGTTGCCTGGGCAACGTAAAAGTTTTGCAGCAATCTTTGTTCGGCTACACCGACTAAAGTGTTGCGAGAGCAACACTGGTTTTATTTCTTCCCTATCTGTTAAATGCTTAAGTTGTCAACCCATCGAGGTTTTAAAAATGTTATGTTCCAAGAAGACTTTTTTATTGTCTGAACTGATGACAGAACACGTAATCACATGGCTATACCCTAGGGCTTAAAGAAACAAGACCAAAGATTTCGGTAGGATCACAAATTTTTCAATTCAATTCAGTTCATTTTAATTTCAACATTCCTTAAACAAAATAACAAACAGAACGCTCCGAAGAAGGGCACAACCGTGTCGTGTGCGGGAGTGCACAACTTTTAATCACCTATTACAAACTATGACACACATTTCTCGTCTTAACCTTATCATTTCTTTTTCTCTACCCCCCCCCCCTACCCAACCCAACCCTCATTCACTAATAATAATAATGAAATTCACCTTCAATTCCAAATAAATTTTCCACGTTTATCTAGCTATCCAATATTTATCCAATAACTATCCAATCCGAAAATCTAATATTTGGTCCAGACAAGTGGGTCTTGTCTTCGCTGGATCCAGTCTTCGCCAGGCTAATCATCCGAGAAAACCAAGTTCAGATATACCTCTATAAGCCATTTCTATTGTGACGATACTGACCGAGACTGTCTGCTTTACTTCTGCCAAAGTTCCGGTTTCGGCCGAGTTCCGCTAACAGACAGACAGACGGAAAACCTTTGCAATGTCATTAGGTTTCCCTCCACTTAGGATCCCAAAAACAGAATATCGGAAGTAGGGACTAAATTTACTTTGCAGCCAGTTGAACCTTATCCTTTTAAATCGTAGACATCAGGACTGAACACATTTTGAAAGGAAAACGTTTCGACCAAACTGGCATCCAGTCCCTGATTTCCAAGTATAGCCTACAGAAAAACCTTCAGGAAAAGCAATTCCCCTAGAACATATTTCGCAGAGGAGTTGCTTGGTATTTCTTTCGATCATATTCGAATCATTCAACTTTCCCAATGCGATATAGGCTAGTAAGTAAGTAATTTATTTATAACCCGCCGTTTTCAGAAAGCGGAGTAAATGAAGAAAGTAAATAAAACACATAAACATACACAAAAAGACACTTAATTTCAATCGTCGGCCAGGAAGCAGTGTAGAAGGTCGTGCGCTGGTTGGGTTCTGTTGTCAATGATTTTTGATAGCGAAGAAGAAACATCCAAAAGGGTAACACTTGCATCTTGAATTTTGAACTTCTCCGTCAAAGCATGGTTATGGCATAATTTCGACAAGTGGAGCAGGTGCTTTGCATATTTAAAATAACATGATCTCATCTTTTTTATCTCCTTCTTTCGCAGAACATGAGTGACACCAGAACGAAATAGTATAGAAGGAGCGCAGAAGGTGCAGTACAATTTTCCCAAAGCTAGAGATCATACGAAAATACTAAACATGACCACAGGTTTCGATGGGATCCCAAAGAGGGTTAAAAGTCCAATTTTTATTAAACTGGATTGGACTTATTCGAGACCATTGGATCTTGTAGTTTACTTGTCTTCACCAGGTCCCATAAGCATGTTATTTATCTCTAATCAGATGCTTGACCAGACCCATTATGTAAAACCATTCTGTGTGTCGGATGGACGTCGGACAGACAGACAAATATTGCCAAGTCATAAACGTCCTGTCACTAAGTTTGGGCATCCCAGAAACATGAACAAAGACTTAACAGAACAAGGCAAACAACAAGCTCCGAAGATGATTACGTCATAGAAGGCGCGAGCACGACGTCGAGGCAAAGGCTGCGGTCCATGTTATAATTATGATATTTTATGATATTAGTATAATTATGATGATTATAATTAGAGGATTCGTAGAGATGGGTAAGCTCTTTTAACTTGCAAGATTTGTTATGGACAAGGACACTCGATTTTGACATGGTTGCGAAGCGACTCAGTTTTGGTAAACAACGGAGAATACTACTGAAACAAACATTAAGCCCATACAGTGCTTATATCTAGAATTCAGGATGCTATGATCATATCATCCAAGTTCAGATTTCCAAGAGTATATACAAAAAAAATGTGTCTCCACTAGAACAGAGTTCCTAGAAGTCAGATTGTTCCGAAAGGGAAATCTTCTGACCACGTTTCCTAAAATCCCTTACGCATCCAGTCAACCTGAGCGAATAAGGAAACCATAGAGCCTATTCTTGGGACATCTTTTCCGGTACTAAAAGCATTCACAAAAGACGTTTCTTTTACAGCAGTGGGAGAAAACCTTTGGGAATCAAATCGTGTTGACTGATTTTCGGCCGTCAAGGATGGGGCTCTGGTGAGGGAAAGCGAATGTTCACAGCCTTGTCGGGAAGCAAAATTCAGATTTTGTGGGTTGACGCCGGCTCCACCAGAAATAGCTTTTTCCCGATTAAACGTCCGGTGGGCGATAATCGATAATCGAAATATCGATAATACTGAAAAATATCGATATTTCCATATTGACTTTTCAAATATCGACATTTTCGATAGTTGCATGACGATGTGCAACAGCTGTATCATTCGGGATTTTCAGAAGAAAAGAACAAATAGGGATTTCAAACTTGATTTCGATTGGGGAGGAGAAACAGACCGAGAAGGAAAAGCGTGGAAATGCTACTATTTCTTAATGGGAATGTTTGATTTAATTTAGATCAGTTTTAGTCTTGTTAATTTTTGTTGTCCATGAAAAATGTAGCAGTATAAACAGTTTCAAATATTGGTTTGGATAATCGAAATATCGATAATCAAATCGCCCAACACTATCCGAAAGTAGTGTTTTTCAAAAATAGGGATTCTCTTGTTAGCGCTTGCCGCCTCTGGCAGGGCTTCGCGTCAAGATAGTTGTTTTTTCTCGCGAAAGATTAAAAAAAAATGCACGCCGTGGTTAAATGCTTAGAAATTTGCCTGATTCCACCATAAGCGCCGACGAAATCAGGATTGGCAGCGCCTGCTCGCTCACGTTTCAAGAAATATCGCCCAACACTATCCAGAAGTAGTATTTTTCAAAAATAGGGATTCTCTTGATGTATCCAGAAGTAGTATTTTTCAAAAATAGGGATTCTCTTGCGTTTAACCACGCCGTGGTTAAACGCTTAGAAATTTGCCCGACTCCACCATAAGAAACGACGAAATCAGGATTGGCAGCGCCTGCTCGCTCACGTTTCAAGACAAAAGAAAAGTTATTGTCTGGCAACTTAGGAAAATCTCGTCTGGCGCTACAAAGCGAAAATTTCAAATATAGTGATCCACAAGGATTTTGTAAAGAGAGAGATTTAGAGGTCAGTAGTCCACGTAAGTCGCCAGGGGGGTGTGAAGACAGTGAAAAGCAAGAGGAGTCCTTTAACCGACAATTAGCTGGAAAGTTATTAATTGTCGATTTATCAACTTTTTCCGTGTTACTGAAGGGTTTAGCTGTTTTGGTGGCCATATATCGATCCTGCACTGATCATATAGTGGACACGTCATAATATTTTACATATAATGCAAAAGCGCAAAGTTCTGGTCTGCAGAAGGGTTACAAAAAGGCCACAAGGAAACGGTCACTGGTGGCCAAAAGGTCGTTCGACTGAACCATGTGGAATCAATCTTGGTTCTCAAAATAGGCTGTTTCTCTTTGGTACATAACCACTTCTGTTTGGTTATACAAGCAAGCCTTTCCTTCAACCTTACTATCATACAGAATGACACAACTCGAATTACTTGAGGTTAGTTCTCACCTGGGCTTCGTGACGAGCAGTCGCAAGTGTGATATGAGTTCCATGTTCTACTTGACGGAATAAAATGAACATGAAGACATTCTCGGTGAGAATCAATCTCTAACTTTAATAATCACGACAACAGTCTGCCCAGTGTGTTTACCGAATATAGTGCTAAGACATTTCTAAATGAAGAACCAGTGCCCGATCATCGCTTGCCACAGTGATCGCGGTTGAAGATCCCTCTTCCTAAAAGCACTATATTTCGTATTTTGGCTTATATATGATCATTACCACCAAAACTGATATAAACACTTTAACAAATTAGCGTCTTAATTACGGTACCCCTATTCAATTTTATCGGCTTCGCGCCAAGTCCTACCAGTTTAAACAAGTTTGTGAGCTTTCGCCAAATCACCCATATCAGCTATAAGCGTTGTTTGGCGAATTGCCAGGAGTCAAGTACCTAGCGAAGGCATCAGTCAGCGCTACCTAGTGAGGCTGTTGTGGATTACATTGCATCTCTCGGGACGGAAAAAGCGGATAGATGGCTTCAAGGTACAAGAGTGCATTTTCCTGCCCAATCTGTTCTAGCGCTGTCGGTCGGGGCTCAGTAAAGTGCAACATGTGCGAAGATTGGGTGCACTATATGTGCGCTGAAATCCCTAAAAATGAATACCATCCTGATTGGATCTGCCCAGCATGTTTTTGTTTTGCCATATCTGCTACACCTGTCGAGGTTGGCGAGCTTAGTGACGACGACGAACTTACTCACACTAATACACCACAAAAATTGGTTATTCAGTGTATAACCCATGTAACCCCACGTCTAGACGACCTAGACCACGATAACGACAACGGTGATATCTTAAATTTCAGTGCCAACAGCTCATTCTCGATCCTTAATCCAGTGGTCCAGGAATCCCTTATCTGGGACAAACATGGGCTAACACCTTACGCCCTCGCTTCGACCCCCTTTGTGCTGAAAGGTAGTGACCCCTCCTGTCCCGTAATAACAGGTCTTCGTTCTAAAGTGGAGAAGCAAGAGAGAACGATAGAATGTCAGGCATTGCTCATCGAAGAACTTAGAAAAACTGTTGCTAATTACCAGCAAATATTGGTACTAAAGGACCTACTGAAGCCCAGAAATGAAAAACAATCGCAAACAGAAAGCTGTGATGCTAGTCTTCTAGCGCCGATATCAGTGCCGGGCTCTGTTGCTACTGTACCCCTTGTTCTTTGCCGATTTTTCGTGGGCGGTTCGTGTAAATTTGGCAGTCCTTGCAGATTTTCCCACAAAAATGCCTTAGTGAACAACGAGCACGGTAAAAAGTCGTCAGCGAATGATAAGGTAGTCATAGTTTTCGAGAAAAACGCTAGAGAAGGGAAGAAATATAACGTGAAAAAGAGCGGAAAGGAAAATGTGATATGTCATCATTTCAATCGCGGGTTTTGCAAATTCCGCAAGCAGTGCAAGTTTTTACATGTATGTCGCGGTTTCATCTCGGGTGTTTGTAAGTCGGACAAGTGTAGTTTTGACCATGTTGACCTTTGTTCTTTTTTATCGTGTATTGACAAATCGTGCAATTTTGCCCATGCATCGGTAAGAAGTGATGGTAGGTCCTCAACCAAACCTCTCTCAGAGCGATTCCGGAGGCATCCGCAACCGCCACCTCTCCCCTTCGGTCCAAATTCGTTTCTCCGCCCTTCGCTTTCGTCTAGTGAACTGAGACAGAGGAGCATGCTTGAGCATCTACCATCCACTTAGAAACACAGCTGGTATCCTCCCAGACCTTTTTTCCCGCCCCTTGACTCCCCGTTTTATCCTCCTGCACTGACAGGAAGGCTTCCAGTTCTCCCCAACATAAATGGTCAGCGGATGATGAATCATACTTCTCCGGGGCCAGCAAGAATGGTAAACCAAGTCCTCACGCCGACACTAAACCGACGGGAAAATCGGTTGTATCTGCCAAGAACGTTACGTCCCCTCCTACCTCCCCCTTTCAACACTCATAATTACCCTATCCTTCCCAATCCCATAAACCAGCAACGCACCTTCACACAGAATCGTTCTTTAAACTACCCAGCCCAAGTTCAAATAACAACGGTTTAGCCGAGATTTTTTATTTTTCAACTAGTAGCAGATTCTCTGCCCTTGCCGCCTTAGATGTTGTTGCCGACCTGCAAACGGAAAATACTACAGCAGTTTCAGACAAACCCCCAGTACCCTCCATCCGTGTCAAGGTAAGCAATGTTTCAAAAGAGTACTCTTCTAACGAATTTAGCTTCCCAAATTTCCTATACAGTAATGCGGAAAGTTTGAATCCTGATAAAGTGGCTGAACTGGAAAGTTTAATCCACGTTACGAAATCTGCCATTGTTGTGGTCTCTGAAGTTCACAGACAGAATCCAGATTTGCTAAAAGTGGCGAATTATAGCAGTTTTTTGAAACTCCATCCGGATGACCATCCACTTTGAAAGAAAGGGGGAGGTGTGCTAATTTATTGCCATGAAAAACTCAATGCTTCCATGATCGATGTCCCTTGCCTTGGTGAGTTTGACGAAATTATTTGGACGTTCGTTAAGCCAAAAAGACTCCCCCGTAAATACACCGGAATTGCTGTCTGCTGCTATTATTATTCGCCTGGTCAAAATGCCAGTGATCGTTCCAAGTTCCTGGAGAAACTACAATTAAGTGCTGATTACATGTCCGGGAGATTTCCTAATTGTGGGATGTTTATGATTGGCGACTCAAATGAATTAAGACTTGATTATGTAAATAAGGTTTTTAATCTTAAGCAAGTTGTACAGAATCCGACAACAAAAAGAGGTACCCTTTTGGACAAAATTTCCACCAACATGCATGAGTTTTATTGTGCCCCTGTAGCTGGTCCGCCTTTAGGAGGCAGCTACCACTTTACACTTGAATTGAACCCGTTAAATAAAATAAGAATAAATTACACGACTACAGAAACAACAAGTAGACCCATCTCTAAAAACGGGCTACTGAAGTTTGGAGAATGGATTCAAAAACAAGACTGGAAGGAAGTGTATTCTGCTAGTAGTACTAGCGAAAAAGCATCTGTTTTTCAGGACCTTTTGCTTAATACCTACCAAACTTGCTTCCCTGAAAAAAAGACAAGGCGCTTTTCATCTGACCGACCTTACATCACGAAGGAGGTTAAGAATTTGGTAAAGGAAAGGCGACGGCTTTTTCGTGAAGGTAAGCAAGAACAGGCGAATAAACTTAAAAACAGAATTAGGAAAATAACTCGTAAGGCGGCGTCGCAGTATTATGATCATCAGGTTAGTCAACTTTTTCAGACGAAGCCTAGCAAATGGTATGTAAATATTAAACGTATGATCGGTAAGTCCCAGAGTGTCGTCGATTTCAGGTTGGATGAAGACAAAACAAAGACAGCAAATAAACTAAATACTCATCTAGCCGACATCGTCCAATCCCTACCCCCTCTTCCTGAGGAAGAAATTCCAAGTCCAGCTCCTGATTTTACGGAATTCCCCGAAATTTTGGAATCGGACACAGTGAAAAAATCTAAAGCGAACTAGTGTTACTCCGATTGATATACCGGTGGATCTTACAAAGGCTTTCCCAGACTCATTATGTGCCCCTTTGACTCATATTTTTAATATTATAACAAAAACTGGGGAATATCCGTCTGGATGGAAAAACGGTTTTGTTACCCCAACGTAACATTCCTCCAACGACTTTTCAGGTGTGCGACCAATAACGATGACGCCTATTTTCAGCAAGGTTTATGAAAGTTTTGTAGCTACTTGGTTAAAAGGCTATGTACTGGAGCTGATTGACCCTAAACAATTTGGGAACATGCCGAGGACGTCAACCACACATTACCTGGTCAGTTTACTCGACACTATGCTCAAGCATCTGGACGACCCTGAACGTTGGCTCAACTTGATTGCGATTGACCTGAGGAAAGCATTCGACCTTGTCTGCCATAGTGGGCTTTTAAAGAACTTAATTTTAGATTTTAATGTTCACCCTTTCCTTGTGAAAATAATTGCGAATTTTCTTTCGCATAGAACCCAACGGACAAAATATAAATCAACGTTTTCTGACTCCCTCCCAGTTTTTTGCGGTGTGCCTCAGGGTACTATTTTAGGTCCTTTGTTGTTTCTTGTTATGGTCAACGAGCTGTCCCGAAGACCGGCTGAAATACGTCGATGACTTGTCTGTTCTGGAAAAGTGCTATAAAAATATCCAAAGTAGCTCTGCAACCATAATGAAAGATATCTGCGAGGAAGCAGAGCCTGACAAAATGGTTGTTAATATGAACAAGTCTGTGATTTTAACAGTTTCTTTCCTTCAAGGTACCATATCTTTCAACCCACCACTCCCAGATGCATGTCAGGTTAATGAACTGAAGCTGCTGGGAGTATACATAACCTCAGATCTGAGGTGGCAAAGACAAGTTGAGAGTATACTTAAAAAAGCTAACGCGGCTATAAGCTACCTTAAACTTTTGTCCCGTTACGGTGTTCCATCTCCCCATTTACCACGCGTTTACATTTCTTTTATCCGTTCTAACCTAGAATATGGCTGTCCGGTTTGGCATTTTGGTCTGACCCAAGAACAGTCGGATTTGCTTGAGAGGATACGGTATAGAGCGTTGCTGGTTACATCTAAAGCTCCAAAGGTCCCATACATTTAGCTCCTAAAGCAATTTAAATTAGATACCCTTTCATGCCGCCGACTTCAACTTTGTATGAAGTTCGGTACAGCTATAGTCCAAAACCCACTTCACCGGGATATACTCCCTCCTGATTTTCTCCCCTTCCGAATTCGTCTTCCTCGTCAAGCTGCCGATCCTGTGCCTCGTTTAGAGCCGGTGGTAGCTTTGCGAACTAGGTATGCTCAGAGTTTCGTCACCTCGTTTGTTCGTGTACATAACTAAGAGCGCTTCTGAACGTTAATTTTTATGTTATTTCTATTTTGTTTCTGATTGATTTAATGTATTTGTATAGTGACCATATTTATCATAAGATGTCGGTATAAATGTCGCAAAATTGTATATACTTGTAGATTGTTCTGCTATGACGTTATGTATTGACGTAAAAACGACCCATCGGCTTGTCCGTTATCTGTTTTTTAGATTATATTTAATTGAACTGAACTTGCTATTAAAAGTGGGAATAGTGGCGTTTTTGCAGGTACCATGGTATCTGATACCATGTCTAAAAGTCGTTTTTGCAGTTAGCGTAGTATCTGATACACCACTGTCAAAAATCGTCTGGACAGTTACCATGGCATCTGATATTCAGATACCACGGTCCCGACCGTAGTAACTGACCGTGGTATCTGAAAAAATCATCTCACTTTCGTCACCAGCAACACAGAGCCTAGCGTTTTGTCAAATTGGTGGGAAAGAAGTTAGGCACTTGCAGAGCGTGTTCCACACTACTTCTACGCATGACGCCACGAATTTTGGCTATTTTCGGCAAAATATTGTGCTATGGGCTAATCGGGCGAATCAGGTCACAGAGACCGTAATTACCACGCTGCGCTCCCGAGTGTGGTAAGCAAACAGTTACTATTTCGAAAAGGTTGGAACCATCAGCGTAGTAACTTATTGACGACGCTGGAACGAAAATATTAACCATACTTCCTATTGTTAGAAGGGTGGAACACGCTCGCAATTTTAGTGAATGTAAATATTTTTTTAGGGGGGACTTTTAAAAACGCCAATTGGGCTATTGTCGTTTCTGCAAAGCAACCGCAGTTACAGATACCATGGACATGGTAACTGCAAAACGGAAAGACTTCAGATCCAGTTATGAAGGTATCAGATACCATAGTGTCTGCAAAAATGCAACTAATGTTTGATGCTGAAACTAGTAAAACCTTGTCTAATCCTTCTACAATTCGGCAAAAGGAAAAGTTCTGTAACTCTGTGAGGGAGAAAGCACAGTTGCCTCAACGCGTAAGTATCTAGTCTAAGAGCGTGTCCCACCCTTCTAAACATAGTAACTATTAGTTACTATTTTCGTTCTAACCCCGTAGAAAATTACTACGCTGACCGTTCCAACCGTCTCGAAATAGTAACTATTTGCTTACCATGCTCGGGAGCGTAGTAAGCGTGGTAACTACGAATCTCTGTAACGTGATTGGTCGGATTACCCCTTGGCGTGATATTTTGTCGAAAACAGAAAAATACCATCCAGCCTTGACGCCAAGAAGCCAAAATTCGTGAGGTCATGAGTAGTAATTACGGTAATTAGGGTGGAACACGCGTTAAGTTATTTTGAGACCGCCTTTCACTGCCGTGATAGAAAGAATGACAGGAAGTAGAACGACAGGGAGTAAGTCTCACCTGGTGCGCCAGCTCGTGTGCAACTACAACAGCAACATACTGCTGAGAAGTGGTAGAGGTTTGCTCAGGGTCGACTAGGATAGCCGTTTCGCGATAGGTCACCAGACCCCAATTTTCCATGGCACCTGCACTGAAGTCCGGAACTGCTACCAAATCTGAAAATGATAATGACCTGAAGTCATTTTGTTTCTTAATAACAGCGCATCAGCGCGCCCAGTCTCCGCCCGTTTTAGCCAGTTTCCCACGCAATGGCTTGCCACTAAAGCAACAAGTGTCTAGCTTCACATTTTTGGGATATAGCAAATAGATAAAAGACACTATAACGACTTAATATTTTTAAGTGATCTTACTAGATAGTTCTTTGGAGGAGAGAAACAATGTTCCGTTTCCTCTAGTACTCTACACTCACAAAAATTCCCGTTCCCAGACGGGAGTTTTCCGTATGCCACAAGTTATTTTACTCCACTTTATCTTTCTGTTCATGTACTAAATTTCCGTTTGTCAACGGTAATATTTCTGTTTAAGCCGAAATTTTCATTTAGATCCATTTCATAAGTTTTCCGTACGGGAGCGGTGAATTTCAGTCAGATTTTCATGCTGGTGTACGGAAAAAATCTGTTTCGCGAGAAACGGAAAGTTTTCTGTTTTGTTTCATATATATTTACGCTGGTACACAGAAATTTGCAATTTAACAGAAACGGCAATTTTTCTTTTGAGGTTCAGAAAATTTACGCTACTGTACAGGATTCTTCCGTTTTTAAAGAAAAATAAGGTTTGGGTTCTCCCCGCGCGGTTCAGCAACAGCAAACTTCAGTACCTGGACAATTATTTTTATGCTGGGATACGGAACTTTTCTTTTTGGCAAGAAACGGAAGTTTCCCGTTGAGCTCCAGAAAATGTACGTTCAGCAACAGGAAACTTCACACATGAACAATTTATATTTATTTTTATACTGGGATACGGAATTTTTCGTTTTTAGCAAGAAACGGGAAGTTTTCGGTTCAGCTCCCGAAGATTTACGTCAGTACCTGAACAATTTATATCTATTTGTATGCTGTGATACGGAATTTGTCTTTTTAGCAAGAAATGGCATTTCTTCTTCAAGCTTCAACAAATTTACGTCCAGCAACAATAGTTTGAAACTATAGTTTCACCTGATGCACGAAAACATTGCAATCTTAAACCAATTTACTGGAACGAAAAAAATGTAGGCTATCGGCGTTTTCCGCAGTATATTTGTGTCCCAAATTTTTTGAACGTTTACCACTGCAATAAAACAGGATCCATGTTAATGAATCGCATTAGGGTATAAGTATTACAGGCTTTTTTTTAGAATCTCTGTTCATTAAGTGATGATGGTTCTCTGTGTTGTTAACGCACAGGTATTTGTAAATGTAGCGTATGTGTTCAGGATCTTTTTCTTTTGTTTTTTACTCGTAAAAAATAACATACGAAAAACTCATGAACCGTGTAAAGTCACGAGCTCAATGTGACGATAAATAATCGAGTAAAACAAGTCTTTATTCATCACGCACAAAAAGATAACTGACTAAAATAAACCTCGCAGCTTGCGAGGTTAATGTACTCTTTCAGTATTTACGGTGGAGTACATAACACTAGCAGTGGCGGAAATACCATATTTTCGTCGCACTCAAGTCGCTGGGCTAGCTTGCCCCTGCTGCCCCTGAACAGGGAGGGTGTGGGGTAGGACCCTCAAAAAAGCACATCTGGACCCTAATTCCTAGAAATATATCAAATTCGAACTTGCTGTTTGTCATGGCTCACTATGGTTTCGAACTCCACAATGATGGTGAAAACTGGAAACCGGCTAGCGCGGCCACAACAGTGAACTACAAAAAAAAAAATCAACTATAACCTTACCAAGCTTGGGCAACGGGTAGGGAACGCCGAAAAACTCGTCATAGAATTCCATCAGCTTCACCGCCACATCGAGGGCAAACTTGGCCTGTCCAATCTGATCCTGAGGGGCGTAGACAGAGACAGAAACGCCTTTCGAGGTCACGTTGCTGATCTTGGCAAAGTCGCAAACGACAAACGCTACTAAATACGTGCTCATCGGGACTGTCTCCTTAAAATGATCTTGTAACTAAAAAAAGGAAAAGGACCTTGTTACGGGGGACAAGAAACAGAGATCACGAAGGTATAGGGACACATCTGGAAGAAAGAGAGAAGAATGAGACAGGTTGGACGCCCTCGGCGTTTCAGCGTTTGTGATTAAGGCGCCAAGCGCGGTTAGTTAGGGAAAGAACGTGTGAACATGGGAACATAATATGTTGTTCGAAAGAACGTGTGAACATGGGAACATAATATGTTGTTCATAACTTGGTTATTCACAAGGGTCATCCTCAACAGGTTCTTTCAGTAACTGCTCATCAGTTACGACAGTCGGATCCTCAATTGTATCCTTTTAAGGACTCATCGTAATGATTCTAATTTTACATTATTCTTGGCTCGATATTTGACAATTAAAAAAGGATACATCAGCTACATTTTATTATAGGAAATTCTCCAGCTCGAGCGGCTTGGCCTGAAGAGGACCCTGGCCAAGAAGGGCTGAAATATAGCTCTAAGAGGATGTAGCTGACGTATCCGGTTTGCATTGTCAAACATGATTCGCAGTTAGCTTGGGCTGAAGGGAATGTTTATCTTGGCTCCCCTATGGAATCATAAGCTTCAGAAGTCCCCGGCCTTCGCCATAGTTTCGTTTTGCTCCTACGAGTTTTTAGTGCTTAGCCATGTTGCCAGCCAAGCAGCGCCAACTTTGCCGAAAGCTTAAAGGTCCGCAGACAAATCTTTCAATATGAATTCACAAAAAGCTTCAAAACTGGAAGACTCGGTAGCCAGCAGGTCTATCTTGTGTTCCGGGCTTTTCCACTTTCTAACCACAGCGTGCACAGTTTAAAAATACTTTGCGTCGGGTCACCAATTCGGAGAGTGGGAGTTCTGAGTTGCGTTTTATATGAAGTTCATAGTACAGCGGGAGCCGATGGCATTGTGCGTGGGGGGGGGGCCAGGGGGTCGCTAGGTTTTTTTTTTAATCGAGGCTTTTTTTTTTAGGGGAGGGTCGCCGGGAGGGGTAGGTAGCCGGAACTCAGGCGCAGCAGGTTAAGATTCGTTTTTTCCCGGCGGAGTCCAGGCGAAATTTACAAAAAATCCTCGTAGTATCCATCTGCTATCCGTCTTAGATTTCCATTGGAAACCTCCCTAAGGGATGTGCGCCCTCTCGGACAGAAGTTTATTAGGTAAGCTGATAAACGGATAAAAGTAAGCCTTTACAAGCATCAATAAGCAGCAATACTAAGCGGGTCCTAAATAAGTATATGAATTATGCTAAAATACTGGACCCCCCCCCCCACTGTGGGGGGAGTGGGGGGGGGGGGTCGGGGATTCCGCGGGTTTGGTACTAGGACGGTGAAATTTGGTAGGCATATCAGGGACTCGAACAGACATAATGTCCGACTTGTCCTTTCATCCTGGTACCCACAGTCCAGAGCAAAATAACACTAGGGAGTAGCGCCAAGACCTGACAAAATTGACACACATATTCGAACAGTAGCGATGCTAGCACAGCGATAGAGAACATTCCTACTGAAACTCATTCAGTCGCTCACCAGCGCTGGCTCTAATAACATCATTTTCTGGACATTGCAAAAATCTTGGTGTGTGCAGACCGCACCTTTGCTTTGCCCGAAATTTCTAAACCCGAAAGTTTGTCTCGCTTTACATGCCGCAAGCGTAGCGGGCGGCGCTACGAGTATGGTCTGTTTGCAAAGCATGAAAAGTATAGGTCTTGGCGCTACTCCCTACTATAATTTGCTCTGGCTCTGCCAGTCTTATTTACAACCGAGCCCTAAACTCCGGTTCGAAATACGTTAAAATCGGAAATCAGTCTTCGCATCTGATTTTTCCACTTTTATTGCTATCTCTTTTAAGTGCACATTCCACTAGAGAAAACGCAGAGAAAAGAGACCAAGACAGGAGTTAATGGGGGAAAGCTGCTAATGGGACCATCCAAGTCGCGGATGGGGGAGAGGTTAGTACGATTCTCAACTTTCCGCATGTGAAGAGCAGAGAAACATGTCATTGGATTATTCTCCACCCCTATCCCGATGAAAAATTTGTAGCCTGCGTAGTTGTTTGATAGTTGTACGAAAAAGTTGTATGTATTGATATGTAATAGTAAAGAATACTATCATTTAATGTGCCTCAGGCTAGACCAATCTTAAGCAGTAGTATCAAGGCTGTATCCAGGGGGGGGGGGGTAGGGGGTTGCCCCCCCCCCCAAAACATACAAAATTAATGATTTGTATAGGCTTTTCCCTCTGATCTATGTGTTTTTTGTGCTTTTTTGTCCAACCAGCAGGCAACCCCCCCCCCCTCCCCCGAAATAAATTCCTGGATACGGGCCTGAGTAGTATAGTATCCAGTATCATCCAGTCTTGCTAATGGTAGCATGCAGTAGAATGCAGTAACACGGTAGCCTTGACATAGAAGCATGTAGTCGCATCAGTTCCTACTACATGCTACTTTTCGTACAACTTCACGATACTATTTCGAGAAAAAATGTTCATCGGGTATGTTTCAGCGAGCACGAAAACACCTATCAAAGAAATCCGGAATACCTTGCCACGAAGGGCAAGAAATCGCCAGACCGAGTATCAGCTGACATCCGTTTTTTTCAAATATGATTCGCTGTCAGGTTGGGCTGAAGGAGTACTTATTGGTTTTATGTAACAAGAAGCGTATTCTCGCCCTTCCCCGAGGACTCGACTTGAGAAGTCCCCGCGTTTTTGTTTGTCTCGGGGACTCACTTCCGTATTTCCCCACGGACGAGGAATGCTACGATTATCACGACCATCATAAAGGACTCCCTTTCAGATTCGGAGGGGAATCAATTTTTGCTGGTGTTGGGGACATGTAAAATTAGTTAAAAACAATCAGAACAAACCAAATCGAGTCAAAATGTGATTTTACGCCTTTTCAGTTTGAGTTCCGGAGAGGTATGGGTTGCTCCCATGCGTACCATGTTCTAAGTCGACTCATGAAAGATGACGTAAAATCGAGAACGACTTTGTATTGTCTTACTGTTGACATTTCAGGGGCTTTTGACAATATTGTGCATTCTCAGGCTCTATTTTCACTTATGTCTTTAGGTGTTAATCCTTCCCTAGTACGTTTATTGTCTTTTTGGTATTCAAAGTCTGAAATTCGAGTGACTTGGAATGCCCAAACCTCTGACCCGGTAAAAATTAATAAGGGAGTTCGGCAAGGAGCCGTGTTGTCTCCTAGTATATTTAAATGTGTCCTTGCACCGTGCCTGCGTCCCCTTAAATGTTCGTTTTTTTTATGGTGATGCTGGTTTGTCTCACGTTACATATGATGATGACGTTCTGCTTGTTGCCCGGACTCGCCGCGGATTGCTTGCTAACCTTAGTGTTTTAAAGAATGAACTGTCTAAAGAATAGAGACCTTATCATGAGAAAGGACGAAATGATACAAACAAAGATTACAGAGTGGGACCTCCTAGCCCTAATTGATGCTGACATCGTTAAAGCATATGACTCGGTGATACGTCAAATATTGTGGGATCTGATGAATAGAAAGATGTTTTTCTCTAGTAAGGTTGTAGGAAAGTTTAAAATGCTGTATAAACGGCCACAGCTAGTAATTAAAGTTAATGGTGGGCTAACTAGAAGGTTCAGTATGGAAAAAGGCCTCAGACAAGGTGACCCTTGTTCAGGAGCACTATTCGAGCTCTACGTCGACCCCCTTTTCCGATATGTTGAGGAGAGAATTGTTGGCTTAGAACTAGGTTCTCATAGACACCTAAAATGTGCTGCTTTCCTCGATGATGGTAACTTTGTGACAGCATCTGTTGAAGACGTGAAAAAGGTCTGTGAAGGTCTTTTGTGGTTCGAGAAACATTTTCATGTGCAGGTTCATAAACAGAAAACCAACATCCTACCGCTTAACACCAACAGTGACTACTCAGACGTGCTAGCAAACAGCTGGCTACCAGAAGTTGCCCGGACGAAAATTCTGGGTATTACGTTTGAGCCACTGATGTCGGTAGAAAAACTGTGGAACGAGAAAGTCACCAGGATAATTGGGAGCATCAGTGGAGCAAGGAATGGACTCCTTGAAACAGCTTTTGAGAGAGCTTTGTTCATAAACACGTATTGTCTACCTCACCTATTTTACTTAGCTCCGGTGTACCCTCTCCCCGAAGAACAAGCAAAGAAAATCGAAAGAATGATCTGGAGATTTGTGTGGATGGGGAAACTCGAGAAACTAAGCATGAAAATGCTGTATGTTCCGTTAAAACCGGGGGGGGCTTGGCGTTTTGGATTTCAGAGTCACGTGTAAATCTCTTTTCTTGAGGAATATTTGTGAGTTGATAGTAAAAGATGAAGTCCCATCTACGTTATTGCGACAGTGGTTGCTCCCGGTTATTAACCATATAGAAGATGAAACCGCTGAGGAAATGTCAAAAAAATTACCTCTCCCCCTACAGTGTTCCGTGAGTGATCTGAGGAAACTAAAGCAAGCTGGTGCATTTTCAGCTAGCGGCAAGGATGATTTGAAACAAATTATAGCTTTAGCACTGATGAATACTGACCCCGTCAGCTTTAACGCTAAGCTGAAAGAACCTTCTGTCGATTTTGAGCTTTCGTTTTCTAACCTGCACGACCTACCATGTGAGCAACCGCATATAGAAGTGGCTTTTAGCATAATCCACGGAATTTTGTCATATAGAAACAGACTTAGCCGGATGCTACGCTCCGAACCTCCGGAGTGCACGTTCTGCCATGAAGTAGTAACCGACGGCTTATTACACGAGTTCGTTGAATGCCCGGCAAGTGGAAACGTGTGCTCAGACCTCTTTGCAGTTTTCCGGCAAGAAGGTGTTAATGCTGATACGACAGAACAAAGGAAAAGGGTGCTGAAACTATCTTTTTCGCACAAAGATGAGAAAAGGAAAAAGGCACTATGTGTCCTTGCCGTATGTGTGTGCGTGAACATATGGAAAACAAGGAAACGGAAAAGGTGGGTTGACAAAATAAAGCTAAATCATTGGCTGGTGAATTACCTGAAGGTGATGTGTGAAGGTCTAAAATGGAAATCCCATTTAGATGTTGAGTGGCTGTGTAAAATAAGTTTGTGATACAAAATAACATAAATAAACAAATGTAAATAAATAATTGTAAAGATTTTTATTTTGTAAATAGAATTTCGAATTTGTGTTTTTGTTTGTTAAATTTGAGCAGTTAAAAGGGGTTATAGATGAATAAATGGGAAAAAATGGGGAATAAAATCCTCTATCTATGTCTGTTTTATGATGTATTGTTCCATAGTTGTTTTGAAATTTTGTTCAGATAGAGTATTTTATTTTTAGGGCATTTATTGGGTGGTTTGGGAGGTTGGTTTGTTGTTCTGGTTAAGATGAGCCGTAAAAAAAAAAAAAGAAAAAAAAGGTTTTTATTTATTTTTGGTAATTTTGGTCACGGTGGAAGGGGTGCCTTATGCTGGAAGGGCACCCTGTGATACCGGCTGAGCCATTACTTTAATGTGAATGATATGGTTTTGATTGTAGGATACGGCTATTTTGAGTGTAATTGTTTTAACTGCTCAAATAAAATTAAAAGATTGATAATAATTTAAAGTAAGAAATAAATGATAATTAGAATCTAGTGTAAGAGTAAAGTGTAGGTGACGTATAGAGATAAGAAATTTGAGTTGTGATGATAAAGAAAGTTGCGTCACTGAGTGGAGTGGAGGTGGGATTTAAGAAAAAAAAAAAAAAAAAAAAAAAAAAAAAAAAAAAAAGAATGAACTGTCTAAGATTGGATTATCAGTTAACGCATCTAAATGTGAGTTCATTTCTTTTAATAGCGCTTATACGGTCGCTCCACTTGTTGCGGGGGGTGCAGTTCTACCATGTTCTTCTTCCGTTAGTTGGCTTGGTTTGTCTTTCGGCCCAAAGCTTACGTGTTCATCCCTTGTCAATAGAGCCGTAAAAAGCCTACGCTTGGCTTACGGGAAAATATCCCCTAACAAAAGTCGTTATAACCGCAATGGTCTTTGTTCGCTTTGCAACGCTTATTGCGCCCCCGTGCTTGTTTTTAGTCGGCATTGCTCACTGTTTCGTAAAAAAGATCGCCAGAGTGGCTTATTTCAAATATTGTAAATTCCTACTCCGACTCCCTAGATGGCACCGAAACAGAAAAGTCATTGCTCGATTTGGACTAATAGACGTGCCCTCTCGGATTCAAACTTCCAGTGATGACCTGTGTAAAAAGACCATTAACCTGATTCCCCCTTACGGCCCTCTGCGGACATTCTTTGTTACTGATGCTGGTTAGATAGTTCATTTTGTTTTGTTTAGTTTGTTTGTTTGTTTTTTTGTTCGTTATTTATCGTTTTGTTTCTTTCATAATACTCCGTATTTTGTGTTTTACACTTTACGGGTAATAAAGTTCATTCATTCATTCATTCAAATCACAAATAAACTGGATCCAGAATAATTTCGTCAATCGCATATTTTTTATTTTTTTTTAACCAAATCCATTTTGGAAGCATTCCCCGTGATCTCGCTGTTTCTGCACGCGGAGCCCGCATGGAGTGACACCCTCTATTCTCGCCTTCGATTCAACGAGAAGTCCTCGGGTAACGGCGACAATACGCCTAATGAGATGGGAAAAAAGAAAATATATTGAAAAAAAGTAGGTAAGGAACCTAAAATAGATTCTACTTATAATTCTACTCTACGTCTTCTCAATTGTACACCTAAGCAAGCAACAGCTAAATCTGATGTTTATATTACGGTTTTCCATAAAAGATATCGTGGGAGGGGGTATTAACATATTATTAATGTAGATCTAAGGTTGAACTTTTACGAAGAATACTGGATAACGTCAATTGCAAGAAAATGAATAAGGAATGCAATAACCTCCGTCATGTTTTAGGATTCCGTGTTTTAAGCTATTTTTACAAGAACGACCACTTTGGATACTAGTGAGAACGCATCACTTTAATAAAACACTAGACCTACGTTGCCCGGGCAACGTGAAGTGTTGCGGCAACCTTTGTCCGGCTTCGCCGGCTAAAGTGTTGCGAGAGCAACACTTTGGTTTTGTTTTTTCGCTGTCGGTTAAATGCTGAAATTTTCAACTTATCGAAGCTTTTAAAACGGTATGTTCTAAAAAGAATAATCACATAATCAAAAGCTGTTCTTTAGCGTTGTAAAACCAACAACAAAACAATATCGGAAGAAGGCTATCCGTAACGTTTCACGATTAAAATACCATAGATGACACTATTAATTATTACAAAACTACCTTATTGTTTTACATTACCGTATCGTTTGTACCCGTTGCGTAAACAGTTAATCCTAGGTTATAGCGATAGAACATCGATACAAACTTTCTTACTGTCATATTTACAGAAATCGAATACAATGTGCACCAATTTTCAAAAATTTCTACCCCCTCGTGAGCCGATCTTACTTACAAGTCCGTCTCCCGTGATTGACATCAAATTCACCGGAAACAAATAATGGATACACCAGCTATCAAAAGTTGCAAACCCCTCATTGCTGAAGAAGATTATAGCATAAAAGCCGATTATTACTTACAAGTCCCATGCATGTCTTAAAATTGGGAACAAAACTGTTCTTACCATCGAATACACCTGAGACAAATAACATTTATTCAAACAATGTTTACAACGGATTCGTCAGCTATGATTTTTCATCAGCGATATTTCGGCCCTTCTTGGCAAGGGTCCTCGTCACCAACTAGCAAAAGCTGCAAACTCCTCGTTGCCGAAGATGATTATGAGCTAACAGTCGACTGTTGCTTACAGTCGACTGTTGCTTACAAGTCCCTTACATGTCTCACAACTGGTATCGCCTATTTTTGGTTTCAGTGTGTACCTTACTCCTGAAGTTGTCAACCCCTTGAAACTTTCAAACTGGTTTATCTCATGAAGGATTTTTGTTCAAAAAAATGGATGGCATATATTTTGATCAGCTCTTCAAGGGCTATCGATTGCCCTAACCACAACAAAAGAATATCGGAAAAAGGGACTAAATTGACTTTGCAGTCAGTTGAACTTTATCCTTTTCGATCGTAGACATCGTGACGGATGAAAACTTGGAATAATATCCTATATAATCTAGTTGGTATTATAAAGCTATCCGTAACTTTTTAGGATTAAAATACCATAGATGACACTATTAATTATTACGAAACTACCTTGTTTTACATTACAGTATCGTTTGTACCCGTTGCTTTAACAGTAAATCCTAGGTTACAGCGATAGACCAACGATACAAACTTTCTTACCGTCAGATTTATATAAATCGAATACAATGTGCAACAATTTGCACAAATTTCTAGCCCCTCGTGCACCGATTCTACTGACAAGTCCCTTTCCCGTGATAGACATCAAGTTCACCGGATAAAAATAATGGGTACACCGACTAGCAAAAGTTGCTAACCCCTCATCGCTGAAGATTTGTGTAGCATAACAGCAGATTATTACTTACAAGTCCCTTGCATGTTTTACATTTGGGAACCAAATTGTTCATCAAATGACAGGTGCGCCAACTAGCGAGAGCTGCAAACCCCTCATTGCCGAAGATGATTATGAGCTAACAGTCGCCTGTCGCGTACAAGTCCCCTAAATGTCTCACAACTGGTATCGCCTATTTTTGGTTTCAGTGTGTACCTTACTACTGAAGTTGTCAGCCCCTTGAAACTTTCAAACTGGTGTATCTCATAAAGGAATTTTTTTTACCAAAAAATGGATGTCATATACTTTGATCAGCTCATCAGCGGCTATCGATTGCCGTCGAAGTTGAACTTTATCCTTTTCAATCGTAGATATCGTAACGGATGAAAACTTGGAACAATATCTTATATAATCTAGTTGATATTATAAAGCTATCCGTAACTTTTCAGGATTAAAATACCATAGATGACACTATTAATTCTTACAAAATTACCTTATTGTTTTACATTACCGTATCGTTTGTACCCGTTGCGTAAACAGTTAATCCTTGGTTATAGCGATAGACCATCGATACAAACTTTCTTACTGTCATATTTACAGAAATCGAATACAATGTGCACCAATTTTCAAAAATTTCTAGCCCCTCGTGAACCGATTCTTGCTTACAAGTCCCTCTCCCGTGATTGACATCAAATTCACCGGAAACAAATAATGGATATACCAGCTATCAAAAGTTGCAAGCCCCTCATCGCTGAAGATGATTATAGCACGGGATGTTCGAAAAAAAATTAATCATATGATCAAAAGGTATTCTTCAGCGTTGTAAAAACAACAACAAAATAATATAGGAAGAAGGGACTAAATTAACCTTGCAGTCAGTTGTACTTTATCCTTTTCAATCGTAGACATCGTGACGGATGAAAACTTGGAACAATATCTTATATAATCTAGTTGGTAATAGAAAGCTATCCGTAACTTTTCAGGATTAAAATACCATAGATGACACTATTAATTATTATGAAACTACCTCATTGCTTTACATTTTCGTTTGTATCCGTTGTGTAAACAGTTAATCCTCGGTTACATTGATAGACCATCGACACAAACTTTCTTACCGTCAGATTTATAGAAATCGAATACAATGTGCACCCATTTGCAAAAATTCCTAGCCCCTCGTGAACCGATTCCTACTTACAAGTCCCTCTCCCGTGATATACAACCAGAAACAAATAATGGGTACACCAGCTAGCAAAAGCTGCAAACCCATCATCGCAGAAGATGATTGTAGCATAACAGCCGATTATTACTTACAAGTCCCTTGCATATCTTACCATTGGGAACCAAATAGTTCTTACCATCGAATACACCGGAAACAAATAACAGGTATACCAACTAGCAAAAGCTGCAAACCCCTCATTACCGAAGATGATTATGGGCTAACAGTCGACTGTTGCTTAAAAGTCCCCTATATGTATCATAACTGGTATCGCCTATTTTTGTTTCAATGTACCTTACTATGAAGTTGTCAACCCCTTTGAAATTTTCAAACTGGTGTATCTCATGAAGGAATTTTTGTACCAAAAAATGGATGACATATACTTTGATCAGCTCATCAATGGCTATCGATAGCAGTCGAAAAAAAAATTCTACCTGTCTTAGTTCAAATGTTGAATTTTTTGCCGTAGGCCAACTTTCTAACGTCACGACTTAGAAAGGAGCAAAGGATAAGCTCTAGTTTCTTTGCAATGAGAGAACTTTTAAAGTTTAAGAGGCACATCTTATACCGTTACTCTACCACAAACCAAAGTGCAAAAAAAAAAAATTATAAACTCAGCTGAAATCGTCGCAGACATGGACAGAAACGATAGATGGCAGCACTTTCGGACCCGTGGGAAAAAGCCACTTTTTTGTCTCTGTAGATTTTTCTATTTATCACTCAAAGAAGATATGTTGGCTGTGGGGCCGGGTAACTGCCGCATATATTTAACACTTATAGATTTTAGTCCATCTTCAATTTGAAACTGGTGCCTGCCTGCTTGCGTGCTAGAGCGGAGCTTTCCACTCGAAAGCAGAAACATCTTTTGATGAAACGAAAGGTTCGCTACACAACTTCAGATAGTCCTCTCTGACATAGGCTATACAACTCCACTTCACTTCGCAAACCGTAGGCTCTGGCTCGAGGACAAGCAAAAACCATCCTTATTGGCCCCAGGCAAGAGTTCTACGGAGCTTTCCAAAATGTAATGTCATATTCATCAATCCGGCCTAAGGTCCACACTTTCCGTAAAAACCGCACAGGTTAGACCCTTCTCAGTTACCAGGAATAAAATGAAATAGGAGTCATAGGAAAAAAAAAAAAAAAAAAAAAAAAAAACGAGGACAAAACCAAAGTGTTGCTCTCGCAACACAACTAGTTGCCTTTTTGCAGATACCATGGTATCTCTTACCAGATCTGCAATAAGTCGTTTTTGCAGGTACCGGGGTATCTGATATACGGTTGCTCTGCAAAAACGACACTTGCCGAAATTGCACTTTTCGAGGTCATCCCCAAAGAAAAACTGATTTTCAGTCACATCACTAAGTGCCAAACTTCTTTCCCACCAATTTGACAAAAATTGATGAAAGTGAGATCACTTTTTCAGATACCACGATCAGTTACCACGATCGGACCTTGGTATTTACGAGAACTGGCGAGATAACACGATAACTGCAAAAACGCCATTTGACCGTGGTATCAGATACCACGATAACTGCAAAAACGACTTTAGACCGTGGTATCAGATACCATGGTACTAATCCTTCGTTTTCTGTTAACGATAAAGCCCAATAGATGACACTGCTAGTCACTTCCGTCTGTACTTACCAGACCCGTTGCTAGGAAAAATCCAATATCCTCCGTTCTGTCGAGAGGCATATTTGACAGAGCAAAGTGATGTCTATGTCTAATTATAGAGATCTCGAATCTGGCCTTTAGGTGGGGCTCGTCAAAACAGGGAAAAGCTGCTCTAGCGTAGGTCGGCTCGAAATGTGTCACTGCCAAATGCCTAAAAAAACCAAATTAAAAGTTAGACAGTGAAATATCACCATATCTTAGCATCAAGTATGCTAACTGCTGCAGTATGAAACATCTGGCGCACAGTTTCCCTTGTCTTAAAGTTCGTGAGAGTCCTGTTAAAGGACCTGTCTTACTTACAATATAATACTAACGCAACCTACTTCCATAATCCCACCATATATTTCTAAAGCCGGAGACCCCAATTCTTTCTGAAAATTAGTTGGAGTTAAAGCTGGTGCTATGACTTCATTCTGGATACGGCTAACCGTTTTCCTGTTCGATTGGGTCGTCTAAAGGGTAGAGATTCTTCTGCATTTTGGTTTCCGACTGAAGGACTATCTATACTATTCGATCAACCACTTATCTACACTGAAGGTGGCGTGTGGAGGACGTGTACTTGCAGGAATTCTAGCAACTAAAAGCGGTTTGACGAAGTTAAATATAAAATACAGTTTTCAGATAAAACATCACGGGCATTCAATTACTGCGCTCCCCACTGAACCAATTACAAACTATGCGAAGGGTTACGTTTACTTGTGAAATGTTAGGTTTGGAAGGAGAGTAAAAGCGTGAAAACAACTGTGAAAAAAAAAATCGAAAATACGCGACTGGTGATAGCTCTTGTGTCGAGAAGAAAAATAATTAAATCAAACCAGGTTCAGTTGTGCTTTAAGGCATAGGAGCTGATCTGTTTTTTCTCTTCTGGGAATCTGAACTGGACTGCAACAGCTTTAGTCCCGTGCTGTGAAACTCGACCGATAAGCTTTTCAGTGAACTTTTAAGAAAGGGCCATTAATGTTTGTAATCAATCAATTTATTCACTTCGTAATATTACACATCGCATATCCGATTTGGTATTGTAGAGCCAATAATCGCAGTCGAAAAACAATTCACGAATTGTTGCAACGCCTGAGCAATCCTATTTGGAAGGGTGTATTTTTCTAAAAGTGTACTTTTCATTTCTCACTTATGTTGTGTGTTTCCGTTTGTTGGTTTTCCTTTCTATTCTTTTTCTTTTGTTCTTAGTACTCCGTCTTGCGACCTCGTTGACTGTGTGACGGGTAACAAATAAAATTCATTCACAAAAATCACACTAAAACAGGACTATTCTGTAATAAACAAAAACAATCATATCATCGATTCGGCAGCACGGGGCAATATCGCAGTCGACGGAAAAGGAGGTAGAAATGGCGGGAACGGCATTCTGCATTCTCGTGAAAATGTCTTACCTTTCGGGTATTCTCAATTTTCGGCTATGCGGAAAAAGGTTCCATATTGGCCACAGAGTATCAACCAGTTTCATAGCCCTTCCATAAAGACAACAAAACAGTCCCTGTTCCCCATATAACGCAGTTCTCAAGAACTAGGTGTCACTTACTTAGTCTCATTCTTGCTGTTAACATACTTCGAAATGTATACACCCTCCAAGTCTTCGGTGAGGTTTCCTTCAAATCTAATCCCGAGCGTGTAGTTCTGGTAAGGTATCAAGTTACCTCTTGCCTCCAGATATACCTAAACAAGAAACAGTGTCAGTTATACTGAAGTACGGACGGGTCAAGGGAAAATCATCAGTCGAGGTTTCTTATTGAGATTGACTAATGGTCCATTTACACACTGCGTAAAATCCAAGCGTATTTTGAAATCCGAGCGTATTTTACGCACGTTTTGAGCTTGAAAAGATTTCTATCAATACGGACGTATTTAGATACAAAACGGATCGATTTCTCAAATACGTCCGTATTGCTAGAAATGTTTTCAAGCTCAAAACGTGCGTAAAATACGCTCGGATTTTACGCAGTGTGTAAACCCACCATAAAGAGAGGCACGACACGGCACGACATAAGTTGCGTTTTTAAAATACCATGGTATCTGTTACCACGGTAACTGAATCTGCAATTAGTGGTTTTTGCCAGTTACCGTGGTAGCAGATACACGGGTCATCCCCAAAGAAAAACTGATATCCAGTTACAACACTAAGTGCTAAACTTCTTTCTCATCGATCTGACAAAATTTGATGAAAGTGAGAAGACTTTTCAGATACCACGACCAGTTACCACGGTAGGAACGACTTTATACCGTGGTATCTGCAAAAACGCAACTATAGTGTGAATGTGAAGCATTGAGTGATTTAAGGGTCGAATTATTTGGGGTGGGAATTACTAGGGAGGAGTGGCTACTAGAAAAAATTGGAAGTACAAATATGGGGGATATCCGTAAGGTTGCCAGATTCCTCCGCGTTGGTTTGTCCCATAGAGAGCGATTTTTGTAGTTTGTTGTGTTTTTTCTTGTTTTATTGTCATGACCCCAAGGGTTTTTTCGTGCAATAAATTCATTCATTCATTCATTATAGGAGGCACGGGTACTAAAAAGAAGCGCGAAAACTAAAAGGGCTCTTTCAGTTTTGAGAGTGAAGCGCTGGAACAATGTTCTAACCTTCCTTCTTTTAGACTCTGGTATTAGGAACCCTCACGTACTTGTCTACTCCTACTGTTTCATAACCTATTTTTTATAACTCGTGCCTCCTGCTGCATGTCCTGCCGTGACGTTCCTCTTTTTAGTCAATCCCTTTCTTATCGCCCTGGTTCTAGTCCCGACTTCGGTCACATAAAAAGTGAGAACGTTCAATGCACTGCCAAATGGAAGCAGAATCCCCTCAACACGTGATCTTTGAACGCCTAGCAGAACATTCAATGACGCTAGGAAAATCCACCAGATATGATACTTTAGCCGTTAGGCCATACGCAAAATCATACATTTTTAAACACTTCGAGAGAGCGATTATATAAACTCACATGTAAAACGATTTAAACTCCCACTACCAATAACTATTTACATCTCTTTAACGCTTCTTTGGCAAAACCTGTAACTGCCATTATCTCTGACCGTGAAGATGACTTTAGGATACCAGGAAAGAGCAACCCATCTTCACCAAAAAATCTTACTCTCAAATCCGAGAGCCCCTTGCATCTTGACAGGAAGTGAAAGAAACTAGGTTCCCCTGCAATTTCAAAGTGTTGACACTTAAAAGGGTCATAAAAAGGAGTTTTGTCTCGACACTTAAAAGGGTCATAACAGATATATGGTTTAATACAAGGATGCGCATGTGTTATCAGTTATCAAACTTCTGATCTGACAGTGTACCCTCTACTCCTGGTCTTTGGCCAGAGCGGTAAGAATCCTCCGACCCTAACTTCATGGTCCTTCTAATCCGATGAAGACGCGATAAGAATCCTCCGAGACTAGCTTCAAGATCGGATCGGAATGGATTGGACTAGGATCTAAACTTTTAAGGCGGAAGTAGACAACGAATTGACATGAACCTAGTCGACCTTTTTCTGTCTCAAAATTCCGAGAGAGCTTTGGGGTTAGTAATATTTGTGGTTTCAAAATTTGTCTCTATATGAACATTTCATTTTGCGAAATAAGAGGCGTAACAGACTTGTTTTAGCAAAGTTACTTATTAAATTAGACCTGACAGGTTCCAGCCTAGGCCCATTGCCAACCAGTGACTGACAAGGAACAGAACAGCTTACAAGTAGGTGCGTCACGACGGGGAGGGGACGCCCCCCCCCCCCCAATGCTGTCGGACAGTCGGTAAAAAATAACCGAGTCGGAGCGAAGCGCCGCGATTTTTCGTCAAAACAGTTGATTATTTTTCATGAAAACAGTCGGTTTTTCTGAAAATTGGTCGATTTTTCGTCAAAATAGTCGGTTTTTCTGAAAATCAGTGGCTTTTCCTGAAAATCCGTCAATATTTTTTAAAACTGTCATTTTTTGTTGTTGAAAACAGTCGTTTTTCCTGCAGAAAAAGTCGGTAAATGTCTCGTCCCCCGCCCCCCTCCCCCAAACATTCTGGCTAGTGACGCCTCTGCTTACAAGTAACAAGTAAGTACAGCCTACAAGGCAAACAGAACGTATAAAACTCACAAAAATAAAAAATTAATATAAAAAAGCTTACAGGTTTACAGGTTTGATATAATATTACAGGTTTGTTTCCTTCCCCGAAGTTGAACCAGAGGATTGACAGCCTGACGAGGACCCTTGCCAAGAAGGGCCGAAATATCGCTGATGAAGAATCATAGCTGACGTATCCGTAGTAAACATTGTTTGAATAAATATAAAAAAGCAGAAATGATGCAAGAACAATAAACAACGAGAAATCTGTTTAAAGAGTGCAAATTACCTTAATGGTCTTTCTACATGTTAGAAAATAGTGGAGGAGGATCTGAAGACCAAAATGTAAGAAATTGTAAAAAAGAAGAACCTAAATAATGTTGCTAAGGGTTCAAAAATGACCAGAAAATTCCAGTGGGAATATCAGCCCTACTGGCGGTTATTAACCCAAATATACAAAACACATCGACACCAAGCGAGCACCATAGATCCTGGGTTTTTGCAGATAGCTGATACAACGGTGACTGAATGTGCATTCTGTCGTTTCTGTTACCGTGGTATCTGATACTGCATTTGCTTTGAATTTGCGCTTTTAGAAGTCGCCCCAAAAGAAATAGTGAATATCCACTCATAGAAGTAGTGAAAAACTTCTCCCACCAATTTGACAAAACCTAGGCTCTATTACTGGTGACGGGTTTATGCGATGACTTTCTGAGAGACCATGGTCAGCTACTTCGGTCTTGAACGTGGTATCTGAATATCAGGATTTGTGGTATCTGGCCAGATATTCAGTAATTGGAAATCGACTTTGACCGCGATCTCAGATACTATGGTATCTGCAAAGGCAACTGTTGTTTGTGCTTCTGTCATACTAGAATTTTTCCGCTCGATATATCATTCAGTACAAGGAGAAATTTTAGCGTTAGCAATATAAAGAACCCTGTACCAAAGAAGATGTGCGTTGCTTCCTAAGTTGTACCGCGTCTGCTAGCCAACTGACAACTTACCGGGAAACAGTCGATCCCGAAAAATTGCTGGTTCCTCAGGTTCTTTCAGATCTAATCAGTTTCAAAGGAGGCAGGTACGTTAAAATATTGGAACAGAAACGCTATCTACTGCAACTTGTGCTTTAAGATGTAAGATACAGTAACAGCTTTGTTCCAGCATTTGTTAAACTGCTTAAAGGACACCTGAATGAAGAGTACCAAGTATCATCCCTATCTGTATGACGTCCGTTAACATTGCCTGCAGAAAACCCAATCCAAATACGAAATACCGTTTCCAAGCTATGATTTTTGCTCCATTTTGCATCTGTCCTTATTTCAGTACCGAGCAATTTTAGAAATGAACAAATGTCTCCAATCAACCCTTCTTCTGGAACATTTTTTAACCAGATAAGCCCAAACGTATATCTAGAAGAAATTTCAATACGATCCGGCCAACGCTGTACAAGATTTGAATGAATTGCGGTTTTTGTCTTGGAGTCTGCATGTGCAAACCTCCGGAAACAATCATCCCTATTTTGAAAACGTCACGCTCAGGAGAAGAATACTCTTCGTGTTCATGTCTCTAAATGCATTCTCCATGGTGTGTTCAAGTATGGTTTCATTGTTCAGGTGTTCTTTAACGCTTCATCCACCATTAAAGAGCCACATGATTTTATGTTGGTTTTTAAACACATGTGTTTGACCGTTTAGTATAGTGTAATTACTTATTGTTTTCTGTTGTTTCGATTGCTTTTTTTTTGTTTATATATATTGCTGTGTCGGCTATTTATGATGATGACGATGAAATTATATTTACGCACTTAAGAAGAGGAAAATAGTGCAGTACAGACACATAAAAGGAAAATATACACTGAGCTTTCAATAATGTAGTAAATGCACAAGATCAAAACATAAACATTAAAAAAAAGGACTAATCGGGTCTAAAAAAATCTTCTTTCTAGATGGAATGCGAAGAAATGGCCAAGGACAGAAACGTGAAGGTCCTGGGCAATGGAATATGTTGACGTTGGAATCAGTTAGTCTGCACACGACGTGAGTAAGATTCTTAATGAATGAACGACTTGATTTGATTTGATAAAGCACAGCTCTTACTAGAAATGGGTTCTTTACAATAAAATAGCAAGGACATATTCTTTAGGTTACTCTTTGCTTATTCCCCGGGGGATTCTCTTGTTAGCTCTTATCAATTCTGGACCGGGCTTTGCACAAAAATACTCGACTTTTGCTGGCACGTCGTGATTAAATGCTCAGAAACCACAGCTCAAATTCTTAAGGCCTTTTTCCGTGACACGATTGTGTGCCACACAGTTGGAGCCACAAGATGAAACTCGCGGAAACGCCGTTTTGTCTAATTTTTTTTTTTTGAGATAATATCAAATGTCTGAATATATAACTAAAATCATGTAAAATTCTGAATAAATAGAACTACAGGCCTTCGTCCTTACCATTCCATGCAAAAAGGATCTTCAGTTTTCAGTCTATATACTTGAAATTTTTTTTTTATTTTAGTGTTTTGACGTTATTTTGTTGCTAAATCTGAATTTCCCGCCAAAATCGAGCCACAAAATCGCAATCGCCAAAATCACCGGCGTTTGTCGAATTTGAGCCACGAAAATCTTGTTGGTCGCAGAAACACACTTGTGAGTCGCACAAAAGGCCGCGGAAACGCCTCTACTCGTCCAAAAGGATGAACTTTTCTTTCTGAAGGCAGAAAAGAGTTATTGACTGGCAACCCGAGAAAATCTTGGCAATCGCTAAAAAGCAAAAAATTCAAAGAGATTATGATTGTGTAAGTAGGAAAATTTCAGAGGTTCGTAGGTCACGTACGTAATCTCTGTGGCTGCATAACAGTGAGACTGGTCCTTTAACAATTTCCAAGACAAAGACCCCCCCCCCCCCCCCCCCCCTCTTCCCTTGCACTCTACAGGAGTGGAAACAATTAAGGATGACATCTTCTTACCTGTTGGAGCTCGACGCACTCCATATTTTTTCGGAGGGATAGCTCTCGCCCTCGGCTATCACGGAGGAGAAATTCATTTATCGAGAGGTTTCGATTGTGAAGAACGATGAAATTAGTCTCCTCGGTAACGTAGAATGTGATTCCCATCGATCCTGGAAAACGGGACACTGAGGGGCTCAGCCAAACTATGATTCCCTAACGCTGAGGGCCACCGAATCATTTTTTTGGTTCCCTTTTCGATCTCGTTCTCGAAGAATCCCTTAGGCGAGAATGAATGAAATACTGACGGAAACTCGCCAGTAAGGAATAGTTGCGTTTTTGCAGATACCATGGTATCTGACACCACTGTCTAATGTCGATTTTGCAGTCACCGTGGTATACGATACCACGTCAAAAGGCGTGTTTGCAGTTTTGGTGATGTCTGGCCAGTTATACTGGTATCTGATATTCAGATGACACGGTCCGACCGTTAACTGATCACGGTTTGACTTGGAAAAGCGCAATTTCGGCAATTGTCGCTTTTGCAGAGCAACAGTATATCACACTGTCAGAAGTTTCATAACATATAACACGAGGATGCGCGGTTTCAACAGTGTTGACATTGCGGCCGCGTTCGACTTAGTGTTGACATTGCGGCCGCGTTCGACTCGGTGATCCATTCCCAAGCTTTACTAGATTTGCTAGAATCTGGAGTTGATCCAAGGGTTGTGCTGGCCCTCCAGGATTGGTATTCGCATGCAGTAATCTATCTAGTACTTGGACTGGATATCAACAGCGGGATGCGAAAACAAAGGCTGTCGGAACCGATTCGGTTGCTGAAAGGGGTTCGGCAGGGATCTGTGCTAAGCCCAGTTATTTTCAACTGTGCTATCTATTTTGTTACCCGGTATTTACGAGATTCGTTCCTTCTCAATGGTGTTGATGTGAGCTTTATTTCGTATGCGGACGATCTCCTGCTACTTAGCAATACGCTAGACGGATTACGTCATAATCTGAGCTTCCTCATGAAAGCTTACAAGAGCATCGGTCTTTCTGTAAATATTTCAAAAACTGAATTTATAATTTTTAATGATCACTCTAAAGCTGAGCGCTCACTGAAAGTGAGTGACCAGACCGTTGCGCAATCTCATTCGCTTAAATACCTTGGCATTTACTATACCACGGAAATGCGTTCTCTTAGTGCTAAGATTGTTACATGTGTCCACAGTGCGATTAGAGCGGGTTATCGTAAAGCTGTTAGCTGTAAAAACAGTGTAAACAGATATGTTCTTGCTCGTTTATTTAATGCTGTAGTCGCGCCGCATCTCTTTTATTTGTCACCCTTGTGGGAGATCATTTCTATCGCCGACCGGAGGAAAATACGTACACTTTACTACAAATATGCAAAGTTCTTGCTCGGATTGCCGTTGCGTTCATCCAACACAGAGCTTTCTGCACGGTACGGAGTATTCGACCCAAGCAGCAAAATAGAGCTAATAGAAAACCGAGCACACTTAAGGGCGTTAAACATGCTGTCAGAAAATTTACTGACCCATCTATTATAAGTAGTATTCTGTTTATTGTTTGGATATTATGTGAAGTTATGTTTTTTTTTTTTTTTTTTTTTTTTTCTCTTTTTTTTCCCCTTTGTACTCCGCTTTTCTTCAGTTTTTGTAAGCGGGCAAAAATAAATATATATATATATAATGCGTAACATATAACACTTCGGATGTAATCTGTTGTGTTTCAAAATGTTATGCATAATAAGCGTTACCATCAGGAAGAACTGAAAAACTACCAAAAAGTATCTGCTGAGTTTTCCGACATCATGACGATAAAGAATAAAGTCAATAGATGCTTTTTTGGCTCTTCCTAACAAAGCTTGTTATGCATAACAGTTCATGCATAACTTTTCAAACACAACAGATAACATCCGAAGTGTTATCTGTTACGCATTGTCTGTTGAAACCGCGCATCCTCGTGTTATGTGTTATGAAACTTCTGACAGTGCAGATACCACGGTTGCTGCAAAAAGGACAAATTGCAGATCCAGCTACCGTGGTAACAGATACCGTGGTATCTGCAAAAAGGCAACTAACGGTGACCTTGTACAGACAGCTTGGAACGCAAAAGGGCTGCCAGCACACAACTTTGAAGAGCGACGACCCCGCGGGTACAGAAAAAAAGGTATTCCAGAGGAAGAGAAATAGGGAGGGTATAACAGGGATGATCACAGTTGTTTTGTTTGGTTGGGGAAGATAACGTAGGTCACCTTCTATACGGCACTGCTAAACAGTCACAAGTTTCGTAACAGATAACACAAGGATGCGCGGTTTCAACAGACAACACTTAGGTAGCGTTCCAGCGACTTATTATTAGTTACGATCGTTACTGTTCTTGTTATTATTGCCGTTCCAGAGCCCGCCAAAATAAGTAAATTGGCTCCTCCCACTTATTATTTTCGTTTCACAACTGTTACGATCTGTTATGATCGAGAGCATCATAAGTGATAATAACTATCGATTCTGCAGGAACTCCCGTAAGAGTGATGACATGTTCGCGTTGTTATTATTTTCGTTCCAGAGAGCGTGATAACTACCACAATACGGCGCTCGCCCCTCCTCTTATCATCGTAACTTGTAATAACTTCACTGGAACGCTACCTTAGGATGCAATCTGTTGTCTCGACAAATGTCATGCGTAATATGTTATGCACAACAAGGATTGCCAGGAAGAGTCGAAAAACCGCAAAAAAAGCAACTGTTTACTTTCGTGTTTGTCGTCAATGATATTTGAAAATTCAGCAGATACTTTTCTGGCACTTTTTCGGCTCTTCTTGGCAATGCTTGTTATGCGTAACATTTCATGCGTATAAGGTTTGTCGCGACAACAGATTGCATCCCAAGTGTTGTCTGTTGAAAGCGCGCATCCTTGAATTGTCTGTTATGAAACTTGTGATAGTGTAGCAGTCCCCCTTCCTAGAACGGGTCGGGGAAAGTGAGATAATGTACGTACACGGCCCACCCGTAAATACTAATAACAGAGGTCGTGGAGAACGATGCTTTGTCCAGTCTATGTTTTATCTCACTGTCACTTTCAGAAGATATAATGCTCAGCTCTATCTTTTTTTGGTAACAGAACTGTTGATCCTTGGAACAGCCTTACCGAAGATGCGGTTAATGCTGAATCAATTAATAATTTCAAGTGTAGACAACAAATACGATTTTGATGTATGACGATTCCCAGTTATCGGAGTTACGTCGAAGCGAAGTCCTTTTGCTCATGTGATGATCATTTTTAGATCATACCGTTTTAAAAGCTTTGTTAAGTTGACAACTTCAGCATTTAACCGACAGCGGAGAAACAAAACTAAAGTGTTGCTCTCGCAACACTTTAGTCGGCGAAGCCGGACAAAGGTTGTCACAACACTTCACGTTGCCCAGGGAACTTAGGTCTAGTTATTATTACCTATGTATGAACGACTGTATTTAAAGCCATTTTTCAGGCCGTATACATACATACATATACAACAACAAACAACTACCAAACAAAATCATGTAACGCTCAATTTTCGAATAATAAGACCTTTCTGGACAAAATGTCCAACTGCTACTATATTTACTTTCGACGTCGACTTCAAAATTCCAAGAAGGGGCTCACAACCACCAACCCCAAGAAAACCCCCTCTTACCTCGCTTCGCCCCTGACACCTGAAAAGAAAATGGTCCAGCCCATCAAAATCACCGCAAATAGGGCAAGTATACCGCATTTCCGGGTAACACCTTTTTTTCCAAACACTATACAGAGGGAGACAGTTTGCTCGCACCTGCATCCACGACCTTAGGGATTCTGGAATCCCTAATTTGAAATAAAACTCTTCACCATATTTTTCTTTCACCTTATAATAAGAACTTAAACTTTCAGACTGGGTAAGGTCGCTCCACCATTTCTGGATTTCTTGATCTTCCAACCTTAATTGGATCTCTGACAGGAAAACTTTGTGATCTGAGATTGGGCCATCACCTCCATTCCAAGCATACGATAAACCAGTTGTGTCCAGGAGTTTTTTGACCTGGAAGGGCCATCAAGATTTTTGTCCCAAGACCAGTAATTCATCATAAGCTGCTCTGATGAGTCTCGAGGAGGGACATTGCAGTATTTTCAGCCAAAATTTGATTAATTGGATCTGTCTATGTTTTCTCATGGAGAAAAGTCCAAATCTCCCTTAACGAAAAGTGTGTGGGTTGTGACGTGCAGACCTAGCATTCGTTTATAATATTGCAGCTGTAGAGTTTCTAACGATTTCACCACCTCTAGGCCCCACACTGCTCCTCCATAATGCAGGATTGGCCTTATTTTTGAGTTGAACACATTTTTGTGCATCTTTAAGTCAGCTATTCCCATCAAATTGCTGTTCTTATACAGCGTTGTCATTGCTGCCGTCCATCGATTTGCCATCTCCGAAATATGATTGCTCCATCTTCCGTTCGATGTTGGATGGAAGCCTAAATATCTTGCCTGAGACACAACCTTCACTGCTTCACCTTTCAAATCAAAACTCTCTTCATCTTTATTTCCTGTTGATTGTCTGCGGCAAAATATCATCACTTCTGCCTTTTTTGTGTTAATTTCCAATTTCTTTTCCTCAAATATTCAGCTGTCAAATCCAACAGAGTTGGACTCCGAACGGGATCTGGCCACCAAAGCAATATCGTCAGCCAATAATAGTAATGGTAATACTTTATTTCCAAGGTGTACAACTGGCGCCCACCTTTTTTCAAGGTATTCAACTAGATCATTTATAAAAATAGCAAAATGTTTCGGTGATAGGGTACTATGTTTACACCTTTTACACCTTTGTTTTACACCTTTCACGCTAAAGAAAACTCTAGATTTGCCGCTTCCCGCTATCTTTACAACGTTTCAAATCAAACAATACATCGAAAGAAGAACCCTTAAAAACGGTGGCGGAATTCCTGTTCTTCAAAGCATTCTAAACAAAACTGTACGGTCAATATTGTCGAATGCTCTACTTAAATCAAGAAAAGCCACGTACAACTTTCCGTTTCCCTTACAATACTTACTAATCAACGCATTTAGCACAAACATTCGACCAGATGGTGAGTACCCTTTACGGAAACCAGCAAATTTTCCTCTCATCCAGCCATAATTCCATCCTTTTGTTTAAAAAATTTTCCATAGTTTTTCCAAAACAGTTTCCTAAGCTGATTGGTCGGTAGTTCTCGCACAAACTTGCATCGCCTTTCTTAAACAGGGGTATAACTACAGATATCTTCCAAGAATCAGGCCACCTGTTTTCTTTCATAACCAAGTTATACAACTCCAGAAGCAGAGGTAATAATACTAACTTACCTTAAATTACCTTAAATTGCACTTGCAAGCAATAAGGATGTTGAATCCCGATGAATCGCTTGCGGTTCATGATGGTGTACATTTATTTCCGGGTCACTGTTTCTGGGGCACTCCAGTACACTTTCCACGGATGCGCACACCAGTCCTCGTAGAATCGCTTTTTAAACCCCTCAGGTGTTTCGCTAGTCGCAGCTGAATCAGACACGCCGTTCCACAAAGGAACAGCACGATTGCTGAAGAAGTGCTGGCGAACACGAGAGGAGCAGGATCTTCGGAACAGCTTCCGGGAGTGGCCCCTAGTCCGTGAATTGCTGTCAGGAGCGAAGTAGTACTTTACTTGTAGTACTTTAAAAGCCTTTGCTGGAATCCAATCTGGTCCTGGTGCAGATCCACCCCTAGTTTGTTGCATGGCATCTTCTCTTTCTTCCCGCTGGATTTGGCGAAAAAGGTGATAATCTTCTTCCAGTAGGGGGTATTCAGTGTGGTCACAAGAGGGTGTTCCGACTTCTTCTGCCAATTTTTCGAAATCGGGTGGGGGCTGTTGTGTGCCAGATACTGTACCTGCTTCTAGTTTCTCAAAAAAGGGTGGCCACTGCGGAATACTTTTGGGAGCAGTAGTCTTTATTTGATGAAACTCTTTTCCAGAATTCCCGGGAATCTTTTGTCTTATAAAGATGCGCAAGTTTATTTTGTTCCCGCCCTCGAAACTCTATTTTCTTCATTTTTATCATTAGTTTATACTCTTTTCTTTTACTTCTATATTGTCGGAGCAACTCCAGTTTCTCGATTTCCTTTTCAGATTTTTTAACAATCATCATCTAACGACCGGTGTTGCAGAATGCTAGCAATAGAGACAGTGCAGCCTACCCAACGAAAACGGATAGGAGTAGAAAATAGTAATTTAACATAGTGAAGTATGGGGCTTTCGGCTTTGAGACAAATTTATCCGTGTTTTAGAACTATCATAAGCCTGTAACAGCTGGAAACGGTTCCTAGTTTTTTCTTGATTGTATAATCACAGCCTAATAGAAAAGTTTGATCAGAAATGAGAGTTTGAAAGCTTGAAACTTTCCCTACAAAAACGAATACTACTTCCTATTGGTTGGTTTTTTAATGACACGCCATAACAGACCAATAGGATTCGAGACTCCGTTTTTGTGTTCAAACTTTGAAGCCTTCAAACTCTTATTTCCATGGAAACTCTTTTGCAAAAACAGAATTATACGATTCAGGAATAGCCCAATTAAAATTTCTAGCAAGTCCCTAGCTGAGAACGATGATCAGACGCCGATAATTTAATTTCAAAGTTGAAATTCCTATACCTCCCAATGTTAAATTTTGTTGTTATGATCCCGTGATGACGGTGTAGCAATATCGGTTTTCATGGGGTAGGGGTTTGCCATTATGAGAATAGTCCTACCAGGCTTCAGTTGCCAACAGTCGCATCCACTGTAGGAGGCATCAGCTGACGATGAACTTTGGAAACAAATGTTTAGCCTCTGATCATCACAGAACTATTTTTACCAAACTTTGAGACTCAACAAACCCGACCAGATACTAAACAAAAACAGACTAGACTCGGCAAGGCGTGACTTGTTGGACCCCCACAGACTCATCTTTATCTGTGCCGCTCTTTATACCCTGTGTTTGTTTCATAAGAGATAACAGGAGGATGCCAGTTTCAACAGATAATGCGTAACATATAAAATTTCGGATGTTATCTGTTGTGTTTGAAAACCTTATGTATGAAATGCTATGCATAAGAAGCTTTGTCTGGAAGACAAAGACTTTATTCCTTATCGTCATTATGTCGGAAAACTCAGCAGATATTGGCGGTTTTTCGGTTCTTACTGATGGTAACGCTTATTATGCATAACATTTTGAAACACTACAGATAACATCCGAAGTGTTATCTGTTACGCATTACCTGTTGAAACCGCGCATCCTCGTGTTATCTGTTATGAAACTTCTGACAGTGTAGACGCGGTTAATGTTGAACCGATCAGGAGTTTCAAGTGCATTCTTGATGGGATATTTAACCCTGACCAATTCGACTACACAAAATTTCTTAGAGTTATTTAGAGGCGAAAGCCTTTTCTCTTGCTTTGTATTGTTATTATTTATTCATCAAATGAACTGTACGCTTAGTCTTTTATTTTCAGGATTGGCAGCTAACCTTTTGCGGTTTAAATTGACTATCAGGGAAATAAAAACATTATAAATGAAGTTGGTTTCCCGACACACAGTTGGCACTTTCCACAGCCTCTGATTATTACGGAAATGAACATTATTATTATAATTACGATACGACAGAGTCTGTTGCGAAATTCCGATTCGAATCTCCGGATTCGCTAAATGCTGTTGAGCCGATGTCTAGGATGACATGAGTATGAACTGTACTGATCACAAGAAAGATTCGAGAACACTTGGAGCGTGCTCCACCCTACTTACCGTAGTTACTACGCATGACGTCACGAATTCTGGCTTTCTGCCGTCAAGGCTGGAACGATTTTTCTATTTTCCAGCAGAATATCATGCCACGGGCGAATCCGACCAATCACGTTCCAGAGATGTGTTTACCACGCTCCCGAGCATGGTAAGCAAATAGTAACTATTAGTTACTAGTTCGAGAAGGTTGGAACGGTCAGCGTAGTAACTTTTCGTAAGGATGGAACGGAAATAGTAACTAATAGTTACTATTGTTAGAAGGGTGGAGCACGCTCTTGGTCTCCTGATAACTAGTTCCAGCAACCACGGTGATTGGACGGAAAGCCCAATTATTCAAATTGCCTCGCTTGAAGCTAAGCCCATCCGAGAGCCGTGAATACACCGTCATTACGTGGATGCGCATCCTTGCGTTAAATATCACGACGGGTGCCAAAAATGATTATGTTATGACCGTTTATGTGTTATCTTTTCACGAAACATGGTTTTTCAAACATGGTATTTTAAACATAACAGATATTCCTTCAGCCCAAGCTGACTGCGAATCATGTTTGACGGTGGGAAAAGGATAAGTTCGAGCTTTATTTCGGACCTTCTTGGCAAAGGTCCTCTTCAGGCTCAAGCTGGAAAATAAACTTACACAATTGATTGTTGAACCTGCTGTCCAATCCTATGTTACTTTGTGGAGTTTTTACACAGTGATTTATATTGCCAAGAAGGGCCGAAATCTCGCTCCCGAAGCATCGTAGCTGACGCATCCGTTTTACGCTTTATTTGAATATTATATGGTTCAAATTCAGCTTGGGCTCAAGTTCATTTTTAAGCGGCTTGAGCCTGAAGAGAACCCTTGCCAAGAAGGGCCGAAATATAGCTCAAATAAACTGGAGCTGACTTATCCGTTTTCCACCGTCAAATATATTTAAACAAAATATTTAACATTTAACATAGTATACAACACATGGGTGCGTAATCACGTGTTAAATGTTATCAAACTCCTGACTGTTGAGGAGCGAAAGCCCATTGTCAAGTATGAAAAGTTAAAAAAGAGATAAGTTTTATTGAATCTGATTTTGACCGGCCTGATACCAGCTCGTTGCTCCAAGCCGAATTTGCGATTAGTATCTGTTTGTCCCTCTCCGCATTATCAACATTCGTCACACTGAGATAGTATAATAAATCCATCAGTTATGCTTTAACCGAACAGGGCAGTGATTACACATTACTTACACAGATAACCGACTTATCAAATGAACTTATTCTTTCGGACTTGTCGTATCTCTATGTGCGTCCCCCCTCTACGTTTTAAATATTCATCAACTACAAACGTAAGCCATTGCCGAAAAAGAAAATAAATATGTCAGATCCCTTGCAAGACATTTCTTAACATCATTTTCCTACTTTTTACTGGCGCAACTTAACTTTTAACGTTTACACCGGAACCGCAGGCCTTTGTTGAAATTTAAATTCTCCGCGTCTGAGTGAATTTGTGTTCTCGTGGAAGCAGCGCACACTCTGAACGTTATTACCAGAGCCCCGGGTGAAAAAATACAAAATCTTTTCACTTAAACTTTAAGGAACAAAAAAGAGAAGCTTTCACTTCTTAAACTGAAAGGTGGTGCAAAACTCTCATCGTCAGTGAGATTCGCGTCTTTTTCTGCTAGATAGTTAAACCCATATTCCGGCAGAGTTCTAGTTCAATGTTAACGATGGTGGCGATCACTGGGGGGGACCAGAGATGGTACATCCGAACCCTGGTTCGGATTCAAATCTAGGATTCTTCCTTTTTCCGGATTCAAATCCGGGTTCAAATTCTTCTGCTTGTAAGGCTGAATTCGGATTCGGACTCGGATTCCAAATCTAGCGAATCCGCTCCGATTTCCAATCTTACCCCAATTTTTACATACAGCGCCCAATGTGCTGTTCTTAACGAGCCTCAAATTCATTCCTGGTTGCCGAGAGGAAACCCATGCTCTAACAAGCACATAAAACCTAGAAATATGGTTTACATCGTCCAATTAACCGTCTCATTCGCCTTAAACATCAGTGGTTTTCTGTCACCTGTGATTTTTAAACTGTAACTTATGTGCATGATTTGTTTTTTGTTAAAGCACAACTCTTACTAGAAATGATCTTTTAACTATGAACTGGATCAGAAAAACGTTTCTCGAAAATACCATTACTTTCCATCTGAATTTAGCGATTTCCTTGTTAGCGCTTCGATTCTATCCAGCCTTCCTGCTCTTTGACGCGGCGGCTGGGCGGAAAATATTTGAAAACCGTACGCGTCATGGTTAAAAAGTAGGAAAAAAGCAAATAAAAGAAATCAAAACAGAAGATTATCATATCCTTGTGTGTGAAAGAGTTGCCAGCATACATTCAAGATTCTGGCAAACTTTGCGTTGCGTAACCGGCAAAACTCGGCACGGCCGAGAATGCGCTAAAATTCGTAGGTACAAAACGAAACAATGGAGAAAGGTGGGTATTTCGGAAGCTTATAATTCCATAAGGGAGCTACGTATGTTATAAAAGGCAGAATAAGCAGGAGGGGGTCCTTTAAGGTCGGATTCGAATCAGCATAAAATGGTAGATTCGGATTCGTACCTAGCCCTGGATTCGGATTCGAATCCTTTCATGATCGGATTCACCCATCGGGGGGGGGGGGACTAATGGAAACTGAAACACATGGTATATGTAAATGCTGTAAAACTGTAACTGTAAATGGCGAGTTGGCCTTACCCTTCAGTCCGTTTGTAGTTAGATTTGGATGCAGTTGAATGCTGTACTTCGCTGGTATTGCGAACTTCGGCAGCCTGATGTCTTTCCAAGGAAATATCTCTCCAGTCACAGCATGGTAGGTGGCGGAGACCTTTTTCGCCCGGTGGGTTTTCGGTATTGGTGGCGGCTCAAAGGCGGGATAGTGACAACCTAAAAGAGTATATTATGCAGTCTAACTCGGGTCGCGATCGCCACCTGGTTAAGGAATGGAGCGCCGTTACCATTGGTAAGACGGAATGTGGCGGCGCTCTAACCTTCTAAATTTTTGCTTATCTTTAAAAATCCTACTTTTACTACTCTTTTAACTTACCTTTCTCTTTTCTTCATTTTATTATTATTTTTTGAATCACTTGCGCGTCCTTGGATCTCACTTTGTGAGGATTTACGACCACCGTCGTGCCGCCTGTTAACCGACTTTCAGGCTTCGCCCGTACCGCTCCGCTCCGGCATAGTATATTCACACTAAAGAAGCTTGAGATTCTGAGGAGAAATGTGTCGACCCGTCTGGGGTACTTCTGTCCGTCTGAAGTACTTCTGTCCGTCTGAAGTACACTTAAGGCGTTGGTCGGCGATCCCTCTAACAGGTTGTGGCGCGAACCAGAGCAAAATAACTTTAGTGAGTAACGCCAAGACCTATGCTTTCGATGTATCAGAAACGGGCCTTACTTGTAGCGCCGCCCGGTATGCTCGCGACAAAGCGAGACAAACTTGCGGGTTGAAAAATTTCTAGTACAGCTATGATGCGGTCTGCACACGTCGAGGAACCAGGGGAAGTTGTGACTTTTTTTTTAAATTTTTCAAAATATGAAGTTTTCGTAGCCAGCACTGGTGCACGACTTCAGTAGGGACGTTCTGTATCGCTAGTGGTGCTAGTGTGGCAGCTATCTGAGTGTGTGTCCCTTTCTTTGAAGTCCCGGCGCTACTCTACAGTGTTATTTTGCTCTGCTCGAAACGAGTGTTCCCACGATCGTTTATGTGGCACACAAATCTCTTTCCGCGATCTGCGAGGTTTTTGTGGCTCGCACAATGGCGGAGTAAAATAACGCTAGGACAAGACTTGGAATAAGTGAAACACAGTCGAACAGCAACGATACTAGCACTACTAGCGGTAGTGTAAGTCCCTACTGTAACTCGATCAGTCGTGAAACACCGCTGGCTCCAATAACTTCATGTTCTGATCACAGAAAAAAAAGGAGATAAAACCTCCACTGTTTGCTTAATGTGTGTAGATCGCATCTTAGCTTTAATAAAATAAAAAATTAAACCCGGAAGTTTGTCTCGCTTTGCCAATCATGGAAAGCATAGGTCTTGGCACTACTCCCTAGTAGTGCAATATTTTGCTTGGATAAATCACTAGGCCCTGTGCGTTAACGTGCACTGTTCAGTGCCGCGCAGGAAAGGCAGGTGGGCTGACCTCGCACAGGTTGGATTGGAATCCACTCGGATGCTCTCGTGAGGCTCAGCCCTCACGTAAAGATAAGTTTTTTGCTGTTTATCTTTTCTGGTAATCATGTCTTTCAACCAGTTTGATCTCGCTCTTGCAAAGTTCAAGGACTATCCGCTCTGGCCAGTAAGAATCGTCAAACCTGGTAAAGATACACGTGGCAAGCCAGTCTATATGGTTTTCTGCTATGGATCACATGAGGAATTCCGCCTCGTTGAAGCAAATATCCAAGCCTACGATCCTACCGCGGATAATTCATCTGCTCCTGCTACAAAAAAAGCTTTTGAAGAGCTTGCTACTGCGCCTGATATTTACAAGAGACTGTCCAAAACATACCTTGCGCTCAAAGGCAATGATAAAGGCAAAGCTAAAGGCTCAACACCCATATCATCTAGCAGCATTAGCCCGATTCATCAGCAACTTGTAGCAACTCAAGCGGAACTGGATAAAACCAAAAATGATTTGATGGACAGTATAACTCAAAAAGTTACGGAAAAACTGGCTAGCTCAAACTCACTTAAGGAATCAACTGAGCTTATTGTGAGTCAAATTTATGACGCCGTTACGCTTGAATTTAATCCCAAGTTTCAACTAATCGAGAAATCGTTAAAGGGGCTGAGTAATGAACTTGAGCACTTGGAGGAAAAACTGAACAGGCTGGAAACTAAATTGGACGGTTATGAACAAGAGTCATTACTAGATAGTCTTGTGTTTCACGGTGTAAGGCAACAAACTGGAGTTGACACTCGTTCTG